>OX326956.1:54776336-55311952 GCA_946800325.1 Luzula sylvatica | reverse complement strand
CTGGCAACAAATCAAATTTAGATTCCCTAATAATGATTGCGAAACTAGAATCAATGTCGTTTTCATTTCCACTTTCTATCTTATTTTCTTCTTTCTTCACGAAACATAGCACCCTAGCCTCCCCCTCGACTACTATATATAGAGCTACCATGCTCAAACATTAAATATTCAGTCCCAACGAAATATAATAAGCTTTAATTACTGCATTATTGTTCATTATTATTTCTTGGATTAAAATAATAATAAAATAAAATACATTAAAATGGAGTATGTCAATTTGCGTCGTCAAGCTGCAACTATGAAGAAAGGTCTTTTTGATCAGGTTCGTTTCTTTTATGAAATTATTATTTGACGCTATAGTTAAGATTAAATCAATACATGCATTATAATTAGTACATTACACATGTGCAATAACAAGTTTCTTATAGTCTACTTATATAAACAAAGGAAAAATCTTAAGGGGAGTTCATATTTCTAATTACATTAGATTTACTCTTTTACATTATTAGTATAAATATAAGGGGAGTTCTATGGGGGAGTTATATCATACACCCTTTTTGCTTATGATACACCCCTTTTCAAGGGTATTTTGAGTAATTATCAATTAATGATTATTTAAGGTAATTTTTTAAGTGTATTTATAAATGAATGATAATCTAAATAGGACATTTGAATTGTTCATTAAATAAAAAATATCTATAAAAAGTAAAATTTATGATACATTTTTTTAAATACCCAAAATACCCTTTTAAAAGGGTGTATGATAGAACTCCCCAAATCCTTAAATATAAACATGCATATTTCTAATTACATTAGATTTACTCTTTTACATTATTAGTATAAATATAAGGGGAGTTCTATGATAGACCCATTTTCTTATCATGGACCCATTTTAAAAAAAAAATTATTTCGAATATTTGTTAAATAATGATTTTTTTTTGTAAGATTCTAGTGTATATTTATCATTTAATGTTATCAAAAACATAAATTTTGTATAATTAATTAATAAATAGGTAAAATTATTAAAATAATTTTTTGAAAAAGGGTCCATGATAAGAAAATGGGTCTATCATAGAACTTCCCTAAATATAATCTATGTATAAATTTAATAAAAATACGAGCATAGATGCTCGACTCCACTATATCACTGTACGAAAAGGGCATATTCGATATTTATACATCGAATAAAAGGAGCGAATCTTGAATTATTTTCGGTTCGCTTGCTATGCTTACGTAGTGATGTCAATTAGTTTTATTCCATTTTTAGAAGGGAAACATAGCATAATGAATTACTTAATTTGTGCAACTGTAGGGTTACTTGGATGAGCAATTTCATCAGATAGAAGATTTGCAGGATGATGTCAGCCCTAATTTTGCCGAAGAAGTCGCCACCTCGTTCTTCAGGGAATCTGCTAGATTAATGTCAAACATTGTTCTAGCCTTGTAAGTTCATTTTTTTATATTATAAAATAGAAAATAAAATACTGAATTATTATTTGAAAATTAGGGAGACATATCCTCGAGATTTCAATAAGCTGGACGGTTACATGCAACAATTAAAAGGAAGCTGTACTAGGTACGTGTCGTGTATGTATTTCCTGTATATATATGAAATTAGGTTTATCTTAATATACATATTTTATGTACTTATTTATTTCTTTTTGTACAGTATTGGAGCTTCTAGGATGAAGAACGAATGCTCAGTGTTTAGGGAATGTTGCAGGGATCAAAATATTGACGGGTCTCTCTCTCTCTCTCTAACTCTTTTCTCTCTCTTACTATCTCTCTCTACAACTCTTTCTCTCTCTAACTATGAGTGTTATTGCAGATGCATGAGATCATTACAGAGAGCGAAGAGGGAGCACTCGGTTCTCAGGCAAAAAATGGAATCCTATTTCCAGGTTTTCTATCATGCATTTATATAAATTAATAAATATGATTAAATATTAACATATGTTAAATCTTATTTTATTTTTAAATATTTGACTAGCTTTTGAGACAAGCTGGACCGGCTGAAACTGCCACGAGGCCTATGATGTGAGAAACAATATCGTTGATTACTGATAAGAGTTTTTCTGTAGTATAGGCATTATAGATTATACGAATATATATATTTACGAGGCGAGATAATTAAGAGAGTAAATCGAGTCGTTTAAATGTAAGAGAAATCATATGGACAGAGAATAAGTTAATTACTTGATCCAAAGTGTTTCTATACATGTAAGGCTCGGTATAATTTAATGATGAGAAAATGGCGTTGATTGCGAAATAAAATAAAATGCAATGTATTTATTTGTTTGTTTTGGGTTCTTTTTGCCTGTTTATTACTCCGTGTTTTTATTTTCTTTTCTTTTCTACTAGTAAAAGTATGCTTGCAATTTGCATTTAACTAATTAGAACTAGAATTGTTGAAATTAAAATTAAATCTTCCACTTGAAACATGAGATATTGTTGAGTGCGTGTATAATTTTCATCATAAGATACATGTGAGATTTACCCAATAAAATATGATGTTTCCTTTTTCCCTTAATTTTCCTTTGCATTGGAAAAACAAGTGATTGTATATTAGGGAAATTCTTCATTTAAGTCCTTAATTTTTTGGTCTTTTAAACCCTAAATGGCTTCATTTGTTCATTCTGTATCTATTTGGCTTTGAGTGCTTGTATGGTTATTACAGTTGATACATAAATAACACGTCAACTAAAAATTATGGACGGGTCGAGAGTTTTAAATTAATAAAAGTTTTTTAGTTCATCTGTCTCTTTCATTGCTAATAAAATAAAATAAATATAATTTTGAATCATTATTTTTCAGATTTTTACCAATTTATCTTTTTTTTTTTTTTAAATTTAGCCACGACATATTTTCACGATCATATCCCTTAACTGGCGAATTATGCAAATAAATAAATAAATAATGAGAAACCTTCACACAGCTGGTGATTTAAAAATGGCTAAAAGAAATGAAAAAGTAAGGGAATCAATTCAAGGAATATATTCTCATTTATTTTCTGTAAATTAAAACAATTAAACTTTCATTAAATATCTTATTAATACACAAACCTAATGTAAGCTTATTTAAGTAAAAAAACCATTAAATTTGATTTGAACCTCACCAAACAAAAAGGGTGCAGATATTTATTTTGATGCTATATATAATATATAGCTATCTAATCTTCCAAAAGTCTTTATGCCCAACAACCAAATGTAAAAAAATAAATACCAAGCATTGGTACAACTTGAGCATCATAGCCACAATAATTTTAGTAATAGCCTGTCATAATTACATAGATATTTCAAAAATTTAATTACCGATATACAATATTAAAGATGATATTTTGAATTATCAACATTAAAAATGCATACATTTTTTTTAAGTACATTAATTTTGTATTTAATATGTTCAATTTATACAAACATGGTAGGCACTAAATATTTGGAAGAGAAAAGGCGGGAATATAATTTATATTGAACAAAAATAATAAATTTCTCACCGTCGACGTGCCAGTCATCGAAGGGGCACCGAATTTCTACTTTGCCCCTATATCCTCGATTAATTACAGATCTAGCCCTATGCCAATGGAGACGCGACAACATTCATCAGGCCTCGAAATGAGCGGTGATGGCAATGTCGTAATTAGGGTTCAAGTAGGAGGTGAGTTTGGTTGATTCTTGAGATTTGAAATGTTGTGCACACGTCGTTAATTCGTTGCGCGCACGGAGTTAAACGGCGAGGACCGAAGATTAACACCGTTACAATAAAAGACAAATCATATCAAATCAAGGTGGTTTTTTTTTTAGGGGTAATTTCTTGTATGTCCCTCCAAAAACACAAAATATCATATTTGTCCTTCCAAAATTGTTAATATCAAATTTGTCCATCCAAAACAAAAAACTAACAAATTTATCCATTCAAAACTAAAAATTTATCAAATAAATCCATCTAAAAGTTATATAATATCAAATTTGTCCAAATGGTTAACTTTCCATCCAATTGATTGTAATTTAGTATTTGTTAGTTCTAATTAATCATTAATTATAAATTTAAATGACTAAAATACCCATCATTATCTAAAAGCCATTAAGTCCACAAACCCATTTCTATTTTCTTTTGTTTTGTCACTGTGTCGTTTCATCTTCTACTCTTCCCACTCCATCTTCTACTCTTCCATTTCATCTAGTTTTGTCCTGAAGAAAACTATTGCATGGATAGAGAATCAAAAGGAGCTCATCGATTTGTATGAATAAGAGTAATCAGGTAATCATATTAATTTCATTTTTTATCCATGATCTTTGTATTGATTGGTAGGAAATATTGAGAATCTTCGTTGTACTAAATAAATGGGGCAAATTTCATTTTTGTACTGATCGGTATGAATTAGAAAATTTGGAGACATGTGCAGCTATTGTTGAAAAAGTCATCTATATATAAAACCAAGCACAACAAGACTTCGTAATTAAAGTAGAGGGCGAGGAAAAAAGAAAGCGCGGCATCCACTCCAACACCAAGCATTTACGCAAGACTATATTTAAGTCATGAAAGTTGATTGATTTAATTTTGCTATCTTATGCAGTTTTAATTTTTGTTTTGTTATGTTTATTTTGAAAAATCATTTGTAAAACAGAATGCATGAAAATTAGATCAAATTTGACTATGTTTGAGAAAATGATGAAAATTAGACCAAATTTGTGAAAGTATTTATAAACTCAATTTCGATACAATTGTACACATACTCAACACAATTATAACACATTTCTCAATTATATTACATAGTTGTTTACAATTTGAAGGAATCGAAACATATACTCGAAACAAAACTGAAAGAATCGAAACAAATTATATTACATAGTTGTATAAACACCAATTGTAGGAACGTTCTTGATTCTTAGGCCAACGAACACACAAACAAATGGGAACCTGCATCGCACAATCACAAAATAATCTTCATCAGTACAAAGAAATCAAACAAATAAAATAAAATGAACTGAAAAAAAATATACAATCCAAATTGGATCGTTTGTAAATCGAACACCAATCAATTGAATACCTTCATTATGATTTCAAAGAAAGAAACCAATTTGAAATTAAAAACTCCTTGTGAAACCTCACTGATTAATTGATGTACACCCAATTAAAATTTCACTTGCCTGATCCATTGATAAATTGAAGCAAAATCCAATTGGGGGGCTGATTAAGCATCTTCTACTCGTCATTTCATGAACCTCACTGATTAATTGATGTACACCCAATCACACTAATGCCAAGCAAGTATCTGCAGTGCAAAAACAAGGTTCAGCTTTTGTGTAATTTCAGGTTAATTGATGCATAAATTGAATTAAATTGAGGATTAATTGCAGATATTGGGGCTTAATTGGGGTGACATGCAAATTTTGGGTGAACTACTTTGTTTACTCACATGTACTCCTTATATCGATTGAGATGTCCACAGGAGGATGAGAAAGCGGAATTGAGTAACCCCAACGCAGGAGGAGCCGACGGGCTAGATTTCTTCAACAGAGGTGGTTGAGGAGGAGGAAGCGGAGTAGATAAGAGGAGGAAGAGCTTCGTCTGGCTGGAAGAATCGTCTCGCTTGAAGAAGTTGCCATGGAGAAGAGCTTAAGAGAAGGAGTGAATCGCTAGAAGAAGTGGTGGCAAGTTGAGCTTATTTATCGGGTTTATGGACGTATCGGGTTTGGAGGGTAGATTAGTCATTGTACCATTTTTCTGTTAAGTTTAACAGATTTGTTAATTTCGAATTAATTTGATATGAATTAAGTTTTAAAGGGTTAAATTTGATATTAACAATTTTGGAAGGACAAATATGATATTTTGTGTTTTTGGAGGGACATACAAGAAATTCCCCCTTTTTTTTAAAACAACCCATATAAATCTCTATATTTTGATCACGTATCAAAATTCGTTTATGAGTCCAATTCACTTTATAACTTATTTTTAATATTATATAAAATGACGGAATGCAATGATGATAATCTGCACACAAATGACGAATATGATCATCTTGCATTGCGAGTTGTTCGAGTCACAGATCATTCGAGTTGTTAGTTCATTCGAGATCGGGTCTCGAGTCTGGTTATAATTTGGAGTCAATCGTGTTCAAATAAATTATTTGATTCACGTCATAAAATAATTATGTTATATATTTTAATGTCATTCGTACATATCATTCATTAGGTTTGGCAAGTTCGTATTATGGATCATTCTAGTTATTATCAATATTGGAATTTCTACTCACTAAGATTTAAGTTTGGACATGTTATGGATAGATGCGTCAACAATTTAGATAGTGGTCATACAAGTTCCCAATCCGTATTATATTCGGATCCAGATACAAAACTACACGAATTCGGATATAATTCGTATATTAAACGAATACCAATATGGTTCGGATAATATCAAATGATATTTTTCGAATATTAAAAAAATAATGTAATATGACAACACAATTTTTTTTAATTATATATACATGCTTTACGACAACAACGATCTAAAGTATTCTATTTAAACGTAATTTTGTTGTCGTAAATAATTGACAATTATGTTTTCATCAACTAATATCAAATATGACATATAAATATATATATAACGTTCTTATCCGGATCTAATACTAAAATCCAATATTATATCCGAATAAAATATACAGACCCGAATCCAGATTTTTTTCTGGATACAGTTCATGCCGGTTGGGATAATATTCGACCGTTCAACATCCCTATGTATGCGTTGTTAATTTTCAACATTTTCGAATCCAGGACGAATACACATTCGGTAATATTTTGGAATCTTGTCGGATTTTACGAATTTTAAATTTAAATAATTTAAAAGAATTATACAAATCTATAATTAAGGCCTACAATTCTAACCAAAAATCCAATTTGAATAATTACACTATTTTCATAAACAATTTATTATCTATACATAAAATTTATCATTTATACAAATAACATATTTATACATTCTCCTAATTTCATCACAAATACGATGTTTTTCGAAAATAATGAAAATAATATATGATGAAGTTGGATACTCACAGTGATGGATCTTAACTTATTTTTTTGAGAAAGTCAATTTTTTTGAAATTACATCACCACGAATTTTGGAAGGCAAACAATAAAATAAACAATGTTATGCTGATAAAATACACCGAATCACTAGTTATATATACTGTTTGATGAAAACCGAGGGGGGTCAAGTCTCTCGCCACTGGATACTGATGTTCATGTATTACAATTTGCAACTAAAGAGATACATACAAATACAACGAATTTTTAAAGATGTACATACAAATACAATGTTTATGGAGGACATACATGAAAATGTACAAAATAAAGCAAAAGGGGAAAAAAGAGAAAGGGAGCAATTAGAGGAGAAAACCTCGCTTGAATACAATTCAAATCAAAACCCCTATCTCTCTCTCTCTAGCTCGAACCTCTCTCTCTCTCTCACATGTCTCTCTTTTTGTCTTTCTCTCTCTCTCTTCACTTTTGGTAACCACAGCCACTTAAGCCCAGAAGCTAAAGAGCAAAAATATCAAATTTGTAGAACAATAACGCAGAAAGAACCAAACTCGGTGCGAATCTGTACAATGTGCTACCACCATTCTCACTAGTGCTCTACAATCTTCAAGTCGTCCCTCAGTTTTCTCGTTTTGGGGTAAATCGTACTACGAAGGACGATCTGGAGGGATTTGGGGTTGTTCAGCTCGATCTGCGACAGTGCATTTGCCTTCAAGTCCTCTTTTTGCGTTTTAGCCCTTGAGTTTTTGGTAATATGATCTAAGACCCATTACTGTACTGAGCTCCGGAGAACAATGGGGAGTGTGGAGAGTGAAGTCGAAGCAGGTCAGTAGCAGATCTTCTTTCAAAGAAATTTCTTTTACTTCGAACTTGATTTTAGCTTGTGTAATTTTGGAGAAAAGGGAAGAATAAGACTTACTCCAGCAAGTCTCGCTGGAATAAGTCTGGAATAGACTTTTTGGGGGTTTGAAGCTTGAAATTTACTTCAAGTCAAATAAAGTTGTACTCTTTAACTGGAATTTCAATTCATGATTTTGGATGAAAAATGAAAATTTGAATGAAATGAGGTTTAATATCTTACATTTTCACTGTGATTAGGGAACCGAAGAGCAGAGTTATTAGACTGGTTGAATGGGTTGGTACCAGATTTTGACGTACCCATCGATTCCTCAGAGGACGAATTGAGAGATCAACTATATGATGGTACCGTTTTTTGCGCCATTTTGAACAAGCTTGTTCCTGGCATTGCCGAGGTACATTATTTTTTTCTTTTTACCATTTTATTCTTACATTTTTTTTTATTTTGTTAAAATCTTCTCTTGATTTGACAACTCTAAATTTTTTATTGCCCTTTTCTAGGGTGTAAATGGTGCTAATGGATCCTCTGACCAAAGAGTGGTTAATGTTAAGAAATTTATCTCAGTTCTTGAGGAATTAGGGTTACCTCATTTTGATATAATGGATCTTGAGCAAGTAAATATTTTCTTATCAAATTACCAAAGTTCATTAACCTTTCATTATTTCTAAAATTTCCTACCTAATTTTGTAGGGATCAACGAGCGTAATAGTAGATTCTCTTCTCTCACTGAGAGATAACTTAAGCAATGGGTCGATTGAATTGGAGAGCTCCACTGAAAACACATCCAAGTCAACTGGAGGAGGTCCTCTCAGAAGGAAATGGAGACCTCCAGTTACTGGAACAGGCAAAGGCCAACAGAGTTCAATTGCGTCGATAGAGGACAAAAGGAAGATTCAAGACTCGAAGACTCACCATGCTTCTAGAGGTACTATGGTTTGTTTACCTTCTAGAGTTTTGTACCGTAACGTACCAGTAGCGGTACAAAGGTTAAAATGGGTTTTATTATGCTTAATTTTATATATTTACAGTTTTGGATTTTGCAGGGCAAAAATTCAGAGAGGTTTTCCAATTAAAGAAAGGGACTTATTCCGAGCTACCAGCGGCTAAAATTTCTGAAATGATGCATTCAAATAGTTTAGATGTAAGTTTTTTTAAACCCTAATTTGATTTTGGAATAATAATTATGTGAAGATATCAAATTAGTTGTATATTTCTGAAATTTGTAAATTATAGAGTGCCACTACTCAATCGCTACTAAGTGTCGTAAATGGAATTTTGGACGAAAGTATAGAGAGAAAGAAAGGAGAAATGCCTCATGTATGTTATTTTTTTCCTAATTATTGAATTTTGTTATTTTTGTTTTGTTTTGTATGATTAATTAATTATTAACTTGTATTGTTTTGTTTTATTCGTCTTGTTCAGAGAGTAGTATATCTATTGAGGAAAGTGGTACAGGAAATTGAGAGGCGAATTTCCACACAGGCAGAACACATTAGAAATGTAATTTTATTTTTATTTTTATTTTTTCGCACACTATTTTTTGTTCTTAATTTATTTTTCCTTAGAGCGTAGTATGAATTGCCTTGTAATTATTATTTCTTTACGCAGCAAAATATAGCGATCAAAGCACGTGATGACAAGTACAAATCTAGAATCAAAGCGCTTGAAACCCTAGTTAACGGTACCAATGAAGAAAACCAGGTACATTGATATTTTCATTATTTTATTTCTTAATATAATATTAATATTTATTTTTTATTTTTTTAGATCGCCATGAGTAGGCTCCAAGTAGTCAAGGTATTCATTTATTTACTAATTTCACTTACTTTATATTTCATATTCAGTTTCTTCTCAAATAATTTAAATAATCATGTTTGCGAATCTAAAATTCCAGGCAGAAAAATCGAAATTCGAAGAGAAAACCAAAATGAGCGAGCAAGACATAGCGAGACTTTCCAGAGACAAAGAAAATGCCGAAAAAGCAAATTCGAGACTGAAAAGAGAAATGGAGGCCGAAAATAAATTGCACGAGACGCAATTCAAGCAACTGGAGACGAAATCAAGGGAAATGGAGATGAGACTGAGTGGAAGAATTAAAGAACTTGAGTTCCTTCTAGAAGATTCTAGAAGGAAATTTAGAGACTTGGAGACCTCTTCTGAGTTGAAGTTGCAGTTGTGGAATAGGAAAGAGAATGTCTACCAGAATTTCGTCGATCATCAACTTTATTCGACTCAGGTTTGAAATATTCACTTTTTTATATTAGGATTATTCTATTTTATTGGAATTATTTATAAATAGATTGATTTATTTTGATTCAGGACTTGAGACTTTCGTCTAATACTTTGAAACAAGATGTCCTTGATATCCAAGTGAAATGGAGAGACGAGATATTTAATTTTGGTTAGGGTTATTTTGTAAATTTACCTTATTTTATCTCTCTCTCTAAATATTTAATTATTTTTTATTTAGGTTTAAGACTTAAAGGTTTAGTCGATGCTGCCGAGAATTATCACAGAGTTCTCGCCGAAAATCAGAAATTATTTAACGAAGTCCAAGAACTAAAAGGTATATTTTATTTTACAAAAACGCCCCTGAATCTTTCCACTTCATAATTATTAACTTTAAAAAGTTTGTTCTCGTTGAAAAATTTGCAGGAAATATTAGGGTTTATTGTCGAATTAGGCCGTTCTTACCGGGCCAAAGTGCAAAATCGACCTCAGTCGATTATGTTGGCGAAAATGGAGAGCTTCTCATCACGAATCCTTTCAAACAAGGAAAAGATGGGCATAGAATGTTCAAATTCAATAAAGTTTTTGCCACCAATTGCTCTCAAGGTACATTATATTTTCCAATCTATATAAATATTAATTTAGTAATTATATTTAATAAATTTGTATTTAATTTAATACAGCCGAAGTATTTGCTGATATTCAACCGTTAATTAGATCGGTACTAGATGGATTTAACGTTTGCATATTTGCGTACGGTCAAACCGGTTCTGGCAAAACATACACAATGGTAATAGTTATTATTTCAAATTATATTTTCTTATGAAAAATCATTTTTTTTAATTTTAATTTATTTTCAGAGTGGACCTGGGACGTCAAAAGAGGATTGGGGAGTAAATTACAGAGCATTAAACGATTTATTCAACATTTCATTAAGTAGGCGAAACGCTTTCATATACGAAGTAGGAGTTCAAATGGTAGAAATATACAACGAACAAGTTCGCGACCTTCTCTCCAACGAGGCCACTCAAAAAAGATATCCTTTTTCATTAATTAATTACACTCCTTAATAAATAATTAAATCTCAATTTATTTTGTATACATAAACATTTTTCTCCTTAATTAAATAAAAACGCTGGGGATATGGAGTATTTCTCAACCGAACGGATTAGTCGTACCCGACGCGAGCCTACATGCGGTCAAGTCAACCACTGACGTGCTCGACTTGATGCAAATCGGTCAAACAAATCGTGCCGTTGGATCCACTGCTTTAAACGAACGAAGCAGTCGTTCCCACAGGTATATATCCCAATATTCCATTTTTACAAACGAATATACTATTTATTTCCATATTTTTGCAGTATTTTGACGGTGCATGTGAGGGGGGCGGACGTGAAAACAGGAGCGACGACGCGAGGTTGTTTGCACTTGATTGATTTGGCAGGAAGCGAAAGAGTCGAGAAATCCGAAGCGACCGGAGATAGATTGAAAGAGGCTCAACATATTAACAAGTCTCTCTCTGCTTTGGGAGATGTTATTTTCGCTCTTGCTCAGAAAAATTCGCACGTTCCTTATAGGAATAGCAAACTCACTCAAGTCCTTCAAAGCTCCTTAGGCACGCCACCCCAAATTTCAAATTTTGAATTTAAAAAATAATTATGTGATTTATGAATTGTATTTTGTTTTTAATTTGTTAGGGGGACAAGCGAAGACGTTGATGTTCGTGCAGATAAATCCAGATGTGGAGAGTTATTCAGAGACGATCAGTACGCTTAAATTTGCAGAGAGAGTTTCTGGTGTCGAATTGGGGGCTGCTAGGAGTAATAAGGAGGGTAAAGATATTAAAGATCTCCTCGAACAGGTCCCTCTCTCCTCTCTCTTTCTCTCTATCTCTTCTCTCTCTCTAACTCGCTGCGGTATTATAGGTTTCGTCATTGAAGGACACGATATCGAGAAAGGACGACGAAATAGAGCAGTTACAAACCCTTAAAGATCTCAAGTCGAGAAACCAGAGCATGCAACTCAGGCATTCTTCCACTCCAGTTGTTCCAGCACTGGTCATCCCCAGTTACCAAGCCCCCCATGCCACTTTCTCGTCATCAATAACCTACAACAATAAGTCTCCTTCGGATAGCATCTCCGAGACTTACTCCGAATCAAATAATAATATTAATAATAATAACAACAATAATTATAAGAATTATGAGATGAACGGCGCGGATCTCGATGAGGAAGGAGATGAGGGAGAGGAGAGTGAAGGCTCGGATGGAGGCTTCTCAGTCGGGGCCGAAACGGATTGCTCTTTAGGCGGCGCTTTCGAGTTCGTACCGAAATTAGGGGACGGTGGTTCAGAACGGTATGCTATTTTATATATTAATAATTTTATAATTTCAATAATTTGTGCTTTAATGTATTTATTGCAGGCAAAAAGGTCAAAGAGCTAGTAAATCAATTGCAGGCAAAACCGGGACTCCAAAACCTAAAATCAAAGATTCACTCAAATCACCTGCCCCTGGTATAAAATAAAAATAATATGTTAATTTTAATTTAGTTAAGCTCTGTGTGTAGTACTGAATTAAATAATGTTTGTGTTATAGGAGCTACTACTAGTGCTACTAGTTCCGCGAGGCCTCCGCGAAGGTGGCAGTGAAAACTATTTATTAATAATAAGTTATTGCTTCGTATGCTAGGGAAATTCTACATACTTGGAATACCAAAATGTAGGGGTAATTTGGTATTTGTAGTAGCGAATTGTACGAGCATGTATTTATATCTATCGTTATTATTATTAGTTTAGAGAATCACAAACAAGAACTTTTTGTCGAGGGGATGAATGAGTGAATGGATATTTTTGTAGTGTTGTCAACTTTTTGTTGATCCGTGAATTATATTATTAGCCAGTGGGATTTTCATCCTTTTTTCGTGATGATTTGTGTCTTTGTAATGTGTTTTCGACTTTTGGTCGAGCTTGAGATTTAATAATGTTTTGAATTTATCGTGATTAAATTGTATCAATTTTTTGTTTTCTGTGTCTTACTGGTTATGGAAAAACTTGTAAATGCAAAATGAAAAAAGAGTATCTGTTAAAGAGAAAAGGCCTAAAAAGATGGGCAATTTTCTTTTGTGCAAGTTTTTTAAAAAACAAATAGAATAAGATGACGAGCCTTCCATTTCCAGCTTGCATGTGATGATGCAACGCATCCAATGTTGTGCACTTTTTCCCTTTCCTCCTCCAAGCTTTATTTGTATGATACATAAAGAAGGTTTCGAAAAAGAACAAGAAGCGGGGATAGCTCAGTTGGGAGAGCGTCAGACTGAAGATCTGAAGGTCGCGTGTTCGATCCACGCTCACCGCATTCTTTTGTTCCAACAATATTTCTTTGCAATAGTGATAACTTCAAATTGATTTGGCATAGTTACTGATTTTTAACTCGATTATTTGAAAAACAAATGACACATTTTCATATTTTAGTAGAATTTGTTCGGATGTTTTGTACATCTTTTGATAATTTGCAACTCATTATTACGTCAAGTCTCAGGATGTAAACCATTTGTTCAACAAAAAAAATTAAATCATCTTTTCAGTACTGCTTTTTTTAAGACTATCACCAAAAGAACAATGAAAGAAAGGAAAATTCTTTATAAGGCCATCGATTAGGTATTTGGTGAGGCCAATTGTAAAATTCAAAGATCCCACGATTAACCTGTCTAAAGCCGGAAGGAAAGAGAAAACGAATTGCCAAATTTCCAACAAACATGATAACCAATTCAATGTCATTCTCAGTTTAGTAGAAACCGAGAAATAAATTTTAGAATCATTCAACATATGATTAAACCTTTTGCAACATAAAGAAAAAAAATACAAAATAAATAAAGCATACAAAATTGTACATAAAACAAGTAGTTAATTTTAATCCTTTCACTCAAGTATTAACATCAAAAACAACATTATCATTAAAAAACACTCAGCAAATTAATCCTTTGACCCAAGTATCGGGCCATCAAAAATAAAATACACTCACCAACCACTCAACAACAATAAATAATTAATTTATTCGGCACTTTGATTTTCGTCAGTGGAGAGAGTATGAGTTGGGTACCTCCACTTAATATCGGCCCAGGTACTCTGACCATCCGTAACCTCCTTCACCACCGACGCCACCTCATCAATGTCCACCCGAATCTGATCCTTACTATCTCTATCTCGAATCGTCACGCTCGTGGTCGAATCAACCGTTACCGCCAACGGTACCCCTATCTCGTCCGTCCTCGCATACCTCTTACCAATCGACGTCCCTACAATAAAAACCACAAATTAAAAACTCTTCTTCTCCTTCTTTAATCAACAACACGTACGAATTTGAATACTTACCGGTGATGTCGATGATATGAGAGATGCCGGAAGCAGTCAAAAACTTGGAAATCTTCTTGGCGACGATGTCGAATTTGTCGACCTTGACCAAGGGGAAAACAGTGCATTTAATAGGAGCAACGAGAGGCGGGAAGCCAAACACGTTCAGCTGCTCGTCTTCAGTTTTGCCGGGTCTCTGGTAGAAGGAGTGCTCGAAAAGGCAGTAGATTATTCGACCAATACCGAACGAGGGTTCGATCACCGACGGTGTGAATACTCTCTGGTGCTCTTTCTTCTTCTCCAAGCTTATAGAAACCATGTTTTTCTTTATCGTCACGTTCTTGCCTAGGGTGCACACTTGTAATTCTGCTTCTCCCTTGGATTCTAATGCCGATTTTAGTTCCAAAGCCTCGCTTTCGCTCATTGCCTGAACGTGTAGACTTATTATGTCGCTCTTACAAACAATTAATTAAAATTAATTTTTGTACCTCGAGTGCTTCGACTACATTCTTTTGATTACCCTTGAATGCAAGGCCAAGGTCCTTCTTTGATGGGGTTATGACGAGTTTCTGTACAAGCACATAGCCAAATCAGTTTTTTTACTTTCTAACTACCGAATTGAAGGATACGCAGCAAAAAAAATCGCTGAAAAATGGAAGGAAATGATTTATAATGAATCAATATAAAGAAAATAATCCCACCTCAACCTCTCTTGGCTCAGCAAACTTCTCATGTGCAACGAGTGGCACACCACTCTTATCCTGCATCATGAAGTTAAAAATCATGAATAATTGCAAAAGAAAAGAGGGTAAACTAAATTTGCATTAAAACCCCGAAAGGAATAAAGAAGAGTCGTACCGAGTGGGCTTTGAGATCATAAGCGGACCTATCAGCAATACCGACACACTCAATCCATCCATAAGAGCATTCAATCTCGGCATCCCAGCAATCAGCCGCGTAATGCGCCATCTCATTGGGAAGATGCTGCCTGAATCGCAATCGTTCTTTGTCAATACCCAGTTGGGTCAGAAACAAGTACACCCTCCCTATGAAGTACCCCAGCGTCTCGTTGTTTATCGTACCCTATAAAAAATTAAAATATTTTAATTTTTAATATCGGTGTTTTTTGTAAATAACGAATTGAATTGTGTGGTGTGGTGTACCTCGGAAACAGCTTTGCCGAGATTGAGTTTCTTGCTCGATTGGCCGCTTAGCTGCAACTCTCTAGGGAACATGAGCAGCTCCAGATCGGACACGTCACCGAATTTCGGGTGAGATTTGTCCTGTGGATCTACGAAATGCTCGATTTCTGCTAGCGTGAATTCACGTACCCGCAATAGCCCTTGACGAGGCGATATCTAGCACAAACAAATCAAAAATTAAATTGAAGTCCAAAGTAAAAATTACAAGATTCGATTTGTACCTCGTTTCTGTATGCCTGGCCAACTTGAGCAGCCGCAAAAGGAAGCTTCTGGCCATTGTAATAATACAAATCTTTAAAGTTCACAAATATACCCTGTGCTGTTTCAGGCCTCATGTACCTATAAAGTGTAAAAAATTAGTTAGTTACATACACAAAATTGATAATACATCATACATAAGTCAAAAAGATTTAATCTCCTTACCCAGTGTTCAAGCCAGTGGGGCCAATGGAGGTCTGGAACATGAGATTAAACGGGTACGGGTCCGATAACGGGTTCTTGGTATCTGGAGCAACGATCCCATAGTCCTTAATTTTTTTGCCGAGTTCGTCAGCTGTTAAATCATCCAAAACCGCCATAACATGATTAAACTCAGCAATCTTCTCAGGGGCCAGATTTGGTTCCTTCTCAATTTTATCCTTGCAGAAATCCTTCAACAAGTGGTCTGCTCTGTAGCATGTGCCGGTTTTTTCATCTTTTACCATCAGATCTGTGAATTTATCCACATGACCCGAGGCTTTTAACACGACCTCTGGGGTAACACATGGGCAGTCCACCTCTAGCATTCCCTCCTCCAGTACAAAATGCTACAAGTGAAGTAAGAACAAATTAATGGATGTTTTATTGTTATCGACATAATTAGAAAATTTCATTTTAATCCCCTACAGATTTCTCTGATTGTACAGAGTAAAATAGAAAAAGACCTAATCTTTAGAAAGGAATCCTACTTTTTGGAACAGATAAAGGTAAATGTTCACATCCTCTAATTTAGGATAACAAACCAAACACTATCCGAAAAATCAATCGATCAATCCAAAGAAAATCGGAAAAAAGAATGTACCTGACGCCAGAAAGAAAGAACGTTGGATTTCACGGCACAGCCAGGAGGACCATAGTCGTAAAGTCCAGCCACACCGCGATAGATCTTAAATGACGGGATATAAAAAAGCCTCCTCTCCAATGTGTTGACCACTGCTTGTCTGCGCGCCTCTCTTTCCGCAGCCGTGCTTCCGGCAGCGACGACGGAAGTAGGAGCCGTAGCAGTTGGGGGAGTGGAGGTGTTACTGGCGGCGGCCATGGTAGAGAGAGAGAGCAAAGGGGTTTTGGATGGGAATAATGGTGTTTTACGGAGAAAGAGAGAGAGCAAAGGTGTTTTACTGTCAAAGGGCTGCTTCAAGGAGAGTTGGGTTTTCAGCGGAGATTCAAGGAAAGAGAGAGAGCGGAACGATGACTTCAAGAGACAAAGAGAGAGCATATGAGGTGGAGACTTGGGAGAAAGGAACCCACTGCCATGTGATCGGTTCTGAAGATGAAGAGGAATCGGAGATGCTTCAAAGGAAGATGGTGAGTTCGGCGGCTACAGTGGAAGAAGAAAGAAGGTTAGGGATAAGGGGAGAAGAAGGGTAGATCGAGAGGAGTATTGGAGCAGGATTGAAGTAGAAAGAGATGGGAAGTAATGGGCTGAAATAAATTTGGGTTTTATGACTTAGCCCTGATTGGAGTTGAAATTATGATAAGAGCCCAATAGAGTTTAATTTAGCACGAAAGTTTAATAGGGTTTTTTTGTAAAAATGTTTGAGAGGAAAAGATAGATGGTTGCCCACGGGCCTTCATCAAAAAAAAAAAAAAAAAAAAAAAAAAAAAAAAAGATAGATGGTGATTAAATTGTAATAGTCAAAATCTAAGTGATATTAAAAGGTACCCGGAATATTCTAGATCTCGGCCCACTGAACCAAAACCTAAGTGATATGGAAGACCAACTATTCTGGACAGAATCGAAAAAGGGTCGGTTCACAGTTAAACTAATGTACAACTACCTCGATAATCAAAATCAGCTCCCAATCGTAAATGGTGAAATCTGGAGTAAACTGTGGAAATGGAATTTCCTAATTCCAAAGGTTAGAATCTTTGTATGGAGATTACTATCTCAATCACTCCCGTTTACAGCTAAATTGGGCTCTCTCATCCCTCACATCAAACCAACATGTATCCTGTGTGATTCCTCTTTTGAAGATGAAACTCATTTTCTTAAAGAATGCTCTTTCACTAAATCGGTCTGGTTCGGGATAAATATTGGAATCGATTTACAAAAAATAAACGTTTGCATTCCAAAAACTATCCTCTATCTCTCTGACACCCTGAATCAGGAGACATTTAGCCTGGCGATGAATACTTTATATGCCACTAGCATTACCCCGCGCAATTGCGCGGGGCTGTTCGGGTTTATAAGTAATGTAGTTGAAAAAAATTGTTGTTCATTTTGTGTATGTGACTTTCTTTTTGTAATCATTATTATATGTGTAATTTAGTGTGTTGTGTGCGAGTGAAATTTTGTAGCAAAAATCGTTTGAATATTTTAAGAGCCGGATTTCTTGAATAAGTAAAATAATAGTTCAGAAAATATTTTGTGCGAGTGAATATTTTGTAGCAAAAATCGTTTGCTAAAAAAATTATCTATATTTTATACTTCATAAGTAAAATAAGGAAAAAGAACGAATGAGTCGTCATGAAATTTATTAAGAACATAATAGTTCAGAAAACATTGCTGAAAAAAAGAGTGTTTTTAATTTCACAAATCCTTAATTTCGCTACATATTTAGCACAAATATTTTTCGTCCTTTGTGTGGTCAGCCAACAACAAAGTTTGACGATGTCATCGCTAACCGTTTCGTTCGAACCTTTAATTTAAATTATGTCATGATTATTCGCACATCCATGATTTGGTATATTTTTAACCCCCTAATTTTTTTTTGGATATTATAAAAAATTCTCTATCTTTTCGTAAACTCCAAAAAAACAAAATTCTTTACCAAACTTTTATTTTAAAATACTCCTTATGGATGATATTAATTTGTTTTTCCCAAAATACCCTCCAAATCTCATATGTAATAATTAAAACTTATTTTTGTTATTTTTTATTAATTTTAAGAAAATTCATAAACACTTCTTAACACGTAGTGATTTAAAAAAATTAAATTATTACATATTTTGTTTATATAATTTTAATATTACATTCTTTATTCATAAAAAAACTAACATTAAATGATAATAAATAAACATCTTGCGAATATATTCATAGAAAATATCTATTTAAACATCTATTTTTTATGTTAGTTTTCTTTTTATGTATTTTTTAATAGTTTTGTGATATTTTATTTTTAAATATTTGCAAGATGTTCTTTTATTAATATTGTTCAACTTATTATAATTTTATTTTAGTTTTTCAAGAAAAATAATAAAGAACCAAAATGTAAATTTTAAAACTTCGAAGTACCAAAATGCAAATATAAAGGACCAAAATGTGAAAAAATGACCAAAATATAATTTTTTTAAAAAAATAGGACCAATTTGAGGCCCCTGGACTAAAATGTAAATTTCAAAACTTCGAAGGGCCAAAATGCAAATATAAAGGACCAAAATATAAAAAAAAAGGACCAAAATGTAATTGTTTTTCGAAAAAAGGATCAATTTGTAAATAAAAAAGGACCAAAATATAAAATAAATATTTAAAAAAAAAGGACCAAAATGTAATTGTTTTTCGAAAAAAGGACCAAAATGTAAATTTTAAAACTTCGAGGGACCAAAATGCAAATATAAAGGACCAAAATGTAATTTTTTTTAAAAAACAGGACCAATTTGAGGCCGCTAGACCAAAATGTGAATATTAAAACTCGAAGGACCAAAATGCAAATATAAAGGACTAAAATGTAAGAAAAAAAGGACCAAAATGTAAATTTTTTTTTAAAAAAGGACCAAATTGTAAATAAAAAAGGACCAAAATGTAAAAAAAATATTTTTTTTTTACGAATAGGCCCCTGGTGACGTGGCTGCACCAGGGGGCTGCAAATCCCCTTGAATTAGTATATAGTATAGATATGGTACGCTAGAAACAAATTATGTTTTGAAAAAATCAAACCCAATCCAATAACAACAATAAACCTAGCGCTTAACCTCAGCTCCATTCAGATTCGATCACACATACCGTGGAAATTACCTCCAACTAAACCTCCGGACATAAACTTTTTCACATTCCACTGTGATGGTTCGTGGGTAGATGGCACGGGTGGATGGGCTTATATCTGCCACCACAATCATTCATTGCTGAGATATGAGGCTGGCTACTCGCAAGGTCGATCTCCCTTTGCTCTCGAGCTGATTGCGGTGCAAAAAGCTACAATTGCTGCCATCCAATAGTCAATAGTTTGTAAAATCACAGTTTTATATATTAACACGTAACAGTTTTAGAAGTGGGACACAATAAAGCCCACTCTAAATTTTTTCTGAAAAGAAAAAAAAAAAAAAAAAATTCTTTTTTCTAAATGGATTGGTCCAATATTCCCTGTGAGGTTGAAAGAGAATTTTTACTTGGCCCCAAAATTTCACCATTACAATTTATATGTTATAATTAACACATGCAATAATTACAAAAATAATTAATATTAATAAAAAACTGATAAATTCAAATGAATACTTGTTACGTAAAAAATGAATACTTGTTATGTACATTTTTTTTTGTTAATTAGATGATATATGACATTTAATTAACTTGCACAAGAACCATACAAAAATAACAAAACAACATTATCATTAAAAAAACTGATAAATTCAACATATAACTAAACTTTTCGCACCATAAAGAAACAAAATACAAAATAAATAAAGCCTACAAAATTGTACATAAAACAAGCAGTTAATTAACTTGCACAAGAACCATACAAAAATAACAAAACAACATTATCATTAAAAAAAACACTCAGCAAATTAAACCTTTCACTCAATTTATTGGGCCAACAAAAATAGAATACACTCACCGAGCACTCATATTTTTGCAGCATTTAGATAACATACAAATAAATAAATAAATAATCACAATAATATATAAAGTTCTCCTCGTAATAACATATTTCCAACAAAAAACTGAGCATGTATCATTGCATCATGATTTACATCAACAATTTCCTTTTTCTTTTTCTTTTTCGTTTTCATTATCAAAATGATTTTTGTCTATTGAGTGTCATCGTCATCCACGAGAAAATAATCGTATACGGCTGCGAAAATGAAATATACACAATAAATATATGACAGACATTATTTTATCAATTGGGGGATATGGAGTATTTCTCAACCGAACGGATCAGGGTCCGAGACCTGAAAAGAGGAGGGTCCGAGACCGGTCAGAGAGATTCGGGCCAATTACCTAAACCCCAATCTTAATAGGAGAGAGAGACTACTGGCGATAGTCTTAAGAAAAACAGTACTGAAAAGATTATTTAATTTAATTTGTTGAACAAATGGTTGCATCTTGAGACTAGATGTAATAATGAGATGCAAATTATCAAAAGATGAGTAACTACTAGCTCATTCTCAGTTTATATTATGCCAAATCAACTTGAAGTTATCACTATTGCAAAGAAATATTGTTGGAACAAAAGAATGCGGTGAGCGTGGATCGAACACGCGACCTTCAGATCTTCAGTCTGACGCTCTCCCAACTGAGCTATCCCCGCTTCTTGTTCTATTTCGAAACCTTCTGTATATATCCTAAAAATAAAACTTGGAGGAGGAAAGGGAAAAAGTGCACAACATTGGATGCGTTGCATCATCACATGCAAGCTGGAAATGGAAGGCTCATCATCTTATTCTATTTGTTTTTTAAAAAGCTTACACAAAAGAAAATTGCCCATCTTTTTAGGCTTTTTCTCTTTCTAGGATTAACTACTTTGAAAGATCGTTATGTGTGTGCTTACCTAATTATATTAGCATCACTCCAATATTAGCCCCTCGCTTTGCATCCTCTTTCAAAATAACAACAAAGATCTCTCTCTCTCTCTCTCCTAGCTTTGCATCCTCTTTCAAAATCACAAAGATCCTCTCTCTCTCTCATGAATAGACATCTTCATTGGGTTCAACCGGAACTCAGGGCTCCGCCGCCATCACCCATGGGCACGGGATCAGACTGGACTGAGAACGAAGATGAGCTTATTGGGTTTTTGCAAAGTACCACAAGAATACCAACACTAATCATACCTGACAAGATTGTTCCTCGCAAGGTACAAACATGTCGCTCTTAAGATCGTTTACATAATACAAATGGTCGATACTGCTACCTGTTAAGTAATGTGTCGACATATGGAAAAGTTACAATAGCATGTGATATGGATTACCAAATATTCGTAGAATATTTCCGTCATTTAAATGATACAATCGTCGTCACAATTGGTAATCAAATCCAGGTAAATGTAGAATATCATAATAATCTATCTTATCCAAGTTTCTTATGTGTATTAATTAGGAGCGGAGTAGCGGGATCTACAAGAATGCGATAGGAAAGCCACTCTATAGCAAAAATGACTCTTCGATCTCCACAGAGCTCCCCTGTTCTCACTCGAGAACTACAATAGTTTCTTCTCAAGATCGAGAATGCGAAATCACAATCTCAATTATCCACCAAGTCATAATAACATCATGCCTTGCTCTTCTATATCATTTAATTATCTTCTTGTTTTGTATTCCTTGACTAGAAAAAATCTCTATTTATTTGATCTTGTGGTACAAAATCGTAACACGCAAAATTAACAAAGAAAAAGGTACGAAATTAGATACTAAACCAACCATTCACACAGAATGCTAATACACCCGAAGCACATTAAAATTATAGTAAGTAGTAAAAAAGGCACGAAAAAGAAACTGACGCACACGCAAAACTCGCTAACACTACACTTAGCAAGAGTACTTCCAAGATTTACAAGCTCGACAATAATAATAATAACACGATTGATCAATAATAATTATCATACTAACAATAACGATAAACAAGCACACACACACAAACACACACTAACACTACGCGGGGTTCCAACTCATTGGCGGGCAAAAGCATACTATACTTACTTGCTAATACTTAATACTCACTACTTACTGTAATATATATATCCATCCTCGTCGTGTTAGGTTATAACCAGTACCTGAGACGGTTGTTAGGTCTCCATTCATTTCTTGCCATCTGTAAATCATTCAAGACACGGTACGGCCATAACAAACAGACGCCAGATACAAATTCTTACTCCATTTTTCCTAAAAAAACAAAAAAAATCGATAAATTAAAACCAATAAAACACTAAAAATAGAAATATAACGAGGAGAAATAGACGGACCTTGACATGCTGACTAGGGAAGGCAGAAGTGCGAAGAGTTTCTTGAGTCTCGTCAACGGGTTTCTTTCTTGGGACGCTCAGAACGAAAGCGGCCTGATCACCCGTGGCTGCGATGGCGGTTATTCTGTACCCGTTATCCCATCTCTTGTGTATTCCCTCGCTCGGATACAGAAAATCCAACTCCACCACCTTATATTAAAAAACACAACATTAATTTATGAAAAAATATGATATTAAGAGAAGGAAATAAGAATTACTTGATCTGAAAATCCAGCATTTCGAGACATGACGACGGCCCATCGCGTACCGGCAGTGGCCATGGAGGTGACGTAAAATCCCTCTCTCCATTTCTTGTTTATCCATTTGAACGGGAACGAGTCGCTCACTTTATATGATTGCTGTGCATATTGGGTCCCTATTTAGAAAAAAAAAAAGAATAAATTCAAATTTAGTCTTACATCAAAAAATTTAATATAAATAAATATATTATATATACCTTTGGACATGACTACAAGAGAGCTACCATTATTAGCCCCAGCTAATGCAGTAATATAGTAATTCCTCTCCCATTGATCCATTATCCATTCCTTGTGGAGGAAATGAGGAGAGAGTTCATAGACCTGAGAAGTGAACCCCGTACCAGCATCCATAATAAGAGCCCAGAGATCCACCGAAGAAGTAACGCAACTAATAAACAACCCATCTTCGTTCCCTTTCTCGATATGTTGCTCCAATCTCGCATCCGCCACGTTGTAATGATACCTGTAACGCAAAAAAATTATCAGATGAAAATGCGTGAATGGTTAACTTTTCGAGGGGTGGGAATGAAAAAAATTCAAGACCTTTGTTTCATGGGGCGGCGAGAATTGTAAACGCTGATCCATTGAGTCGCAGGCATGCCCATTCTGACTTTCTTTTTCGGCTGCTCTTCGTCTTCTTCCATTACTAATCTGCCCCTCTTTTGCCCCACTTGGTGTACCAACTTTATACAAATAAACAAAAGCAAAAATAAAAATAAATCCTTAATTTTTAACGAGAGAATAATTTTAAATACCTTTTGAGCACCGTCAGTGTTGATGGGTCGAATATCAGGATTGGGTCCCACGACGCCATCGAAGAGGGATATGTATTTCGCGTAATTAGGCTCTTCGTCAAATTTTAAGTTTACTACATACTCGACAAATTGTTTAAAAGGAGTTGGGCAAAAGCAACATAAGGATTCAGGTGATGTGGCCATTTTTTTCTTGCACACTAAAAACCCCTTATTCTCTCCCTATATAAAAAATTAATAAAAGAAACAGTAAGGGCTTTTTTGCGATTTTCAACAATGGAGGGAGGGGCATATATATATGTAATTGATTTATAAACCTGGTAGCCTTGCCAAGGGAGGCGGCCTCTGAGAAGGAAAACAAGAGTATAAGCAAGAGATTCCAAATCGTCTCTTCTACTTCCTATTCTTCCTAAATGTGCGTGTACACTCGCATAACGCACTGTTCCTCTGTTGTTATAAAACAATAATTATAATCATTAATAAGAAGGAAAATAGATAAATAAATAAGTATTAATTAAGTAGAATGAGAAATGAAATGAGAATAATGAACCTGAAAACATCAGGACGTTGGTCATACTCAACATGATTGCCCGTTGTGCTATCCTTCCATTTTGTCGCTGAAAATTTACGTATCGTTAGTAATTCATTCATTTTATTGATTTATTAAAAGATAATTTAATATATTTAGCATGATTTATGAAAGGTATGAGTACCTAAGCCAAGATCAACAAGGAAAAGTCTTTTTTCATCAGGAGTTCCAGTTGGACCCAGTAAGAAATTCTCGGGTTTCACATCCCCATGCACATACCTAAATAAAAGTATAAGAAATAAATTGTAAGCACATAATTTCATACATAGCCTTCCAAAAACTCAAAATATCAAATTTACCCTTCCAGAATTGCAAACATCGTGAGATGATGCAAAGAACCAATTTGCCCTTCCAAAGTTTTGTGGATGGGTAAAAACTTGAAATATTGATTTGAAGGGTAAATATTATATTTGGAATAATTGCGAGGGTAAATATGAATTAGTTCCAATGATATAAGTGGGGGCAAAGGAAAAACTAACCCTTTAGAATGCATCTTCTCTAATATTGAGATTGCTTCAATGGCGATACATGCGACCATTTCCACGGACATTCTATATATAAATTTATAAGACAAATTAAATTTTCAAGTTCGTTTTAAAGACTCAATGCATAAAAAATGATTAAAATTAACAAAACTTGTTAAACTCACGCATGAGAATTGTTGTTCCATACATCCCAAAGACTTGGTCCCAACATATCCATAACCTACAAGAAAAAACAAGGGTTCATTAACAAATATTGCAAAATTTAGGCCAAATTTACAAAATAAATAAAATAAAAACAATTAAAATATTAAATTACCATGATATAAAAGTCTCCTTGGCGACCTTTGTAGTGGACTCGTGGTACGCCATGAATGCCCCCAAGTGTACTGCATTGATTGAAACAATTTACATATATGCCCAAATAATATTTTGACGATTTGAAATGAAAGATAGTGGTATAGTAACTTACTTATAAACTTGCCATTCATAAGGAGGGCCATGATTGCACCCTTTACTGCTCCTATGCTCGAATTTCAATGCAATCTATCATGAAAATCAAGAAATTCAGAACAAAAACAACTTATATTTATATTACCAATAATGGAAGAATTGGGTAAAAGTTTGTACCTCTAAAGCACCGGCACCGGTACTCGAGGAAGAACCAGGCGTGATTCTTCTTCCAACGTATACTTGCCCAAATCCTCCTTTGCCTAGTCTCCTTTCAAGCTTATACTTTGGAGAATTTCCCACTTGAACCTAATCAAAATAAATTGTGAAAACAAAGTCTAATTGATGAAATTGGAGAAGAAAAATCAAGAAGAAACAGAGAGACGTACCATTTCAGGAAGAGGGCCAGTGGTTCCTTCATCTTCGGCTCCGGCGGGCTTATTATCTCCGCTCTTACCACCACTCTCAAATTCATTCATATCCATTTTTCTCTCAGAAACTATCACCAACTCTTCGGGGTTGTTATTATTATTATCACCTTCGCCTTCTTCCAATGCAACCAAATTCTCTCGCACCTCTGGTTCAACTTCGACCACCACGGCCTCCTCAACTTGTCGTCTCCTCGTGGCTGCACCGCCCCTCCGTCTAGAATTAAGATTAGTATCCTCAACTCTTGCACTTCCTCTTCGTCCCGTCCGAGTTCCGCTTCTCAACTCAGGCATCGTTCATCCATGGAACCTGTTCATGGCGCCAATACCCAATTTTTCTTCTCGATCGAAACACAACAACGATCAAATCAACACTACAATTCGAAAAATTACACTAAAAGGGATTTAATTGGGGGATATTTCGGGGAAAAATTAGGGTTAGGGTTAGGGTTTGATCGGGGGAGATGAAGTGAGACCGAAGTTAGGAGAGAGGACAGAGAGAAATAAAATATCTAACGAAAATACCAGATATGTTATTAATATAACTTATTGTTATAGAACTATTAATTCATCGGGTTTGTCTAGTCTCTTACATGTGGGACCAACTAGTCAGCAACTCGAATTTGCTTTCCTTTCTTATAATAGAGCTTGGTCTATTATGGAATAGTTCTTTTCCGAATGGTAAAAGCAGATCCTATGAATATTATGGATTCTCTGTTATTGTTACTTTGTGTTGTATTGTGTAATGGGTTATGTGTTTTGACATAACGGGTCTAACCGCACTGATCCGAAACGTATCAGGAAAACAATTCATATTCAAATACAATATTTAATTTTAGTATCGGGTCAGGATTCAGATTCAGATATATCTAGATCTTTATATTATTCGGATTCAAATTCAAATTCTTATATTATTCGGATTCGGATTTGAATGGTATATGTATTTTTAAAAAGATACTTAATATTAATTCAAAAATAATAAAAATAAATAATCATAAAAATATGTTCAAGTCCAATAAATTAGCATACAAATACGTTTAACTGGAATTCTAAAAAGCCAACATTCGAAAGAAAGGTATTTGCTATGTCAAGCAAGGTTGTTTCTTGTTTGGTATGAATGATAAAGATATCTAAATGCAAATTCTCCAATATTTTGGATATACAAAAATATCATGTGTTTATTTTCATTTACTTGTGTAAGAATTAAACTTAATATTAAATATTAAATGATGTTAAAAAGAAATTTGAACCAAAATATTTTTTTGTACTTCATATTAAAATAAAATTATATGTTATATTTAAATAATTTTAATAACTTATTTTTTATAAAAAAAAATTTGAAGAACTATAGCAAATATATATATCAAATATATATATCCTGAAAACAAATAAATAGATGAGACTAATAGTAGACGAAGATCATCAATTCAATCAGAAGTTTGAAGTTATTGTTGAGTTTTCGTGAAAATCTATAATCTTAGACAATTTTAAAATTAATTAAGCCAAATTGAGAATTTAAGATAAAAATGCATTTTGCTAATTTGTAAATTATAAGAACATAATTAATTAATTAATTTGTTTTTCAAAATCTGAAATTTAACTTTTGATAAAATCAAATGTGTCATTAAATAAATATTCCCACTCTCTCCTTCAAAAAAAAAAAAATTTCCACTTTGACTCTTTTTGGCTAACAACGACGATGAATCGAAGAAGTTAATTACTCGTACAATCTATATCGATTTCCTCATCAAACCTCTTTATGTTATTTATTTCATCATCCAATAAAATGCAATGAAAACTGTAAAAAATGGATATGCCCGTACAAAATATAATCGATTTTCTCTGATATCACACAATGAATACAAATAAATAAATAGAGCATAAAAATGCAATAATTTTGTATTCGTTGGAGCGATGATTTATACAGCTGAAACATGTAAAAAATGTGAATTAATCATGTTTTCCTTATTTTTTTATTTTTTTATTTTTTTTTACTCACGGAGACTTCATTTTTAGTTTGTCGGAAACAAATTGTGAGCCCGTTTGAAGGGGTTGAGATAGAAATGAAAGCAAAATTCAAGACCATGATGTTTTCTCGTGTTTGGAACAAAAAAATAGGCTATCAATTAGGGGAATATGGATTCTCGTCAGATACTCTCCATTATATTTTTCTTCAAATTTTGTTTCTCTAAAAAAGTGAAAAAAACAAGAACTCTCCAATTATGAATAATAATAATAATAATAATAAATTATTATTATTATAAAAATAAGATTTATTAAAATATAATTAATAATTTTCAAGTTGCTTTCACATCAAAAATATAATTTTCACTTTCCAATATGACAACACTAGTGAACCGAATATTATCACAATGTTCATAAACAAAATATGTATCACGAGCCCCCAAGCCCAAAAATATATATCAATCAGATCTGACCCGACCCGACTAACTCAATCGATTAACTTAATTTACTGTTAGGACCGACAAAAAAACTCAAAGATCGACATTCGTTTGAATTCGGCTCGAAAATAATTCGAAAAATGTTTGTTCGAAATCTGGCTCGAAAGCCGAGCTAGCTCGAGTCAAAATCGATGCAAGCTCGAGCTGGATCGAGCTCGTTCACCTAGGTCAAATTCGAATAATTATATATATATACCCAAAAAATATTGATTTTTTCGAGTCGGCTCGAGTGTTAATCGACCCGAACTCAAGTTTGAACCCCTGTTTCGAGCCAAGCCGAGCTGGCTCGAATCAGGACCGAACTGGGTTTGGCTCGTTCAAACTGGGCTCTTTGCCAATCCTACCTACTGTCCCAAGACCCGACCTGCCCTCAATCCCCAGACCCCACCTTGCCCTTATCGTTACTGCCCCCCCCCCCCCCCCCCCCCCCCCCCCCCCCCCCCCCTCCACAATCCCTGACGGCCTATCCCCAAGTCCACATGTCGGACTCCACGTCCACCTGTTGGACCCCATCTCCACCTACCAGATTTCATCTCTACCAAACTTCTACAATTCTTTTTTTTTTATGCGATTTTTCAACAATTCATAGCATTTTTCGGTAATTTACAATGATTTTCGACCATTTTTTGTGATTTTCAGCCAATTCTCTGTGATTTTTCCATGATTGGGTTAATTAATCTCTATCTTCGGCGATTATGCCGCCTGGAAGGATTTGTTTGCCGGGTCATGAAAAAAAGAAGAAGAAAAGAAACGAATCGAAAAGTTTGTTTAATCTCAAAGCGGTGATGTGGATAAATTTATCACAATTGATCGATCGAGAGAAGATTCAGTTATGAAAAATGATGAAGACGACGATTGGTTGGTGAATGATGAAGACGACGATTGGTTGGTGAATGATGAGTTAGTAAATAATGTTTATGAATTTAATTGATGAAGACTCGTACAAGATTTGGATTATTCAAATTTAATTGACGTGTTTGCTTCTAAAAATACGAGAAGAGCGATTTTTATATCATAATTATTATGATTGTACTACAATATAATTTTTGTTAACATATTTTGATTTTAAAAAAAAATATTTATGATTTCAAAAGTCTCGTCTTTTGGTTCGTCTAAATCCGCAATAGTAGGATCTGACCTGGCTATATGTTCTCACATGAGATCACGTGAATTTTTGTCTCACGACTACGTATGTTATTCAAATCATGTCCTTTTTTATCGGACGGTATATCTTTCTTGATCAAGAAACATATTGTGAGGTTGTTTAATTCACACATGTGGCTTTCGTTTGTTGCCACACTATGATGAATAATGATCTCCTTTTCGACGTGTATGTTCATCTTCATGCAATTTATTATCATTTCTTTTTGTTTCCTCGTTTGAATCGTCATCTTATTTGCAAAGAGAAACACGTCATTTGCTCTTTCCTTCTCTAATTTTCTTTTTCATTGTATTTTTTCCTAACTTTTTTTTTGGAAACTTTGCTCTTTTATATTTATTTTTTTGTTTGGTTGTTCCTTTGCGACAAATATACGTTTCTTCCCTTTTTTGATGTATTCGGAGTGTTTCTCGAACTTTTTAGTTGTTTTCATTACGAGAATTATCTTATATTACAGTGACTTGGACAATTATTTCAACCACAATGACCTCCTCTACTATGAGAATTGTCTTTTATTATTGTATAGAATAATATACATACTAGGTTGATTCCCGCGCGTTGTTGCGGGTATAATTGTGTTGTTAGTTTTTCTTCATTTTTTATTATATTTGGTTCTTGTCGCTCCTTTTTTTAGAACTATCCATTAATTTACGTACTCGGTAATTTTATTTTCTTGAAACCGACGGTACGTTAGAGGATGGGCACATCTACCCGTGTTAAAAATTAAACAATACACAATTAATATTCATCCGAATAAATCATCCTTAATTAATATCACTTGATTGTTAATTATTTTTATTATGTTTATTAAGTGTGTTAATTTTGGTATAAAATATATGCGATGGTGAAATTCTTCGGGAACAAATAACATTTTTTTATTAAGTATGTTGGTGCAATCTGGGGACCATTAACAATTCTCATATTAGGAGGTGACGTAGGCTCCCCATGGAGCCAAAATCTTATGCACGATAATATATAAGATATATACTGATTGGGATAGAAATTTATAAATGATCTATAATTTTTCAAGATAATCTAAGATTCTAAATACATACCTTATTTTCTTGAATTTGTACTTATTTGGACAAAAATACATAAATAATTTATTTTATTATGGTAGGTACAAATATAAAAGAATGAAGATTTTTTTAGTTTAGGAGGCCTATACTAGTTGTTTTGCTGAGTGTGTTTCGTATCCGGGCCGAGACCGTATTTGAAATGTATATTGTTTGTTTAAAAAATATAAAAATGTTAAGTCAAATTTAGCCGGTGTGCATTATTTTTCTTTATTTTTAAGTCCTGAACAAATATTATATGACGTCACTAGGTGAACTATTTTTGTACTAACAAGTAAACAAAATTCAATGTTTAGTCCAATTGTTCCATGTTGCCGGCAATTGATTAAAAAAATGCATCATGCAATAATTAAGCAAAGAGAATTCGTTAAAACAAAATGACTAATCAAAGTTCAAAATGACTAATCTTCACTTTTCTAAAACACGCAAAATAGAAAAAAAAATGTATGGTTGATTTATTTTTCTATTTTTCTAATTGATATAGTGGGATGCGGGAAACAAGCTTCGTTTATTTTCCTTTTGCCCAAGAGATAGAAGTGAATTATAAAACGACTCGTACAAAATGTATTTGATATTCACTGATATCACATAAAAAATACAAGAAAACTAAAAATACATAAAAAATAAGCATTGTTTTGGTTATTATTTAACACTAATTCAAATCTTAATTCCATCAAAATAGGTTTCTTATATAAAGGGCAAGACATGCCAAAAATGTGAGTTAGTCATGTTTTTATTATTTTTGTACTCGTTGAAACTTTCTTTATTTTTAGGAGAACATGCTTGACTGCTTGTCCATCGGGATTCACCTAGGCAGGACACGTGGTACTTTTTTTCTTTTTCATTTTGACCGTCAATTATGATAATAAAATATAATTTGTTACACAAGAGATTGAATCCAGTAGAAAAAATATACAAAAATTTACTAACATAAAAAACATATGATACATCTGCAAATGTATTATCATACATTATATGTAAAAATTGTATTAACATGTATTGTATTTAAGAAAGAAATATTATACATCTACAAATTATTCGATACATCTAAAAATTTAAACATAAATTATCACATATGTAAAAATGTATACCATGAATTGTATTGAAAACATATTCATACATATAAGAGATACATGATATATCTAAAAGTATAAAAGTATAAGATATAAACATATATCATACATATAAAAATGTATACCATGTATTGTATCTTAAAAGATATATTATACATCCAAAAAATATACGATACACTATGTTGCACGGATACGAATACGGATATCATATCCGACACGACACGATACGGATTCGGGGATACATCAATTTTCAAAACAACATAACATACGATACGGCAATTATATATAATATTTTTACATATTATGTATTTGACGTAAAGTATATTAAAATTTGGTTTTTACATAGATAACTTCTTATTAAATAAATGTTTATTATATTTAGCTATTTACTTATATGCATTACTCATTTATTTCGATTTCCAATTTTTATTTTTAGTTTTATTTATACGTTAGAAGTATCCGACAAGTATCCGGAATTATCCGAGAAGTATCCGCTATTATTTTCAAATAAAATATGCGGATGCGCCACGTGGAGTATCCGATACATATCCGACGTGAAGGAAATACAGTTAAAGGATCAACCGTAACAGTGTACACAAGGATAAACAAATGTATGCGTACATTCGTGGCCATAACTTTCAGTGGGAAAATCCGATTTGAATGGTTCAAATTGGGTTAGATAGATAATAAGATTATCTACAACCTTCATGAGAAATATATTTCATATGAACGAAGTATAAGTGTCGTTTCTGTGAAATACCGAAAGGGTGCAACAGTATGACATACAGTTAGTAAAACAGTCATAACTTTTGTATACAAACTCCAATTGGGCTGGGCCAAATTGGGTTGTGTAGATAATGAGATTATCTACAACTTTCATGTTGGTCGATTTTCTGTCAGAGAAATTTATCAATTTCGTCTGGACAGATTACTGAACAGGTACATGCACTTTTCTGTGTGAAAGGATGTATATTGGATATACATGTCTTTTGGCTAATCCTAATCCTATTAGATATAAATAGAATACTTTCTCCCTCATCAAGTATAGATTATTGAGATTATCATTCTGCCAAATACACCAAAAAGAAAGAGCAAATTCAGATTTGATCTTTCGATAGTGAAAAGGTGCGAAGAGAGAGAAATCGAGAAAAGAGTTTCTCGAAAGATAGAGAATCGATTAGATCGAGCAAGTTCGCCGGTGCATCGTCTAGGCAGGTGCATCCGCGACCGACGTCTTACGAATCAACGTGGATACAAGTAGAGGAACGACGTTTGTGGTTCTTCGATTGTGATCGACTCAAGTGAGAAAGACGGTAGAAACGCTTGGACGCACGAAGACGAAGTCGAGTGAACCGGCGTAGCAAACGATTGGTGAAGGACGCGTGGTGTGGGATGCGCGGATTGTCACCAACGTGACAGGAAATAGAAGGCGGCGATCAACCCTTCGTGTGCCATCAATTTGGCACTGGTATAGATCTATCCTTCTAATTGCATCGTACCCTCGAAGTCGTGGCGTGATCTCGGGAATCGGAGAACCGGACCGGGCCTTCATTCCGCTGCGCGGGCCCGGGGTCGGGGATATTTCCCATCACGACGAGTATCCGACGAGTATCGGTATACGATACGGTATCCGATATGATATGGCTTGATTTTTGAAGTATCCGCGCAACATAGACGATACATCTAAACAAAACCGGCCCGATACTTTCATGATTTTTGAATATTATGATAACATTAAACTACAATAATATAATTAATTTAAGGAAAATTAAAAAAAACACTATTCTTTGGATATTGTCAAAAAGATCTATTTTTTTGGAAACCCCAAAAAACTCATGTACCAAATTTTTATTTTCAAATAAGGGTTAAAACTAACCATGGATAATATGAATTTTTTTTACCAAAATATCCTTATATTTTCATATGTAGTAATTAAAAAATATCTTTGTTATTTTTTATCAATTTTGTGAATTTTAAGAAGATTCATAAATACTTTTTAACATGTAGTGATTTCAAAAAAATAAAACTATTACATGTTGTGTTTATATAATTTTAATATTTAATTTATTATTCATGAAAAACTAACATCGGATAATAATAAAATAAACAACAATAAATAAATACATTGAATATATATTGATAGAAAAATATTTGTTCAAACATCTAGGTTTTTATTTTCATTCGCCCTTTATGTATTTTTTTAATAGCTTCTTGATATTTTATTTTTTAATTATTTGCAAGGCGTTCTTTTAATAATGTTGTTCATATTATTATTATTTTAGTTTTTCAGAAAAAAAAAATATATAATTCAAATATATATATAATGTATGAAATATCAAAATTATATAAATATAACATATAATAATTACTTTTTTTAAATTATTATATGGTTACAAAATTTAGAATATTTTTAAAATGAATACGAAAATAAAAGTTTGTTAGAGGAAAATCGAAATTTAGAATACTTTTAACATATTATATGGTTCACTTCAGAAAAACATTTTTTTTAATTACTGCATGTGTAAATAGAAAGATATTTTGATAAAAAAAAAATTTAACACGGAGGGTATTCGAAAATAAAAGTTTGGTAGAGGATTTTTTTTGGTATTTCCAAAAAGATAGTGGTGTTGTACAATATTAAAAAAGATATTTTTTTTTTAATTTCTCTTAATCTAAATACAAACCCTTTCAAGATAATTTCATAAATAATTGTGGAACTTTTATTATTGTACATATAATTGTGAACTTTTATTATTATATAGACATATATATAGTTGGGCCAGTAATTCATAAATAATCTGAACCTTTTTTTTTTTTCAATTTTTAGCCCAATTGTTCCATGTTGCCTGCAATCTATATAAAAAAAATGCATCATGAAATAATTAAGCAGAGAGAGTTGCTGTCCCTTTAAATTGACCACCACTTTGCGTTCTAATATTGGACCACGTGATTCTTATCCGACCGTCAAATCTATTTTTTAATCTGAGCCATTGATTCATTTTCCTTACTTTTTTTTTAAGAGATCGTACATGTCTTTTTTCTCCTACACCCTACAGCTACAGATCTTTTCAACCTTTTCCCCTCCACCCTACAGTTACAGCCCCTCCATCCTACAGTTACACAAGAGGAGAGAGGCACCTACAGCCTACAGAGAGAGAGACGCATACAAAGAGAGAAGACGCATACAAAGAGAGATGCAAAGATAGAGGCAGAGGGAGGAGAGAGGTAAAGGGAGAGTCGAAGCGAGGCTACCTCAGAGGCGGTGGCTACCTCCTCATCGACAAGAGACGGAGCGACGAGAGAGGCAAAGCGAGGAGAGACGGAAACGCTCTGTAGCTGCCTCTACCAACAGAGGCCACAAACGGTAGCGAGGAGAGACAGAAACGCTCGATCAGCAGCGAGGGGAGACGGCGACACTCGATAAGTTCTCCGGAAGCATAATATAGGCTGCAAGCGGCGGTAGAATAGAGACTGGCGCATTTTAATGGTGGCTCTGAGGGTTTGGGGGCTCCAAGAAATTCGAAGCTCTTAAGTCAGCTGCAGAATGATGGTGGCTGGTGGATTTTGTAGCTCCAACAGGGGCGGTGGTGAAAGTTAGTTCGTTTTTATCCCGATTTATTTTCCTATTTCACCGATTGTTCTTGTGCAATACTTTTCAGTTCGTTATAGTTCGAGGTGACAAGCAGCTCCCTCCACCGTCGTTGCGAGCAGCTTCAAGGCGACAAGGGCAGAACACACACAACATGTTTGTTATAATGCCTCAGTCCATTTGAGTAAGGTAATTTTAGTATGTGCATACAAGGTCTTTGTTATAATGCACTTGATTTTTAATTAGTCAGCTCTTCGATCTCTCAAACTTTTTCAGAGGGTTAAATATCGAGCAACTTCACAGAAAGCGACGAGGCGATAAGCAATGACAGAACACACACGAGGTGTTTGTTATCATGCCTCAATCCACTTCAGTAAGACAATTTTAGTATATGCATACAAGGTGTTTGTTCTTCACTTCTTTGATCTCTCGAATTTTTCCAGAGGGTTAAAAGTAGAGCAGCTTCACGGAAGCGAGGAGGCGACAAACACACAAGGTGTTTGTTAAAATGCCTCGATCCATTTGAGTAAGCTAATTTTACTATGTGCATACAAAGTGTTTGTTACAATGCAGTTGTTTATTTATTTTTTATCTTTGTAAATAAGTGAGGAGCTCCAGATAAGCGGGAAAGTGAGGAGAGACGGCTGCACAACAAGTAAGCTCTTTGATCTCTCAAACTTTTTCAGAGGATTAGTAATGTTAATTTATATTTTTCAGGGGGTAAATCTGATTTTTTTTATTTTTTTATTTCTTGAAGGATAAATATTAGTTTGATATATTTTTTTGTGTGCATAGTGCGGCGCGATACTCTATGGATCCTCCATTTCAGAGGCGCAGCGGAATACCTTTTAACATCAGGTTCATAATTTTACTTTCTATTCCTTTTATTTTATTTCTTGTATTTTTGTGAATTAATTGTTAATAAATAACTGATATGTATTGATTTTATATTTTTTTATCTTTCGAGCGTTCATATTAAATTGGGCCAAAAGCTGCTCATTCTATCAAGGTGTTTGGGAGTACTTCTGGTATTTATATACTTCGCTCCAATCTTGTTTTGAAACATTTGAATTGTCCTTTAAATATTTGTGTGTATTTATATTCTTCCATATATTTCGTGCACATTAGTTCTTTGAATTTCATGGAGGCAAATCAATAATTGGGATATAGGAGTCTCCAACAACTTGACCGCCAATTTTTACTCGAAGACTGATAATTGATAAAAAGGTATAATCATAATTTAAATTGTTGTTTCTTCTTTGTTATTGACTTGTTTTTTTTAATTATTTTGTTTGTTGTGTTATGTATAAACTTTTGAATGAAAACATTACATTTGCTCATTAGAAGATGAGCTTCACAAAATCCTATATAATATCTTAAATTCGACTTTTCTGCAGCTTGAAAATATGAAATATGAAAAATCAACTTTTATGTAATTGATATGACCGTCATTATTATTGTTAGTTAATAGTTAATATATTGTTTTGTCTTTCTGCTTGCAAGAAGGTTTGATCTTGACAGTTTGAGGTTAGTACAGTCAACAGTGTCACACTATTTCTAGATAATGGCATAGCACACCTGTCATATTATTTTATTTCTAGATAATGGTTGTTCAAAACTTTAGGCTTGGTGATATCAAGATATTTTTTCATATATATCCTTCCAAAATTTAAAAATATCAAATTTACCGTTGTAAAAAGTTTTGAACCATTTTTATTGTTGATATTTTAATTTTTTTTTTGTTTTGTTACAAAAGGCCTTACTTGAACAAATTTTTGTGATGCATGTACATATAGGGCATGTTTGATTTGAGGGATTTTGAGATACATGTATATATCAAATACATGTATATGCCTATACATGGATTTGAGAATACATCTTACTTGTTTGATTTGTTGTATATTAAAATCATGTATACAAAAATCCTTTGTTTGATTCTTGGTCTAAAATCCATGATTTCAATATTTAATTCTAGTTAGTTATAAAATGAATTTAATTGATAATTAAATATACATGATATAGCAAATATTAGTTATAAGATAAATATAATATTAACCCATTATTTATTACAGAATTCTCACAATTCAAACTTACACAATTAAAACTACTTAACAACCCTAAAAATAATACTAATCCATTATTCGCATAACTGGAGAGTTCCGCTGGCATTGAAACTGGACGTCTCCAATACATATTTGAGGGTCACTCACTCCTTTCTCCAGTTCATTCGATTCAATCACGTCTATTCACGAACAAACTAATTAACAACCCTAACAATTTACAGAAATGTTAAGTTCATTTGATTAAAATGCATGTTAGTCTTGCAAATCATATGTTGATTGGTGCTTGTTAGTCAGTTTTAGATGAAATCTAAAACAATCAAATCAACAAATTATAATAAACTAATTAACACCAATTAAGAGTACATAATCCCAGTTAACACTAATTAATAATATTAAAGAAATTACAAAATTTACCTTGAAACTAAAACACTTGAATTGTGGTTCCTTTTGGATGCACGAGACATGTTCGATGAAATTCCAAAATAATATCAATCGAGACAACATTATTTCAGATTTTAACAACTCTATCAAGCCCAATTTAACTCGATGAATTGTAGCAAAAAATGGCTTGGGTGAAAATCAGTTTCAAGGGCAAAGCTAGGGAAAAATTTACCTCGAATTGTTTGTGTCAGATCGAAGAAAGGAATAAGCTCGGGTGAACATATGAAAAGTGTTTGATCTTGACTTCCTTGAGTATCCTTGAGTTGACCTACATGAATAATTTTAGACAAAAAATATCAAGCTTTTACCTTCATTTTTAGTCACACATTTTGTCGAACAGTATAGGCGCAACGTGTGAACTCCTAAATTAAGCTTTTTATTAAAACATTTCCACTCAACCTAGTAGCAAAACATCACGTAAATGGAAACTGTACCCTTTTGCTAGATTAGGATAGAGCCATTGACGAGTTGAGGAGTGGGAGCACCATTGACGAATGGAGGAGTTATCAAAAGAGAAACCTTGAAAAACTGAGGAGCGCGAGAGAGAGAACCATGGATGAACCGATGAGGGAGAGAGTCCTTTTATGGAGTCGCTTTTTATGGAGTCGCTGCCTCACTGTTTGACGAGTGAGAGCCATTGAAGAACATAATCGAAGAGAGAAGAAAGAAAGGGCGCCAACTGATGAAATACAGGGATAAGAGAGAGCTCCGTGGATTTTGGAATACAAATTTCTTAACGGGAGTACAAAATACAGGGATATTGGAGCCAAAATACAATACATCTTGTAATCAAACAAGGGATTTGGGTACATATCCGGGATATATGAATACAATACATCAAAATCCCTCAAATCAAACATGCCCATATTATTTGGACTGCTGAAGTCACTACAAAAAGTAGGTTGTTTCCTCCGACTTTTACGTATATAAAAGTCCACTTATTATTGTATATATTAATATTAATTGTCAAATTTTGTCTCCTTGTAATGGCTTGTCATTCCAAACATCCTTTCACATCATTCACATATTGAAGTATTTCTCACATCATCGTGTCAACCTCAGGTTTTTTTTTTTTTTTTCCTCTGTTCATATTTATTTTCCTATTTCATATATTGATATATTGCTTTAGAATGTTACTAGCATTACCCCCGCGCAATTGCGCGGGGCTGTTCGGGTTTATAAGTAATGTAGTTGAAAAAAATTGTTGTTCGTTTTGTGTATGTGACTTTCTTTTTGTAATCATTATTATATGTGTAATTTAGTGTGTTGTGTGCGAGTGAAATTTTGTAGCAAAAATCGTTTGAAAATTTTAAGAGCCGGATTTCTTGAATAATTCAAACGGTTATTGCTAAAAAAATTATATATATTTTATACTTCATAATTAAATAAGGAAAAAGAACGAATGAGTCGTCATGAAATTTATTAAGAACATAATAGTTCAGAAAACATTGCTGAAAAAAAGAGTGTTTTTAATTTCACAAATCTTTAATTTCGCTACATATTTAGTACAAATATTTTTCGTCCTTTGTGTGGTCAGCCAACAACAAAGTTTGACGATGTCATCGCTAACCGTTTCGTTCGAATCTTTAATTTAAATTATGTCATGATTATTCGCACATCCATGATTTGGTATATTTTTAACCCCCTAATTTTTTTTGGATATTATAAAAAATTCTCTATCTTTTCGTAAACTCCCAAAAAAAAAAACTCTTTACCAAACTTTTATTTTAAAATACTCCTTATGGATGATATTAATTTTTTTTTTTCCAAAATACCCTCCAAATCTCATATGTAATAATTAAAACTTATTTTTGTTATTTTTTATTAATTTTAAGAAAATTCATAAACACTTCTTAACACGTAGTGATTTAAAAAAATTTAAATTATTACATATTTTGTTTATATAATTTTAATATTACATTCTTTATTCATAAAAAAACTAACATTAAATGATAATAAATAAACACCTTGCAAATATATTCATAGAAAATATCTATTTAAACATCTATTTTTTATTTTAGTTTTCTTTTTATGTATTTTTTAATAGTTTTGTAATATTTTATTTTTAAATATTTGCAAGATGTTTTTTTATTAATATTGTTCAACTTATTATAATTTTATTTTAGTTTTTCAAGAAAAATAATAAAGGACCAAAATGTAAATTTTAAAACTTCGGAGGACAAAAATGCAAATATAAAGGACCAAAATGTGAAAAAAGGACAAAAATATAATTTTTTTTAAAAAATATGACCAATTTGAGGCCCCTGGACTAAAATGTAAATTTCAAAACTTTGAAGGGCCAAAATGCAAATATAAAGGATCAAAATGAGAAAAAAAGAACCAAAATGTAAATTTTTTTTGAAAAAAGGACCAATTTGTAAATAAAAAAGGACCAAAATGGAAAAAAAGGACCAAAATGTAATTTTTTTCCGAAAAAAGGACCAATTTGTAAATCAAAAAGGACCAAAATGTAAAAAAAACTTCGAAGGACCAAAATGCAAATATAAAGGACCGAAATGTGATAAAAAAGGACCAAAATGTAATTTGTTTTAAAAAACAGGACCAATTTGAGGCCCCTGGACCAAAATGTGAATATTAAAATTTCGAAGGACCAAAATGCAAATATAAAGGACCAAAATGTAAAAAAGAAGGACCAAAATGTAATTTTTTTTTTAAGAAAAGGACCAATTTGTAAATCAAAAAGGACCAAAATGTAAAAAAATATTTTTTTTTACAAATAGACCCCTGGTGACGTGGCTGCCTGGACTAAAATGTAAATTTCAAAACTTCGAAGGGCCAAAATGCAAATATAAAGGACCAAAATGTAATTTTTTTTCGAAAAAAGGACCAAAATGCAAATATAAAGGACCGAAATGTGATAAAGAAGGACCAAAATGTAATTTTTTTTAAAAAACAGGACCAATTTGAGGCCCCTGGACCAAAATGTGAATATTAAAACTTCGAAGGACCAAAATGCAAATATAAAGGACCAAAATGTAAAAACAAAGGACCAAAATGTAATTTTTTTTTTAAAAAAGGATCAATTTGTAAATCAAAAAGGACCAAAATGTAAAAGAAAAAATCCCCTGGTGACGTGGCTGCACCAGGAGGCAGCAAATCCCCTTGCATTAGTATATAGATAGATGTGTTTGTACGCAAGCATGAATGACAATTTCAGTTAGTTGTCTTTCATGCATGTGTTGAAACTTTTTCTTTTATCTGCTTGCGATTATATTATATGAATGTGATTATTTATTTTGATTATCAAGAAAAAATAAAAAGGAAAAAATTATATAATATAGCACATTGATTCGTTATGTTGTAAAACTCGCAGTGAAGCGCGGACTATTTTTTCTAGTTTCATTAAAACAAAAAGACTAATCTAACTAGTCACATCAATTGCATGATAACAGCATGGTAAAGTCATTATCTCTCTATTACATGTTGACTATAAACCCCTCACATTATCTTCATTTTCCCGAAACAAGCAAATTAGGAAAAAAAAAATTGGTATGGTTGATTTATTTTTCTAATTAATATAGTAGGATGTTGGAGATAACTGAGTTCTCCCTTGGGTGACCACGTAGCCACTGTCAGGCGAATGAGGTTTCTCGATATTTTTTTGCTGTTATCTAGTTCTTTAGTGTGATAATTAGGATTTTTATTTGCTGATATCTAGTTTTCGAGTGTAACAATTAAGGGCCTATGCAAAAATGAAATATTTCTTGCAAATATAAATACAAATTTGACGTTGTTTTTCAAGCTCTCAATTATTTGCGATTTTTGTTGTTTTTCAAGCTTTCAATTATTTGCGAATTTTGAACGTTGAATTTCAAAAGAAAAAAACTCCATGAAACAATTAAAGCGTGTAGATGCTATAATAAATTTTGTTTTCTGCTAAAAATAATATGTATGACCCTTACAAATTCAACAAAGACAATATCATATTTACCCCTGTAAAAAAAATAAAAAATAAAGTATCTGCAATTTTTTTTTATGAAATTCTGTAAAATTTGAAAATATATTTGTACAAAAAATAGTATGATCTATATAACTTTGCCAATAAAATTATTTTCGCTTTTAAATTTTCATAATTCAAACATTTCGAAGCAGAGTGAGGGTCTTGCCTAGTTTAATACAAGGTTAATCATAATTGGATACTCAAAACAACACACAGATATATTTGTTTCTGTAAAAGTGTAATTGATGGTTTCAAACTGATATGATATTTTAAAACAATCAGAAGTATGCGATCTAAAACAAAAGAAATTTACAAGAAAAAAATGTGAAACGAAAAGTAGGAATTGCTCTCTTATTTGTGTACAATATAATTTCTATGGCATCGCGTTACGCATCCCAAGAGCATCTACTTCTCTTTCCTGTTAAAATCGAAACAATTTTTTTTTTTCAAAAATCAAACATTTCAAAATTTAAAATTTAAAACTAGAGATCGAAATTATGTTCAAACATTTGGAAAACAATCGTACCTGGAGACGGTGCATCAAGTACATCAAAAAGAAATGCACAAACACCTACACAACAAAGAAACATAAATTAAAGCATTTACAGGAAATTTACAAATTAGCCCTTGTTTATTCCTTAAATGTGTTTACCAGATAGAAAAGAAGAATGATTCTAGCAACAGGATACCGCCATAAAAATCTAGTTGCTCTCACCGCTCCTGTATCTAGTATTTTCGCTGCTTTATGTAACTGCAATTCAAATTCAAATTCAAATTCAAATCTTCAATTTAATTGCAAATTTTAAACTGAAAGAGAGAAAGAAAGAGAGAGAAACCTGCTGGCTTGCAGCTGCTATGTGTCTGTGGTGCAAAGGTAGAGGACTGAAATATAATTATGTAATTATTTATTTGTTAATTAATTAATTAATAAGCTAATAGGAAATTTACTCGTCAAAAGGATTAATATCGGTATCTTCTTCCCAAGATGAATGTGTTCTTCTCACAGATCTACTTCTTTCTGCTTCTACCTGTATAAATTAAAAGAAAAAAATCGATATAATTACAAAAGAAAAAAGAAATATAGTTTAAAAAATGGAAATTGTTAAAAATACTAGCCTGTGCTTCTTTAAGACGCTTTAATTCTTTCTCTAGTTGGAATTCTAATGCGGCTTTCTCACTCGCCATATTTTCCAGTTGTGTTTGCTTGTGGTACTGAAATTATATTCAAAAATACAAAAAAATATAGGATTTAATTAATTAATAGGAATTATAGATTATTTAAGAAGAATAGAGGAAGACATAATATGTAAGGATAAGAGTGTGTACCAGTAAGTCGGTTAATTCGCGGTACCTCTTCTCCAGTTCCACATGCTCCTGTTTAAAATTAAAAAATTGTATTCACACATTAAAATTTGAATTGATTTTTGAAATTAAAATAGAATTTTATGAAGGATTTTACATGTCTTGAGTAATGCTCTGCATCTCTTTTCATACCGGCCATTTCTACTCGCATTTTTTGTAGCTCAGCCTATCAAGTGCAAAAAATAAATAAACATTATGTTTTATAATTTAAAACTTCTTTCAAATTCAGTTTGCAATTTGAAATCAAAATTAAAAAAGTACACCTCTAAAGAGGAGATTTTGTTTTCTGCTTCTCTTTGGCTCTGACGAGCACGCTCAACCTCTTCTTGCCACACCTGCATCTTTATTTTCACCAAAAGTTTCAAAAGGTCAACATTTTGCAAAGAGGCCCCCAAATTAATAATTTCAAACTTCTAAATTTTGTGCTAACCTGAAGGAGTTGATTGGCTTCTTCAGTGGGTTTCTTTTGGGCTCGGCGATTTTTCGACTCCATTTCTTGCATTTGTTGATGTAATGATGCACACTCAACCTTCCAAAAATAAAAGAATATTACATATTAACATAAATAAAAATAATTCAATTCTTGAAAAAAATTTAAAACGTCAAAATGTTAAGAGTACTTCAAGCATGGCAATTTTGTGTTCCAGTTCTGATGCCCTAGACGTGCTTTCCTCTGAAGCCCTCTGAAGAAGATTATTTTTTTTTTATCATTATATATACATATAAAGATATAAATATACATGTATATATCTTATAACATATAATAATATTATTATTACTTGGATTCTGGCAAGAGCATTTGAGGCCTCGACAGCGCGGTGCTCCAACTCTACTTCTCTCTCTACTGCAGCCTATATCACAATCATAGTAAAAGTCAAATAAAAAAAATAAAAAAAAATGTACTTAAAAAATGAGTTGTTTACAAAAATACCGAAAAAGTTACCATTTTAGTAGCATTATGAGCAATTCGCTCTTCTTCAGCTCTACGCTCTGCTGTAGCAAGCTCGTCCCTTAAGGCCTAAATTAAAAAATAAATGCAATAATAAATTGCAAACTCGTTCAAAACCCTAATTTTCCTTTTTCTTTGGAAATAAAACCCTAATAATAATAAAATGTGTACCTGTATAACTCGGGTCTCAGTAAGCTCCCTGCCATATTTAGTACCCGCCATATCCTCCTGCATTTCCCAACAAATACAAATTCAAACTTTAACCATAAATCACAATTACTAAATTTATCAGGGACCCATTTACAAAAATTACCTGCAAAGAAGCGAGCTTGGACTCGTAATTAGCAACTTCTCTCTTCAAAGCATCCATTGATCCAACCAGCACCTCGATTTCCGCGTTCTTTGCTGACAAGGCGTCTGCCATGTTCGATTCGGATCTAGAAGCTTCCATTCTGTACACGGACAATTCTTGCTCGAGTTGTTTTATGTGCGATTCGTACGAACTGCACCTCTCTCTCTATTTAAAAAACTCAAATTATTATCTCGTGAAAATTAATGATAAGAGAAAATTGGTTTAGAAATAGAATTACTTCTTGAACGAGGAGTTCTTCGAGTTGGGAATTTTCGGACTTGTATTCTTGGAGACGAGATGAAAGTCCAGCACATACCTTTTATTGATGAAAAATATGAGAAAGTATTTATATAAAGTATATTTATTATTATGATTAGGAAATAGTTTCGTTCCTATGATTAAATAATTTGATGATTAACTTACACGAGCTAATCTAGCTTCTTTTGATTGTCCCGTTTTAACAGCAGAGTTGAGCAATCCTTGAGCCTACAATTCGATTTTCAAAAAAACAAATAGGAAAACAAAAATAAAGAAAATAATTCATAAAAATCAGAGGGGAAATTCAGAAAAGTTAGGGGGTTCTTGAAATTTTTCCATAAAAGTACCTCCTCAAGTTGGTCTTGGACTTTTGAAGGAGAGATTTCAGATTTATTCTCTTGTTGTTTCTCTCTTTCTTTCTCTGACAAATTTTCTCTCTCTATTTCCTTCGAATCACTAACCTCAATTATTTCGAACTCATCTTTGTCTTCTTTAACTTCTAGTTCAACTTCTTTATCCTTTTTATTAACATTTAAATTGGCCTCGTTAATCTCACTTGCAATATCCACTTTAGCGCTATTTTCATCTTTCAAACTTTCAATATTAGAATTTTCAGCTTTTTCACTTGGAACTGAACTTACCAAATTGATTTCATTAGTTTGAATTTCATTAAATTTATTTTCAGAATCTGGTAATGTAGAATCTTTTGACACAGATTCATTAGTTACAATAGTAGTACTATCATCATTATTTAGGGTTTGTTCTGGTAATGAGGGTTTAATTCTCTCAATTCTTTTGATTTTTCTGACTTGTGATGATTTTGATCCCTCGCTACTGGAGATCTTCTGTTGACCCTGTCGAAAATTCAAGAACATCACTCAATAAATATCCTAATGAATAAAGAAGAAATTTGTTGAAAATAAAAGTAAAAACCTTTTCTTTCGATCTTGATATTGTTTTTCTAGTTTGAATTTCTTGACCACTTGATCCTGATTTTAATAAACAGAAAACATAAATTAAAGAAACATAACAATTATTTAGTGATAAAAGAAACAAATATAAGAGAAATTATGAAAAATACCAGGAGCTTGTGAATCAGTATCATTGGACAACTCATTGACAACGCCTTTAGCCCTTCGATCGACCACTTCGAACAAATCTGTTTGCATTATTTCAACATCATTAAAACTTGATTGTTCACAATATACAGCTAAGTCAAATTACTGCTGGAATTTACAACTAATGCATGAAATCAAAGGAAATACTGTAATAGAGACCAGGCATTGTCAAATCGTACTAAATAATCTACAGCAAGATCTCATATCCACAAGAATCCAATACTTCATTAATCAAATAAACTCCATTTTTTTCAAATTCATGAAAAAATTGATCTACGAATTTTCAAAACAACTCTAGAATCAACGCAATCAGTAACCAATCCATCTTAAGTAATCAAATTAACTCCAAATTTAAATGACACGATCAGTTACTAATCCACTGAATCAGATCACAGAGGAAGAGAAAAAGTACCTTCCGCGGCTTTGAGCCAAGACGCCATGGATGAAAGAAAAGCACAAAACTAGTAAATCACTAGTTTCAGTAATATAATCTTAATCCTAAATTAAGGTTAATTGTTTAATGTTAACCAGATCCGACGAGAAGTGAGAGGGACGAGAAGAAGGAAGAAGTGAGATTTCATTGATCGTTGCTTTGCTGGTCGGTAGCCAGTACCTTTCTCCGTAAGTATACGGTCAAATCCGAATGACTGTGAGGTAAAAGCAAAAGCCCGTCTAGCTCAGTTGGTAGAGCGCAAGGCTCTTAACCTTGTGGTCGTGGGTTCGAGCCCCACGGTGGGCGATATTTATTTTTATATTTTTTTATAAAATTGGGAAATGATTTCTGGGATTGTAATTTCGAGAGGCTATGGAATCGGAATCCATAACCTTTTTTTTATCACTAGGAAAAAAAACCCGCGCTTCGCTGCGGTATTTTTGATATGGTTGTTCAATATAAATTAGCATATATTTTTTTCATGTGTTCTTTTTTTATTATTTTCTTGTCTTTTTATTCAAAATAAAACAACATATATTATGGTAAGTTGACCAAAAAAAAAAATGAAAGAAGTTTAAACGGATAAAAATGAAATAACAAATTATATTATTAATAATAATCAAGGTTTCAAAGTAACAAATTACAACAAACGTACAACCATACGAAATTATGCATGGTAACCTTACAATTAATGATCATTATTTTCTATCTTATATTCTACATGCAGCAACAATATAGAGAAGATGTAAAATAAAGAATGATTATGCCTAGGGGTGTACACGGGTTGGGTTAAACCGGTTTTGATGAATACTATGACCCAACCCAATCATGTCGGGTTTGAATTTTTGAACCCGACCCAACCCACAATATTTCGAAAACCCATTCAATATGATAAATGTCGGGTTGGGTGGGTTGGCCGGGTCGGATAGGTTTTGAAATAGATAATAATAATACAAATAAACATAAAATAATTTCATGAAAAAAAAAAATTTATACGTAATACCCGGTAGACAATAAAATGCATAAATTTTATTTTATAATGTCACCGAAATAACATACATAATGAAGTTCATAACTGCAAACTAAAAAAAAAACCGACATCTCAAAAATCAATTTTTTTAAAAACTATCTTATTAATTTAATTTAATTTTGGACTCAAATATGGAGGCCAAACTTGTGATGGAAAAATGAGAATTGCAATATGAAAGAGACACTTTTGATGGAACTCTCTTGATGAAAGAGAATCAATAAAAATAAAAAATTATTTTGTGGAATTAAATGATTAGTTATTTCTTTCATGAAACATATGAAGACATATCTTTTTATTAATTAAATAATGAATAGGAAATAATACCATGAATAAAAAAATATATTATTGTCATGTTATATTGTTTCCTAAAAAAAAACATAAAAAAGAAATAATTTATATATAAAAGGAAATAAATGAATTATCATTATACACATTTTCTCAAAACATGGCAAGTCATGCTTTCATATTCGTAAAAAAAATTCATGACATATTTATTTTTATTAAAAATAATTACTAACAATAGAAAATACGGGTCGGGTTGGGTTAATTCGGGTTTTTAATTTCTAACCCATAAACCGACCCATATTTTCGGGTTTTTCAAAATTAAAACCCAAACCAAATTTAATAGCATACAAACCCGTAAAAATCGGGTCGGGTCGGGTTGGGTTGGACGGGTTGGGTGGGTTTATGGTTTTTTGTACACCCCTAATTATGCCATTAGAGATGAAAATTAATGTTGTTTTGCTAGTTTAATTTAACTTGTAAGATATGGAGAGATGAAAAATAAATAAATGAAATTAAATATGCATCAAGGAAATGATGTGACATGAACGAATGAAGTGAGAGGTGCACAGTATTGGCAAACAAATTTATTAATGATGTCTAGTACAAACATTCAAAGAAAAGAAGACGGGTGCTCCTAGTTTTCTTATTTTCAGTATAAAAAACTAATACCTAAAAGAAACATAAAAAATGGGAAATAGTTGAAATAATTAATACTTTCAGAAAGAAAATAGGGTAGGAAAAGTTTCTTGCAGAGTCCAATTAAAAGATATTTAGCCTCTCCAGTATGAAAATTAATTGTGTCAAATACACAAAAAATACCTCACGAATCTTATATATTAATTGGAGATGGTTGAAATGTACAAATAAGAATAGTACCTCAATTTGGTCTCGATATATATTGTTGAAAAGCTTCTCATGCTTTTCAGGGGTGACAGTTCGGCGAGAGAAGGAATTGTACAAATAAGAATGGAAAGTACGAAATTATTCTTTTCAGGGAAATCTTGATTGTAATCTATCACAAAGCTACTCGAGTGAATGAAGAAAAAAATAATTTGTAAATAGGTTCACAATTCTTATGAAATTATTTACCTACTTGGGGCTAATTCTTCGCCAAATTCTAATGCTTCGCCACTGAAATATAAATAAAACGTCAATTGAAACCAAGCTCTAGAATTCTTCGAAATGTAAAATGTGCTTACCAGTTTCTTCCACGGATAAGATTTGATAAAATGGAGGGTTAAGAGGTCGAAATATAAATCCATGTTTGTCTCAAGTAATGTTGGGGCTAATTCTTCTATTAGCTCTCTCGCTTTTAATGTTTTTCCTTCTTGAACAAATTGCATAATCACTGAAAATAAAATATTTCTAAATATAGAATAAATCAATTATATGTATATTATAGAATAATCGGAAAAAAAAAGTTACGTTTGCGAGCTTCGATGTCTAAATCGAAAATGCCATGTCTGGCCAGGATAAGAATTCCTGAAATATAAATTCAAATGAACATGTTAAAATATAGGTAAATAAATTAAAATGTCAAAAAGGATTGTAAAATTACCCAAAGGCCCTTCTAATTAAGAATAAAAAAATCGTCTTGTGAAAACTCCAAAGCTTCAACGTGTACTCTATTATATGCATTCATGCAAAATAAGTTACATACTTTGTATGCTACCATAGTTTCCCATGCATTTTGCAAACTGTATTAAAAGAAAAATGTTAAATAAAATAATTAATTTAATTTGGAAGGACTGAAATGTAAAAAGAAATGAAAAACGAAAACTAACATGGTTGTGTAAGCCGAAACTTGGGCTGCAAGTTATCTCTGCCATGTGTTTTGAGAGCTATGTGAAATATTTGAAGATTAGTTTTGCATATAAAAATATTATAATTATATAATTATTTATTGAAAATCTGCAAAATTATAGAAATTAAAAATAAAAGAAACCTGATTTTGTAGGCAGGCAACTGGGTTGTGCTAGTAGGCATGTAATTAAAGACTCCCGAGGAGACTGCGCCACGGCAGTACAGGCCAATTTCAAAGCTGACACGAGCAAAAAAACTGCACAGACAGTACAAATACCGACAAATCGAAACAAAAATCGTCTATCAATAATAGTAGGCAACCGAGACTATTTGCCGCGGCCAAAACTAAAATCCCGTATCTTCACCAAACTAAAATGAAAGATAATTTAATGGAACACAACGATGATTACACGAAATAACAAAAATCGAGCATAATTTCAGCAATTGTACTTTCTTAGATACTTATTGCCAAAATTGACACGAAATAATCAAATGGAACACGACGATAATTACACGAAATAACAAAAACTTGACACGAAATAATCAAATCTGGTACAACCCTCTCTTGTTTCCAAAAACAATCAAGAAACACAAGAAAACAAGAAATCAGCATAAAACAGGTAAAAAAAAAAAAGAGAAGACAGAGCATGACCTGCTTGCTCTTGCTCTGCAGTGGAGAGCAAGAATCGGCTGCATCCTTCGAGCATGGTCAAGGACGAGGTTAGATTGTACAGTGTGCCTCTCTCGCTCTCTCGCTCTTCCTGCAGCCGTCGTGGCGATCCGCCATGGTTTCACCTGTGCGTCTCTCTCGCTCTCCCTGCAGCCGTCGCGGCAATCCGCCATGGTTCCACCTGTGCGTCTCTCTGCTCTCCCTGCAACCGCCGTGGCGATCCATTCGACCTGCGTTCGTGATGTTGTTGTGCGTCTCTCCCTCGCCCTATCTGCCGTCTATCTCTGTCCGTTGTTTTTTTGGGTTTAGGAAAGAAGTCCCTATCCGCCGCTCTCACTCTCCCTGTCTGCAGCTCTGTTGGGTTGGTTTAGGGCAGAAGAGGGTTGTGGCCTGTGGGGTTTAGGAGGGGAAGAAATGAATGGATGGCTGAGATGAATACATGAACAGATGGTTAGATGGAGAGCAACGTGGCCCATTGAACAAGCTCAAAGTGTTAGTCTATTTAAGGGAGAACAATTCTTCTGAAATTAGAGGGCCAATCCAACTTGGCCTGTTTGCTAGAGCAGTTTTGTAAAAAGTATAGAAACCCTAGGATTTTCAACAAAAACAATGGTTATGGATTAACATTCTAATTTATGATTTAATATTTCGTTAAAGTGTTAAATCATAAATTAATATGTTAAAAATTATGATATTAAATCATATTCACGTCATCAAGAATTGTGGAGAAGAATACTAAGGAATGTCCAATATTTTCCTAGATAAAAATGATACAACAAAACTAAGCATATATATATAGTACAAGTCCTGTTTGTCCGTTTGTGCGATGGATGGAAGAAACTCAATAAAACTCGAGTAAGACATTTTAACCAAATACAACAACTCTTTTATTTATAAACTTTCGAATCAAAACAAAACTACGCACACAACTCGGTTTATACTGTGAAAATTTTCCTCACTTTCTTCATTTTGCGACGACAAATTGGGCAAGTGCCAGCCTCCTCTGAAATCCTGCACAATCAAAAATCTCAATAGTTTGCTCCTAATTTGCCTAATTTTGATAAAAAAATCAATAATCAATTTCAATTTGGGGTAATTCCCTCAAAAATATTAATCACCTTAATCCACATGTATAACACGTCGCAGAATGACCACAAGGCAAGAAAAAGCAATCTCTTTGAGCATCGCAACAAATCACGCATAAATGGCCGTCTTCCAAAGACTTAGCCGCTTCTTTCTCTAACCACTCCTCCGAATCCTCTTCATCGTCATGAGAAACCGATTCATACGAAGAACCCAAACTCGTATTATCATCCTCTTTATTCGTCAGGAGCGGGCCCCGCGCGCCAGAAGCTTCTTCACTTTGTCGGTGATAATTGGCATTCTCTCCAGTATCGGTGCATAATAGGTTGTTTGTTATTGTGTATATGAGTAGTATTACTATAGTCATCATACCTGCATAATTATTTTCTTAACTTATTAAATGATGTTTTTCAACTTATTGTGTACTTAATATTGATTATTTTCATTAAATCATTTAAAAAACGTGCCTGTACCGATAAAGTAAGTGATCCATCGAGGTCCATAAGATAGCTTCACGTACCATGAATAATTAGAGTCCTGAAAACAAACATTAACTTCTCAATTGATAATGACTTGAATTTTGAAATTGATCGTTAACTAAGATCTGCATGAAAACTGAAATATACTGACATTTTTTCGACGCGGACCAGTAGTTAAGATCGAAATTGTTGGATTTGAAATGCTGAGCTTCAAACTACATTCTCTATGATATGGTGAGCATTTGTAATAAGCTTGTGATGTATTGTACAAAAATGTCCTTATTTGAAATTTCAGTTTGACCTGTTTATGAAAAGAAAAAAAATTAGTCTACAATTTACGCAAAACAAGAGAAAATGATTTATATTATATGTATTTATTATTTACCTCTACTTGTACATTATTTAAGTTCCCCAAAGCAATAAAGTAGTCACCGGTTTTTTCGATTTTCTGAGATATCGTGCCGTTTCCTAAAAATTGCGATTTATAAACAGTTTCTTGCGTATTTATATTTATGATTTTGGAATGTATTTTAATCATTTATGCTCACCGTTGATTAAATTCCAAGATAATGTATTACTTGGTTGTCCTGGATTTTGAATCCATTCAATAAGCTGTTGATTCCCTATAATAAAATCATTTAAAAAAATTAAATTAAAGGGGATTAAATATTAAATAATTCCTAATATATTCAACAACATTTTCCACAATTATAACAATTTTATCGAGCGTTTACCAAATTATTATATGAACCTAAAATTAGTTGAAATTATTATTTTTTCCCTAAATACCTTGTGCAATTATGAGGTTTAAAGGATAAAATAATTCTTCAGATTTCACAATATATGAGATACTTATATGAGCTCCTTCATGAAGATAATACACCCAATCCTGAAAAAAAAATCTTGTAAATACAGTAATTAACAAAATCAAGAACTCGATAATTTTATTTTCCTATTTAATTACCTTGCGAAAATAAGGTAGTACAGATACATTATGATTCTCGTACCACATTATTGGTACATCGAGAGCTGGAGGTCCGTAAAAACCATAAATCATGGTTCCATTTTCACCTTCCTCGTCTTGTTCATTCACCTGAAATTCTCCAAATTTAATTAACACAAAAACAGGGTGCTTAATGCAATTTTTCATACGATCCATTAGTATACTCACCTTGATCTCCTGCACAAAAATGGAATTCGTTTGAATCAAGCGCGATGTGTAAGGACCCAGACTCATATCGGTCGAACCGTAAATTCCAAGGATTAAGGTCATTGATGCTGTTTGAAAACGATATTATTGTCAAATAAATGCCATGAATTTCTGATTCGTATTCTTATAAAAACAAAAGTACAATATATAATTATATTATATATTAATCCAATATTAGATAACTAAAAATCTATAAATCCCAATAAACAAATACAAAACTCAAGATCGGTGAGAGAGAGAGAGAGAGAGAGAACCGAACCGAAGAACCAAAATGTAAGAACGATGACGAGGCAAGTCAGAATATCATCTCTAATCTCAGTCGAAGCAACATTATTTGATACCGACAAATTAATGCGGTACGAGACACTCTGAGATGGTGCACGGGTACCGGTACTGATATCGGTACCGGTTCTACTAGACGAGGCTTGAGCCATTGCAGAAATTAAAGGGAAGAGAATTAATTACAGGTACATAATTAAGAGGGTAATGTAAGAAAAAAAATAGCAAGAGATGAGAAAAGTTTGATTGGAACTAACGGTCAAAAAAGTTTTCATAACTGCCATTCTTGCATCATTAGTTCAGAGGAGAATGGTAGTTGGTTCATTGAAAATCCAAGATTTTAAATCCTGAATCATTAGACAATCCAGGATCTCATTTTTCCGGCTATAAAATAAACCGGGATTTTAAATCTGGTTTTAAGATAATCCAAAGTTCCATTTCTGGATTAGCAAACCTATTTGTTGGGCCGTAAAGTGGGCCAAATTTCCATGGACCCATCAAGATAACATCATTATTATTATTATCACACGGTACACCCTACAAAAATATTATAATTAATTATTAATTAATGTTATATAAATTTCTGCAAGAGTGAGTTTATAAATATATATATATTGGGCTATAAAACTAGAAAAATATCATTTATGCATGTCATAGTGAAAGTTAAAAAAAAATATCACATACTCTCTTGTGAAACATTAAAAACAATAGATATATACCTATTTTCATGAAATAAGGATAGTTTGAATATCTTTTTAAAACAAATAGGATATTTTGACAACTATTTTTGCACGTTTCTTACTTCTAAATGAAATTTGATTAATTTATTTATATAGTTAAAACCTGTGCCAAATGGAGATTGTAAAATCTAATCAATTAGGTACTCCAACCTAACTAAAATACAGCTTGTTGAGATTTTTCAAAATTCGAAGCAAAAAATCTATCATTAATGGTCGAATGAGAGAGAAAACTGAACATTTGAAGGAATCCCCCAATCAATAATACCTTTTTTTTTTAATTAAATACATTTTTATAACAATTTTGTTATTAAGAAAATTAATAAGAAAATGAAAAACAATCTCCCTATCAAAATGTGGCCCCCAATAATGCTAGTTCTGTATTGATGAAGAAAACTACATGAATTAATGAAGGACAATAATCCCTATGTTTTATTTGCAAAATAACAGCAATATTTTAGCGAATTTGCAACCACCACCTAATATATTTTTTATAATTGTATAGTGCTATATACTTTCGGAGTTGCTCATAATAATTAACAAAAAGGTGAAGGACATATTTACCCCAAAACGTCATATTACCACCCTAAAAATGCAAATATCAAATTTGAAAACACAAATTCTGTTTATATTTTAATTCGTCCTTAAAAAAGAAAATATAAATTATATAAAATTTTGATTCTGGAGGGATATAAAAAGATATAAGGTATTAACACCAAATAAGTGAAATACAAAAGGGTTTTAATTGTGAAAACTCTAATTTATTTGTCAATTTGAATTTGATCCTCTATGATTGGTGTTCATTCATTCATTCATGCTTTCTTTTCTCCTCATTAAGAAGTATTTTGTAGTTTAGGAAAATATATTTGTAGAAATTACAATTGTAAAATGATCATTCCCAAGAAAAATTTGATCCAAAAATATAAATATTCATCTTGATCGACGAACTTATCTGGGCCAGGGATAACACTCCCGAGACGATCAACTACAACAATACCCTCGCCAACACTGATTTGGTTTCTTCCATTCGATTTAACTTCATAAATATAAGCTTTTATCAATATATCTTGAATCTGGCTTTCATTTTTCTATCCGGCAACTCGAGATAAAAAATAGGGAGAAAGATGGGCGGATCGAAATGTTCAAGAACCGGTTGAAGGGTAATTTTTTTTTAATTGCGTTAATTAAGTTATCATTAACTCTTGGTCATCTTCATTTACTTATTTTGTAGAGTGAGGTGTCGAATTTTCTGGTATAAAAAAAAGATTAAGTTGATAGAAATGAAAATGATAAAAAGCTCTTACATAATATTACATAATATGATTGATTTTCACTGATATCACATAATAAATACAAAGAAACTAAAAATACATAAATGTGAAACATTGTATTGGTCATTATATAACACTAATTCAAATTTTAATTCCATCACAATAGATTAGATTTCTTATATAAAACGCAAACATGCGAAAGATGTGAATTAGTCATGTTTCTATCATTTTTGTCCTCGTTGAAACTTCATTTTTAGGAGAACAAATAATGCATGCCGGTCGGCGGGATTCACCTTGACAGGACACGTGGTGTATTTTTTGAATTTATTTTTTTTCGTTTTGACCATCTTTCGCACGCCGACAAAATGTATATAAATTGACACAAAAAAATGATAAAAATATTATACAAAACAATTAGTAATGTAAAGAAAATATATGATACATCTACAAATGTATATCATGTATTATATGTAAAAATGTGTAACATGTATTGTATTTAATAAAGAAATATCATACATCTAAAAAATGCATGATACATCTAAAAATTTACAAAACTAAACATATATCAAATATGTAAAAATATATATCACACTTTAAATTAGAAATTATGGCTCTAACTATGTTGCAACTAACTCTTTGTATGTATATATATATATATATATATATATATATATATATATATATATATATATTCAGGAATAACAATTTGCTACCTGTCAATGGACCCATAACCCACTTGGTTGAGTGTTTGACATATAAATCACATGTTGTTATAGATTTTTGGTTCAATTCTCATTAACATCAATTGATGGAGGACAAACGAGTTTTCTTCGTTTGCTCTAAAAAAAAAAAGCAATTTGCTATTTCTACTAAAAAAATCCCCATGTTTTATTTGCAAAATAACAGCAATAAGTTTGCATATTTGCAACCACCACCAACATTTTTTTTATAATTGTATAGTGCTATATATACTCTTGGAGTCGCTCATAATAATTAACAAAAGGGTGAAGCTCATATTTACCCTTTCAAAACATCAAAATATCGTATTTAGCACTCCAAAAATGCAAATATCAAATTACACCTATTTGAATAAACACAAACATTATCTATACAAAATGATGCTAGATCTTAATTCCTCCTTATATAAAATTTTGATTTTTGAGGGATATAACATCAAATAAGTAAAATACAAGGGTTTAATTGTGAAACTCTAATCTCTTTTATTTGTCAACTTGAGCCTCTATGATTGGCGTTCATTCATTCATGCTTTCATTTTCTCATTAATAGGCTAGTATTAGAATCATACCGTTTGAATTAGCAAACCAAAAATAATACAAGTTTTAGACTTTTGAAAGTTTGAATTCAAATTATTGTTTGCGAGAGAAAGCAACCAGTGACATATGGCATACTGTAATTAAATCAGCTCGATTAATTAGCTTAATTTTATCAAACATTCTTTGACCAATTAAAATTTGAAAACCTTTTTCTTGTGAAACATGTTTATGACTGTATTAGTGCTGACGTGTATGAAGATTCTGATTACATTAAAATATTTTGAAAATCTTGCATATGTAGTATTTCTCGTTTAATTTGCATATGATGAATCACGTGAATAATTATTATGACTTTATGCAAGATAATTTGCTCCATAATATATTTTATACAACATAAACAATGTTGATTATATTGTAAAAATATTGAAAATCGCCATCGTTTAATACTCAATAAATAACAATTCGACACGCGACATAACATCGCGTGGAGATTGAGAACAAGTTCATTGTCCAGAAAATTCATCACCTATCATCGTTAACTATTGATTTCTTATGACATAATTATCATAATATATATACATAATTATATATAAATGATTGCAAACAATAAGATCTGATTAATATAATATGAAATAATTTTATTGTGAGATGAACTATAATTATCTCATAAATAACAATATTTTTTATAAAATAAAATAAAACATAATTATCTGTCAAGTCTTTCTATTTTTATAAAATGAATAATCACCGTTATATACATGGATTTATTACAGATTGCGAGCTTTAACTTTCTTTTTCTACAATTATAGATTGGCGGCATTGAATACCACCTTAATATATAGATAGAAATGAACAAAAAGTTGCACACTATATGGGGACCCCACATGTCATTGTCTTTGTAGATAGATGTATATTGTATGAACGGTATTTAGGTCCAAATTAATTTGTTGTCATGCTCAACTCCCCTAAGGACTTTGTACACTATTTTCATAATGGAGGTGCATTGTTGTAAAGTTTGCCAACTAATTTTGTAGTCAAATTGACAGAGACTAACCGAATTCAGAAAGATTCAGAAAGGAAAATAGAATATTTTGGTTAAAAAGGAGCACCATGCACTCATGCAGTATGCATGATTCATATAAATTGGTATAATTTCAAAGGGGCATTTCATATTTACTATATACCCATCTAAAAGTTGAAATTATCATATTTTACCCTTCAAGATTGTAAATAACTAGACATCTAATTTGCCCTCTATCAAAAGCTCCAAAATATTTAAATACTATTTTTTTTCTATCAAGATACTAGTTATACATCATGAGTTTAAACATCAATGCCAACCTCAACCAACCACATATTTGAACACGTATGCCAATTATTATAAATGAGTTTCCTCTCTTGTAAGATCTCTTAATAATTTTACATTGCACAAAATTCAACTTAAAGAGATTAGAACACGTTAATTAACCAAACTGAGAATAAAAAAAACTCATCTAAAATAATTAATATATTTCTTACACAAAAATTTTACAAAGTAAAAAACGCCAGCAATTAATTCCAAACTCATGATTTTTGAGATATCGAATCAAAATCAAATTCATTTTTAAGTATTACTAACTGTATCTCTAAAGAAATTGACAAACCAGGATAATAATGACAAATCAAAGAAAAGGAATTAATTTATCTAGCTAGATAGATTACTCTCTCCTCCTTTATTTACACAAATTCGTCTCGAACTCGTGAACTCTAAATCAAACTCAAATTCATTTCAAATACCTCCTTTTCTCCAAACCGGTACCGATCAATTGTTGCTCTCTCAATTGCTCTCTAAACCGAGTAATAAACTCCTCAGCCTCCATGTCCACTTCTCCTCCTCCTCCTCCGAGCCCTTCATCAATTTCGTTCAAAAATGGGGAATCTGAAACCCTAAGTTGTCTCACTCCAACTGGAGTCCTCCAATTAATCCATGGCGAAGGTGACCGCTCAACTACTGACACATCATCTTCTTCTTCATCAGAGTACTCCATATCAAGTATCTCAAATATTTTGGTCCCATTTATCAATTCATGATCATCTGATTCATTTCTGTAGACAGCATAATCATTTCGGCGAAACAACTTTTGCTTGGTTTTATAAAGAGAAGGAAAAGAGGGAGTGTTACTACAACTAAACTCGACTTCTCGTGGAACGTAGACAGCCTTTGACGGGTCCATGTATCGGCAAGTGAGGACCGACATATAGTCCTTCGCATGGAGGGTCGGCGAGTGGTGGTGAGTGAGTCGTTTCAGCGACTTGGCGGCGAGACGACTACGCTTGAAGAGGAGATGGAAGTCTAGAGAGAACCAATTATGCTTCGAGAAGAGATAGTACATGGCTTGTAGAACATGCCAAAGCCTCTTCGATGGGGTTCGAGTAACTTCTGTCGCCATTAGTTTCCTTGATGGGGTGCTTGAGGCGGTTCGTGTTTTAGGGTTTGTGGTGTTTGAAAATGGAAGAAGAGAGAAGGTGTATATAAAGGAGGAGAAATCATTGATGAATTTCTAATTTTGTGTGAGTGAAGGGTTGTCTTTAGGTTCACACTTGTGTAGGCGTCTGTGGGTCACATGTTATGGTTATGTCTCCGTTGGAAAGGAAAAGGAGATGTCCAGTTCAATTTGTGAGTATCACGTCTCCATTTAAAAAATGGGGATTCTTTCTCGGTTTTGTGAACTTTCATTGATGAACTGCTTTCAATGCTAAATTATCTCAAGATTTGGTAATAAAACTATTCAAAAATTGAAGTTACCAATATAAACTCTAAAGTATAAAACTATTTTTAAGCAAGGATGCCTCCATTACATATTTTAATGGAGATGATTAGAGTTCTCAAGACATTTAGGACGCACTTAATTAAATTAGTGTAACCTAGTACTTTTCTAATTTTATTTAAAACATGCTTGTCCTCTAAATTTCTCTACGCAAATTGATCTAACAAAAGACAAAACATGAGTTAAACTATAATATTGTATGTGTATGCTATTTTTAAAGGTATTTTGAGTAATTATTAATTAATGAATATTCAAGATAAAATCTCAATTATTTTTTATCAATTAATATTAATAGACTAAATAGAAAATATATATTGTTCATTTAATGAATACAATTTTCATAAAAAATAAATTTTGTGATACATTATCTTAAAAAACTAAGTAATTGATAAATACCCAAAATATATTTTTCAGAGAGTGTATCGTAAAAATCTCCTATATATTTATTTAATACATACTTATTTAATATTTTTGTACAAAAATAATACATCTACCGAAGTAAAGCACATCTTAAATCATGATCAATGTTCCAAAAATCGCTCGACGCTCGCTGTTCGGCAGACGACCATCAAGCGCCAATGATGATTAATCGGGATTAATCGGGAATCTCGGCGGACCTCGGCGGATTTTTATTTTTTTATATTTAATATTTAAATTAATTAAACAAAATTACAAATCACAGTTTTTTTAATAAATTTTGAATAATTTAAGTAACAAAATACACTACGTCACTAAACTAACATAAACTCAAATAATAATAATAATTTATATATATATATATAAATAATATTAAAAATATGAAAAAATTTAGTCCAAATTTATTTTTTTGAATAGTATCTGACAAACGATCGTTTTCATTATTGATGCCTAATTTTTTTTGATGTCAATGGAGATCCATTGGCAATCCATAACGAAAACGATCGTTATTTTGAATAGTATCCCACAGCCTCTCATAATATATAATTTTTTGTGCTTCACATTCAAACAACCAGGCTATGGATGACAATTTAAAAAAAAAAAAAAAAACACTTCCAAAAATCGGCTCGGCGGTGGCTTGGTGGTCTTGGCGGACCCTTGGCGGTCGCTTGGCGGATTCCGCCAAACACAAAACGCCAAGGACTTATCTCGACGGCGGACCATCGAGGAGCGATTAATCGGTGATTAATCGGCCGCCAAGGCCGATTTCCATAACACTGATCATGATAGCATTACTAAGGTAATAATAATGTGGGGCCCGGATTGAATTATTTTCATTAATATTACTTCGGTAACGATTATGTGGTTTACAACTGTAAATGTGTCATTTTTGATATATTTTATGTATTAAATGAGGTCTATTTATTATTTAACACTACACTTACTACTAAATGACAAAATATAGTTGGATTTTTTTCGATTTTATTGAAATTAAGAAAGATAATTTAGGTATTTTGTAATCATTTTTTCAATTAATAATTAATGCATTGCTTGAATAGAAAACTAATTTTCATTGGCAAAATAATAAAATATCTAATTAATTACAAATACCAAAAATATTCTTTAGAAAAATCCTACCATAGATAGAATTACCCTAATTTGATACATCCTCATGTGTTAAACGGGTTCATTTACTCAGTTGACAGTTGACACTACACTTAATACTAAATAAATAAAAATATCATATCACGATTCATGAATACAATGAGAATATCGTAAAAGGTTTTCATATTGCATGTATATGTTTTTAAATTTACTGCCTTAAATATTTATTTAACGGCGATATTGCATACAATCAATTTAGAAGTTAAAATACTGCCTTAAATATTCATTAAATTATGTGTCTATCTACACGCATGTATATGTTTTTTTTTTGGGAAATTTTCAAAAAACCCCCTATCTTTTTTGGATATTCTAAAAAACCCCCTATCTTTTTGTAAACTCCAAAAAATCCCCTCTACCAAACTTTTATTTTCAAATACCCCCTCTAGGGGTTAAATCTAACCATGGATGGTGTTAAAATCTTTTTTGACCAAAATACCCTTCAATTTTCATGTGTAGTAATTAAAAAAATAGTTTTGTTATCTTTTGATTAATTTTATTAGTTTTAAGAAAATTCATAAATATTTTTTAACATGTAGTGATTCACAAAAATAAAATTATTAAATGTTGTGTTTGTATAATTTTAGTATTTCATTTATTATTCATGAAAAACTAACATCAGACAATAATAAAATAAACACTTTGAAAATATATTGATATAAATATTTTTTTTAAACATCTAGTTTTTTTTTTCGTTCTTCTTTTATGTATTTTTTTAACAGTTTCATGATATTTTAATTTTTTAATATTTGCAAGGTGTTCTTTTAATATTTTTGTTCATATAATTATTTTATGTTAGTTTTTCAGAAAAAAAATATATAAAAGTTAAATATATATAATGTATGAAATATTAAAATTATATAAATATAACATATGATAATTATTTTTATAAAATTATTATGAGCTAAAAGAAATTTAGGACTTTCTAAAAATTAATAAAAAATAACAAAAATATTATTTTAATTACTACATATGTAAAAAAAGGTATTTTGGTCATAAAAAAAAGTTAACACCATCAATGGTTAGTTTTAACCCCATAAGGGGTTATTTGAAAATAAAAGTTTGATAGAGGGGGTGTTTTGGAGTTTCCAAAAAGATAGGGGGTTTTTTAGAATATCCAAAAAAGATAGGGGGTTTTTTGAAAATTTCCCTTTTTTTTTTTTTGTGGAAACCGAAGACATTACGCGTTAATTTAAATTTTTTTTTTTTACAAAATCTCAATATTACAATACTTCCTTAAAATAGAAGAGCCACACATGCTATTACAAGAAAAGCCACACTCTAAGTTAGTCAATTCGCGAATAGTCCGCGAATAATACACGAATTATACGAATTTTGAAAAATACGCGAACTTCGCGTATCCAATTCAGTGATTCGAAAATATTCGCGAATTTTATGGCCAAAAAATATTCGGCCGATTTTGGGCTGAATTCAGTGGGCTGAATTCAGTGATTTTTTGCCGAATTTTTCAAATTGGGAATTTTTAATTGTTTCTATGTATTGCAATTTCAAAGTTAAATGAGTCATATCATGATCTAAGTTATTCAATTCGCGAATAATTCGGAATAATACACGAATTATACGAATTTTGAAAAATACGCGAACTTCGCGATATTATATTTTGCCGAATTTTTTTAACCGAATTTTTAATAAAAATCGTATTATACACGAACCTATACTAATACGAATATTACCCGTTCACGTTTTTTAGGTCCGAATTTTTTGCCGTATTGAAAAACGCACTATCCGAATTATACACGAGCGTATCCCGTATCGTATTATTGCCGTATCCCGAATGACTGACTATGGCTACACTATTATCACAAATTGCAAAGCAAAAATAATATTTTTAGGGAACCAAAAAATGTTTTTAATTCATCAATATACTCTTAAATTAACTGTTGTCTATACATATGGTAATGAGTCAATGACTCATAATCTAGCTAGTTTGTTAAGGGTATCATATTTAAACAAAGAGATTGTACATTTGCAACAACAACAAAAATTAATTACAATAAATATAAAATTGGGACAAATATTTTTCTTCACAGTTAACAAAAACATATATTAACTGCATAAATATCTTACAACGGTGAATATTAGTTTTGTTGAAGGGAGTATAATGGTTAATTATGTTTTGTTAAAATTAATTACAGGGACCAATCTCATTGTTCAATCATTGTATGTGGGTCCATTGACAGAGATGGATATAATTACTTGAAGTTAATTAAATGCAAAAAAGATGTTTTTTTTGTTTAAAAGACTCCAAATAATTAGGAACCTTGGTCCATGAGTGGCAAACCGATATGATTATGTACTCGAGATAGGATCAAATTATATATCATTCTTGTTTTTTTTTTCTTCTTAATTTATTGCAGATTTACATGAAAATTAGCTGTTAACATCGTTTCTTCCTACTAAGGAATAAATAAATATAAATATAAATAATATTGTGACAAAACAACAACAAAAATAATATTTTACTTAAAAACTAAAAAAAAATATTATTTTCTAAAATAATAAAAATATCAAGAATGGTTTAGAAAATTAAAAAGATATTTGGGTTCAAAAGGAAAAGGTAACAACATCCAAAGTTTAGATTAAGTTAGGAGGTAAATGAAAATAAAAACTAGCTTTTAGGTGGTTTTTGGAGTACCTAAGAAATGAGTTTTTTTTTAAAGAATTTTCCTATTTAATATTTTGATCTTATATTTTTGTATTAGATGTTGTAACATAGTTTGATATTATTTATTGATTGTATGTTTGGTTTTTGTTTAACCACTTGTAACTATTTGTATGTTATTATTTAGAAGAATGTACGTTTTATATTTGATGTAATATCTCCATACGGAATGAATATAAAAAAAAATCTTAACACGTATAATTTTGTTCTCTAATAAATTGTTTTGACAGTATTTATTAATTAATGACATCTCTCTCTAACAAATAATAAGAAAAAAGGAGAATTCTTCAAAAACTCCCTATCTTTTTTATTATTTGAAAAATCCCCTATAAATTGAAATTAATTCTTAAAAACTCTCCTACAAAAGATTAACTTTAGCATTTCATCCAATTTCTCCTTCAAAAAAACATTCTATCCAATTTTCTTTTTTTTGGACAAAAATACCCTTCTTGATTTTCTTTTATAAATTCTTTTATTCAATATAAATTAATAAATACATAAATAAATTAAATATTTCATGGTAAATATTTCACGTTATTATAATTAAAAATAATTTATGATAATATTTTACAACTCACTATTTTATTTTACTATTTATAATATATATAAAATATTATTTTATTAAAAAAAATACTATTTCACATTAAATTTTCCATTTATATGAAATACTTTTATATAAAATTCATATAATAAATTATATAATAGTATAATAAATACCATCGTATAATATTATGAAATATTATATTGTAAAATATTATTTATTTATTAGTTTATAGAATAAATTCAATTAAAAAATAAATTGTGAGGGTATTTTGGTCCAAAAAAAAATAATTTTGATGGAAAATGAAAGATAACACTAGTAGGGAGTTTTGAAGAATTAAACTCAATTTATAGGGGGGATTTTCAAATAATCTAAAAGTTATGAGGTTTTTGAGAAATCTCAAAAAAGTTAGGGGGTTTTTGAAAAATTCTCCAAAAAAAATCTACCTAATTAGAAAAATTATATTTTAAAAGAAAACGTAGCGTATTGCGAGGCCCCGAGACTTCTCCTAGTTAGTGTGTAACCCACAAGACACTATCGAATCAACGACGATTACAATTATTTGCAATTAATGCCCAATTTGCGCGTCTAATCGCCTATCAAATCAAGCATAGAAGATTTCAAATTTGTGGCTTCCTGGAAACAATTAATTGACCAAATATTGATGGTTAAACACAAATTAATATAAAAAATAATTGAATTTTGTAGCTAGGGTTTTTGCATTATCATGATTGAGAAGGAAGAGAATGGAATGCCAGCACCAAAATGTGCCAAGTAGCCTCCTCATTAATACAAGAAAGAAAGCCAGAAGTTATGAGAAAGACATTCTTAATTATTCATTAACTCTAACACGTGTCAAACTTGGTTTGGTGGAAGAGGTTAGAGGACTCTTCTTTGTTCTTCCACAGCAAATCAATAAATTTAGTCGGTTAATAATTACATCATTGCGTATAAATTTCTTTGGTGATAAATTGATAATCCAATACCGGATCGTACCTGTACCCGACGAAATCGGTACCATCAATTATTCCTGTTTTGCATTAATGGGCTTAGAATACGTAAATGACAGGCCCAAAATTATTTGGGCCATTATGGCCCAATATGAGTTATTACGTACACATGTTACCAATGTTGCAAATAATGTTTAACGGAACGTAACGGTCCCGCACTGTTAAAGTAAATTACCGATTAACGATAATATAACGGTGATATAACGGTAATATAACGGTCACTCGAATCCGTAATAATATGTCATATATCATATTATTTTTTTGAAATTATTATAACCATCTATTTTAAGGTGAATTCCCAAATTGAAATATGTATGAACTATTATTTAAACCAAAACAAAACATCAAAAAAAAATATATAACTCTGAAAGAGAAAGAAGGCACATGCCCAAATAAATATTTTGTTATACTTTTTGGCCTAAATAGATTTTCTACTCACTCACACAAATAGCATGCAAATAACGGTCTGAATAAAACCGTTAAGCACTGTTAAGAGGAAAAAAACGGTCAAACACGGTCAAATAACGGTTGACCGTTATTTCACACTGTTAAGCAAAAAATGTAACGTTAGCCCACCGTTAACCGTTTTTTGGACCGTTAAATACCGTTAAGGACCGTTTTTTTGCAACATTGCATGTTACTAGTACAACACCAGTATGACATCACCATTCACTATAAATCTATTAATTACTTTTATCAATTAATGATTAATCCAAAATTATTAATTTTTAAATATTTATAATTAACTATTAATTGAGGGAGACTCTAATTACATATTAATTTTTTTATTAACCATGAATTAATCATTAATCCACCTTGCTAACTAGGATATTAATTAGGAAATTTGACATCACCATGAAATGGTGGGGAAAAGTATTAATTTTACAAACTCATGAATAAAATTCTACAAGCTTTTACATATAGTACCTGGCCTTGGATGCCAACTTTGTAGGGATTTGCCCCTCAAACACAAAATAAACCTCCTTAATACGTCAATCAAGGAAGATTAATTGGATTGATTAGTACTCAAATCAATACTTATTTGGATTGATTCAATTAAAAAGTCTAATCAATTTAATTAATTCATCTCGAATTACGCATCAAGGAGGTTTTTTTGAGTTAAGGCCTAGTATATTTTCCCATTTTTTATCACTATGATTAGTAGTATAACCGGCTATCTTTGAAAGCATACATTGTGCCATTTTTTATTAACTAATTATTAGTATATCGAAAGGATCGTTGTTAATTCCTCGCACTAGTACTCGAAACGCATACATCAATAGATCTCCTACGTCGCAGGCATTTTTTCGCCACATCCTTCATCGCAGTGACCAGATATAAATTAGGGTTTAGTTTAATGGTCGAGTTGAACTTTTTACACAACGACATGTGCGCTTCCAATGCATCATTCCTCGAAACGGAGACACCTCTTTCTCTCCTCATTTGCTCTTTAACTGCCTCGGCACACAAACCGCAAATCCATTTCCCGGAAAAAGATTCTCGGATTTTGGCTATGTATGTTGGGGTGCAGTCTTCTGCCATACCGCAGCATTCACATTGTATTATGAGCTCTGATTCGTTCAAGTGAAATGATGACGTGTCGGATTGCGCCCTTTGCATTGGTCGAACTTCTTTCTATGAATATATATATTGTATTCAATAAAAACACATAATAAGTAAAAAGAAACTAATAAATTAAGAAAAATAATTATATTATTCATAGTTTATTGGGTATTTAAATAGGCTGATTTCTTACCCTTAACATGGGAATTTCTTCTGAACCCATGATCAATTGATCTTAGCTTGAATGTTTGGAATATTTGTGAGTTTCTTTACTTGAGTTCAAATTTTTGGGTGGCCTTTTATAGAGGTGTTGCAAAGTGCTCGAATGATAAAGGGGGGAGAACCTATCAATTTGCAAATATCTAATCATCTAAAGTGCATGTCAAGAAAAGTTAAAAAGAGCTGCCGATATTTTTGTTCTTTAGAGAGAGAAATAAAAAAGATCTTTAGGGTGTCATTGGTGCTAATTACAATCGATTAACACTGTTTATGACTGAAATAAAATAGAGAAAAAGTTTATCATAATGTGATAATCCCATAATTCCTATTATCAAAAACAAAAACAAAATTCCCATAATTCCGTAATTAATACCTTGCATTTATCATAATGAGAGAATCTCGTAAAATCCCGCATTTACGAAATTGAAATCGTGAAATATCATAATCAGAGATTCGTAAAGTATTATGTATGATCTCAAAATTGCCTTGCATTTATCCGAATCTGTCATCTTTGTACATTCTTTTGAAAGTTGGTTTTTTTCTAAATAATTTCTTAAACATGTAAATATAACCTCATTTGCAACTTGCTTCAATTCTAAAGTTTAAAGTTTATGATTATAGAGCTTGAGTAATTAGAATTTCTTGGGCAATTTACAACAATTTATTTTATTTTATTAGTTTTTGTAAGTTACGTAATTTTTATTTGCAAATCACATCAAGTCTTAAACACATCACTTTAAACATATCACGAGAACAAAGCATAGGTTTTAGGGTTTTAAGAATCACTTAAAAAGGTGCAATCTAGTGAAGAATGTTAAGGAACCATCGATATCATAACTTGTGATTAGTCACGAGATTTAATTAAATCAATCTAGTATACATTTTCATGATCGTGCTTTTTTATATGAAAAATGTTGGACATATCCCCATCTCTCCCCCCAAGAATCTTGATGACGTAGATATGATTTAACACATCAATAATTAACTCATTAATTCATAGTTTAATATTTTAATTGAATATTTAATCATAAATTAAAATAATCAAATAATAAATTAAGATGCTAAATCAAATATTTATGTGTTAATTTTTAAGTTGTTAAATTATATTTACGCTGTCAATTCTTCTGGGGATAGTAATGTACATCACTACTCTTTTTATATAGGTCTATATATATATAGCTTCACGTGAAAAAGAAAAAAAAAAAACTTTACTGTCTCAGTCCATGCCTTGTAAACAGTGAATTGTGCAATAAAGTTTACTTCAAACCCTGAAAAGCGAAAATATCTAACAAAGTTCACGTTTGATTATGTGAAGATTTACGATCTTCATTTCTTCTTCATGAACAAATGAGCTATTTACTTAAAGCCTGAATTGAGAGGGCCTTACAGAGCTCAACTTTTAATTAAGTGCAATGTCGTGTCTGAATTTAAATCCAAACTAACTTAACAAAATTTAGAAAAAGTCACGACTTCTTCTTTCACTTGCAAAATTTCAAGAAATTCTGTATAATGTATAACATCGGTTGTGATGAAATTCGAAAAAAATAGCGTTATTTTGAATTCAATTTGAAAAAAAAAATCATTTTCGTTTTTTCATATGGCAAAAACTGGAAGGACTTTCTCTTCATAATAAGTGAACGAATAGGCATCATCCATATATTGTGGCGAAAATGATTTTACTATTTTCATAATAATAAAAAAATTTCAAAAAGAAAAGGCATTTTTGTCGTGGCGGAAAAATTATTTTTATAAATTGGATCAAAGTAATGGTATGTTTGCAAATTTCATCAAAACCGAGGTTACGTATAAAAAAAATTTAGGCACATTTTTCAAACTATCCAAATTCATAAAGTTTATTCACAAAATAACAAATTTTTTGAATTAATTCCGGAAATAACCAATTGCGGGATTTCAGATATCGCCACTTTCGAAATGAACGGGATCACAAATCCCGTAAGTTTATAATCTTTGCTAACCCGCGTCAACATGGGCTTGTTTGGATGGATAGGTAATATGAGTAATTTTGTTGATAAGGAAAATTTTACTTAACATTCACTAATGCAAGTTTGGATCATTTTCAATTTTTCAGGCTTGTTTGGATGTAGAGGAAGTTTTAAGTATTATTCAGTCTAGGAAAAATATACCAGATTATTACTAAATCATGTTTCGATTCGTTTTAGGAAATACCATGATTTTTTAGCTTACGAATGTTTAGTAATTTTGTATATAAATCTTGAGCAAATAAAAACTGAGGTTTTTGGATAGTTTTTTTTGGGATAATTATGCCATGCCTCCTCATTTTCCACCACATCTTCTATACTATCAACTAACCATTAATTAGTGATTAATTAACATGGTCATTAACAAAAATACATCCGATTAACGGTTAATTGATATTAATTAAGAATTGTTAATATATATGTATTTTAATTATACCCGGAACATTTGCTTCACATCATGCTTCCGATGACAGTCCTAGCCAGAGCTTGATTTAGTGCTTTAGCTTTCGCACTTGAGCAAGGTTTTTCTAGTTATGCTTCACATTTTCACGCACGATTTGAATCCTATGCTATGATCCCCGGAACGACCACTTCCGCAGGATCCAATAAAAACACTCCGTGAGCTGACCAAGCGAGAGGGCCGCTTACTCCTTTTGTTCTCATTCCCGGCCAACCGTGCCCAATTTGTGAGCAGGAAGAAGAACGAATACGAAAAAGCCCGTAAATAACTCGATCAATGAGGTGGCATAACCATCCAACAGCTATTCCATCTCCGCTGTCCATTGAACCTGCTCTGAATAACCCTCCTTTAATTAATTGTTAATGGATTGTTACTTGGTTAATTATCATGCTAATTAAACATTAATTAGGAATATATAGGATGTTGTGGGGAAATTGGGGGGTATAGTATCTCAGGACTCACGTGTCCTCTCTTCTTTTTTTCGTTCTTTGCCATATCTCTCCTCTGGGCCGGCCCCGGGGCAAGCCCGGCAAGTCCACGGGTTAGGGCACCACTTGGGCTGGGGACATCATTTTAAAATTTAATATATATAATATGTTTTGACTTAGATATGTCATGAGTTCAAGTGTGGATTAATAAGTCATGAGTTCAAGACCCAACTAGTATTTTTTATTTTATTTTTAGTTTTAAGGATTTTATTTGATTCATTTGAATTTTTAATCTTAGTTAATAAAATAATAATTGTAATATGACTATAAAAATATTTTACAAACCTTGAAATATCAAATATTTTCATTTAAAAAATTTTAATGTGTTGTTCAATCTTTACTAGATATTTTTTTATCTGCTATAAAAAAAATCATTTTTATTATCTATATATGGGTTGATTGTTTTAAAGAAAAATGTATTTATAAAAAATTAACACCGACAGTGTTTCAAATATTTGTTTTATCATAAATGGAGAATGTTCATATGTCCTCCATCCATTGATGTCAATGAAAATCAAATTCATAATCTCTCACAAAATATTTTTTTTGCATCACACTCAACTAACTAGGTTATGACTCATTGACAAGTGTATGAAATATTCTTTTTCAAAATAACCGCATATTAAATTAATTTGGTAATATTTTTATTTTTATTTTCTTGAGGAGTATTTTTTAATAATATGAATAGAGCTTACAAGCTCGGGCTAGGACATCCAAAATGTCGGGGTCGGCCCCGTCTCTCCTCTATTTATGTCGAATACTTGCATTTTTCTTCTTCTCAACCATGGCCATGACGCCGAGCCAAACCCCCTCTCTTGCTCCTCCATTATACCATCTCTCTCTCTCTCTCTCTCTCTCTCTCTCTCTCTCTCTCTCTCTTTGTGGGTGTTCTTCAAAATACTTGTTTCTTTTAATGGAAGATCTCCTATAATTTAAAATGAAAATTTTGTTACAAATATAATACTTCCAAGTTTTCCAAAAAATAAAATTGAATTCAGTTTTTTCAGTATCAATTTCAGTTCTAATGAATTTCGATGTGTTTAATTTCTGCTCCATATGTCAATTAGATATTTCAAAGACATGAATATTTGCCATCTTTTTTCAATTTGATAGAAGTTTGATGAATCTAATAAATTTTTTTCTTCAATTTGGTTGATTTTGGAAATATTGGTTCGACAATGAGGAGATGTATTAATCATTTTTTTGTGTTCAAGTTTCTTGCCTCTCAGATTGCGTATTAATGAGATATTCAAACACCCAAGGACTTGTTTGAAAAAAAACTATATATTGAAAGAAAATGGTGTGTCACATTAATGATCAAAGTTTATTATCAGTAAAAAAAAGTTTAGTGAATTAAAGTTTATACTAAATTCTGATTACATCAGTTCCAAGTTCCAGATATTTTAATTATTGCTTGCAAACAATAAAAGATAGATACGCATTCCTACAAATCAAATTCACTATTTTTTATATTTTCTAGGTTTCATAATCCTATAGGATTTGTTAAACACCAATCCTAATAATACCTAGCTAGAAGTAAACCTTCCCTGTACTACAAATTTCTTGTAAATCCAAACAAGTCTTTAGGGAGTGGTTAAGGCATATGTAGGTAAGGAATTGTTAGGCAATTTGTATCGAAATTTTGGAGAAAACCTTTTTGGTGTTATGAATATTAATATGTGTGAATATCCATACACATGCTATAGATTTTTGATATTCTAATTAATATGTTTAAATGTAATTAATATTTTTAGGATTTTCATTTCTTATAAATAGAGGTCATGTTTTGTATTATGAATTGATCCATTTGAATAGAAAATTTCTCTCTTCTCTCTTTTCTTGTTGTTTGTATTTATTTATAACACGTTATCGGTACGACGTTCTAGAATTTCAACGAAACACGACGCTCAGAATTTCACCACGTCTCTAATGAAAGGTATGTACAACTAATATTATTTTTTGAAATCTCTACGGTAGTATTTATTTACTTTATATATTGTGATGGTTTCTTTTTATGAAATTAAATAATCGGCTTGTACTATTGTATCTTGTATGAATTCCATTCTATATCCTCTATTTCAAATAACACACCAGAAGTGTGACCAGAAGGGTGGACTATGGTATACTGGGGACTCCATTTTTTTTTATAAATTATGCATGCATCCCGTAATTTGCATGAAAGACGTTATGATACTAAAAAATAAATACACCTAATTATTCATGCAACCTGAAGTTTGCGTGAACACCAAAATACATATTTTGGTCCAAAAGAAACAATTTATAATTATTAATATGTCTTTATAATTTTTGTTTTGTTGTTTGAATTTGTATGTGTAACTCGTTATTGTTGAAATGGACATTTTTTATGACATAGTTTTATTTTTATTCTGCACCTGAAGTTGCGAATTTTATTTTATTTATTACCGCACCCGAAGATGCATAATTATTTTGTAATGCACCTGTAGATGCAAATTTGTATTTTAGAATTGTTTGTACGCATTTAACATTTTGTTAATAACCTGAAGTTATATATTTATATCACATGAAGAGTGGAAAGAAATAGGACGGTTTTGATATATTTAATTGATGTATTTAATATTTTGTTTGAAACCGAAATTAACGTGGGTTTTGAAAATCAAAAGATATAAAGTAATGGGCCAAGAAACTTATAAATGTGGTAATGATGGTCATCCAATTAATGTGGAAACTTATAAATCAAAGGTAATCATGATCATCCAATTAATGTGGTGTGATTTTGAAAATCAAATGTATAAATAAATGTGCCGTGGCTGTGAGTTATTCTCAAAAGTAACTGAAAAGGTCAGAAAATTAATTAGCTCCTGGAATCATGTATATATAAAAATAACAATTATGCTAGTCATTACGGGATTAATATTTCATTAACATTTACCGATTGTATTTGCTCCCATGATTATCGTTTGAAAATTATATAATTAAATCATTAAGTTAAGTCGTAAAATTACTATTATGTAACCAGAAGTTATGTATATTTGTTATTTAATTTTTGGATTATTTATTTTTTGATATAATACTGGATAATCAGCAACCAGAAGTTGCTTGTTCATTTTATTCACGCATCCGAAGTTACTCGTTTAAAATATTTACCAGAAGTTGCGAGTATATTTATATCAATTATTCGTACGTTTGTTTTATGTACAATTATTTTCCGCACATCATTTTTCGCATATTTTTATATGCATGTCACGATCATGACTCTATAAAGACCAACTATTTATCATAAATACTCTCCGATCTTTATTATAACTTCTGAGTGACCGGAGCAAAATGACATTCACTAAAAAAATTTATGTAGTAGATGTATAATACACATGGACGAGTTAAAATAAGTGTTTGGTATATATAATTGACTTATTCTTGAAAATTGCATATCTTGAACATTTATTTAGTTGAAACAGAAGTTTCGAACAAGAAGTTTAAAATTTAATTTGTAAACTAGAAGTTTATATTCAAGAAAGCAACTATATTTTGAAATCGAGCGCAATTTGGGGAAATTTAGTTGAAATTAAAGATGAATCAAGTACTTACGTACCGAACGATTTAAAAGTGACAAATTACATTTAAGGAATATTTTTTGCAAAATGGAACATGAGGTTTTACTAATGTTTTTTTCATGATAATCCTTGTGATTTGTGGTGTGAAAAGATTTAAAATCTGATGTTTAATCATCTTTATCGCATGAGACCATTTTTTCTAAAAAAACTTTTGAAATTGTGAACCTTTCATATGAAAATAGATTCTAAAAGATTGATATAAATTCTTTCAATATAAGGCATATTTGATGAAATGAGAGTGAACATATTTTCTTGTGGAAAATTGAACTTTGAAATCGATGAATACATTTTCAACAAAACCTAGAACATGCACTTCTCTTTGGTCCTAAATTCTATATTTTTATTCCATTTGTTGTTTGGGGACAAACAAGCTCTAAGTGTGGGGAGATTTGATAAGGAGATTTTTCATCACTTTTTACATACACAAAATATAGAATTTAAACACATAAATATGATTAAAGTATACGAAACATTCATAATTCCAATTTATTGAAATATTGATAAGGGGATTTGAAAAGTGCGAAATATCGAAAATCCAAAACTGTAGATGGAACGGTCTCGTCGTGCCGATCGATTTGATATATCATATGATGATATTTGATGAAGGCATGAGAGAAAAATCGAGGTTTTACTCCAAACGGGTTAAATGGTGTGACTCGTTATCCGAATAGACGCAAATGGGTCAAAACTGACTCATTTCACCGAAAACCACATAATGTTCTGCGCACCGGATTAACAAGCTGACCGGTCAACTGGATAGAGCACTCGATCGTTTGTGAACTGCAGCATGTGTGACCCGCGCTGTCACTCTCTGTACTCTAATTGGATTGAGATGTTACACGATCGGCCACATAGTTAGGGACACAGAAAACCTAAACAGGTAGTTCAAACTCTTCCTTTGGAGCCATGCAGCAGAGCATCTTCTCCATTTATTTAATAAATGGACTCTCCAGTCCAATCTGATAGAAGAGAATTTTGCACCAGACCCTCCATTCTCTCTCCAAATCGCAGAAGAACACATATATTTTCCGGAATTTTAGAAGATTTTCGGCTGATTTAATCTAGATCCTTGGAGAAGTTTTGAGATTGTATTTTTGAGTTTTCTCGGCCGTCCGATGTCCAAATTGGATGAGATTTGAACCGTTGGATTCTTTGCAACTTGCTCTACCTGAAAATGCAACTTGCAACACAATTATTGTCCTGTAGCAATCTCATTTTTCTATAAAAGAGAACAAAAACATATTCTTTCACTCACCATTGGTCCTCATTGGTCAACCCTTCCATTCTTGGGGGAAGGTAATGTCTTAGCCTCTTCCCCCTCTATTGTTAGAGTTTCGAAGCTCCGTCTTGCTCGTCGTCGAGCCATTTTCGCCAAGGAAATCGTGTCTTAGCACGGTTTCCGAGGCCGTTCCGAGGAGTTTTTCCTCTCTCCACCTTCTCCGCATCGGATACAAGATTGTTCTTCTCGTCCTCTCATCTCCTCTCAAGGCGTGAAGGCTCGAGAACATCGCCAAGACCGGATCTTGGACTCGAATTCCCCTTTTTCGGTACTTTATTTTACATTTTCTTGCAATTTAATTAGGAAATTGTAGATCCGAATAAACCTTGTCTGTTAATATGTTCTATATAGAAAAATACAATTTGTAGAATTTTTGTGGATTTTATCTCGATTTTTTCCTATTTGTACATTGTGAAATACTCAATTTTTTCTGTGCTGTTTTGTTAATTCAATTTAAAATAGAAAAAGACTCAAAAATAATCCTTTCTCAATATCACTGTTTAGGTCTAGATCTGTAGTTTAATATAGTTTTTGAATAAATCAGTTTCCTGCCATTTTCTATTTGTTATTGATTTTACAAAAAACTATGTGTTAGGGACTAAACTGTAAAATTAGTAAAAATCCAATTCTGGACCTTTTTGTCCCTGTTCATTAAATGATTTTTAGATCTGATTAAAATAGAAACTTTGCACGTGATTGTAGATCTAGAATCAATCTGAATTTAGAATTTTTGTTGAGCACTTTTTGATTGATTTTTAATTTGATATGAATTTTTGAAAACTGCTACTCAACATCAAAACTTTCTGCACTTTTTCGGGTAGCTATCTAATTTTTTTATATAAAAAAATTAAATTATGGAAGAGGGATATTAAGCCCTCTCCATAACCCTCAAAAAAAAAACTTTCTGCACTTTTTCGTGATCTTTCAGGGACCTGATTGTAATTTGATGATTATTTTTTTCTCATAATTCAAAATAGTGAAATTCTTTTTTTTCTCATCTCAGTATGGAATTGTTAATCTTTGTGCAAAATTTGAGAACTTTATTCAATATCTGTAATTTTGTGAAAAATATTTAATGCCTAAAATACCCTTGTGATCTATAAATTGCATAAATTCGAAAATTGTCTGTGTGGAAGTGGAATTTTGATCAGAGCCTTGTTAAGTTTAGAACTTGATTGTGACAAAATATTATAGTCTCTGGATCAGTAGAAATAATTCTAGAATTAAAACACTCGATGATACGCAAAATTTCCTTGGAACGAATCTATACTTAGCACTATACTTAGTATTTGTCATAAATTGTTTTGATTAACTCGTAGAATTGATTTACCACATTTAAACGACCTATTTTGCGAGTTATCATCATCGCGCAACACGATTCGGTAAAGCATTTCAAATGAATCTCAACAATCGATCAAATGGGTGGAAAATGATTAATGACATTGGCGATTGTGCTATTTTTATCGATGCTCTTCATTGCTTTTCGGTTGAAGTATGCGAGAGAAATATGTTGAGAAAGAATTGCATATATGAAGCTAGAGCTGATTTCAAATGAATCTCAATTCTAACGAGGTTTCTACCATGCAATCCCAATTGTTGAGTTGCAAATCCAATTGGAGACCAAGTCCCGATTTCGAAAGATCTAACAATAATTTGGATTTAGTTTCCACCAATATCTTGATGTAACATAATACAAATAGAAAACATTGTTTGTAACGAGAAAGAATATTTGACATTTTCAACATTAACCAAAGTTAAGCTGATATAAACAAAATATATAGAGAAAAACAAAAAGAGTTCACGATATTTACAAGATAATAAAAAGTAGTTCATATCATTTGCATGCTTGATTCTTTACCTGATGCATGAGTTTAGAATGATAAAGGAAGATTTACACATTTATCCTTTTTTAAATTCAAAATTACATATTTAACTTTCTTAAAATTAAATATCACACTTACCTTCTCATAAATCTAAAATATCATATTTACCAAAAAATTAAAACTCATTCAACAATGCCGTAAAAATTAACGATCAACACTTAAACTTACTATTTAAGCCTTCACATATTTTCCGTTCAAAGCACCCAAAAATCATATTTATCCTTATAGAAATAAAAATACATGTTTACCCTCTCAATAATCAAAAACTGCATATATTTCCTTCTGATATTTAGCCTTCATGAAATTAAATATCACATTTATCCTCTCATAAATCAAAAATAACATAGTAACCCAAAAATTAAAAACCATCAAATTTCGCCGTAAAAATTAACAATCAACATTTAAAATTACTATTTTAACCTTTACATATTTTCTGTTTAGAAAACCCAAAAATATCATATTTATCCTTCTAGAAATAAAAATACATATTTACCCTCTCAATAATAAAAAATAGCATATGTGTCCTTCCGAAATTAAATATCATATTTACCCCCAATTTAAAAAATCAGAAAACTAAATAAATAATGAATTATTATTTAAATTAGAGCCGGAAAACCAAATTCATAAATAATGGAATCCGAATTTGGAGAGCTGGGAAATCAAATTCTTAATAAATTATTATATAAATTGTTCTGGATTATTTTGTATATGTTTTAAGTCACAATATGTTTGAAGTCACATTGTTTTGTAGATTTTAAATTAGACGGTAAATATGATATTTTGTTTCGAATTAGTACGTATACTATTTTAATTATTGAGAGGTTAGATACGATATTTTTACTTTTAGAAAGGTAAATATGATATTTTGGGTATTTAGAAGAGTAAATATTTAAAGGGTCAATTCTAATTTTAAATGTTTGCTTTTAATTTTAATAGTGAAATTGAATGATTTTAATTTTTGGATAAATATGATATTTTAGATTTATGAGAGGGTAAATATGATATTTTAATTTTAAGAAAGAAAAATATGTAATTTTGTGTTTTAAAAAGAGTAAATACGTAAATCTCTCAATGAGAATTAAGAATATTTTAAAATAGGGATAATTACCAATATATCATTGTACAAAATGAAAATAACAAATTTATCCATTCAAAATTATAAATATCAAATTTAACTGTTCAAACTAATTCATGATTAATATCTGCGAGGTTTTTGATTTATTTTGACAAGCCCATCCCTCTTACGAGACTCACTCACATAACATGATCTCAGTTTAGCAGTATCTTCCTAATACTACTAGATTCCGTTTGTAAAGAGAACAAATAAGAATATATTTTTAAAGGATAATAAGTTACTTTTATTTATTTTTTCAAATGATGTTTGTCAAGATGTAAAAAAAAATTGGGATAGTATTAATTTAAGAGAGAGAAAAATCTTAAAATGACCAAAATATTCAATAATTATTTATAAATTTGAAATTAATGTATTAGAATGTAAAGTATTGATTAAACATAAAATACTATTATATGATAGTACACTAAGCTTATAAGTATACATAGCAAAAATGATATTAAATAAATATACAAATATTATATTTGAATTATATTAAATTTAATATAACTCACGTTGAATATTAAATATTTACTATATGTTAACTATTATTGCTGTCTTTATCACTTATTTTTTTTGGGACAAGATCCGCCACTGACTATGCATTACTATATAAAATAATATTCTCACGTGATACTACTTGGTTAGTCGGACAGTTATTTTCGGATGGCAAATAGCATATCCCATTATTTTTTTTGGTTGAAAAAGCGAAGAAACCAGTGATTTAGTGCTAAAACAACAAACAAACTATTTTTAAGTAATTTGATACAGAACCCCTATTACCCCTATTTAGGGCTTTCTTCTTATTTTGGTACTTCTCATTTCTCATCAACTAAAGCCAACAAAACAAAGAAAAATAAAAGAAGACACTCGTAATTAATGGAGCAACCAGTGGGGCTATCTTTAATAGTCCTAATCCTCAACATATGAGGAGAAGGCAACACGTGTAAATTTTTTATTTTTTTGTTTTTTTTTGTTTTTTCTATTGCAACCCAAATTATACCCATGTATGGAAGAAAAATATAATTTACTCAATTAAATGTTAATTGACATGATAACTGATACATGTTAGCTACTAATTTAATACGTAATTAACATTATTTCGAATTCATAAATTTGAATCAATATTAATGAATATTTAATGATATGTTCTATTATCACGTTAATTAAATGCAATAGTATAAATATGGAGAATACGGCGGGTAAATATTGGGGCAAAGTAAATTTTTTTTTTACTATATGTTCACGTGAAAAAGATATAAAATTTTATGAAACTCCAAAATATACCTGCCGTATTTTCCATATTTGTATTATTGCATTTAATTAACGTGATAATTAGAACATATCATTAAATATTCATTAATATTGACTCAAATTTATGAATTCGAACTAATATTAATTGCGTATTAAATTAATAGCTAACATGTGTTAGTTATCATGTTAATTAAATAAATTAACTTAGAACATAGAGCATGTTATGGTACATTTTGGAGCAAATTAAATTTTTTTTTAATATAAAATTTATGAAACTCCAACATGTACCTGCCGTATTCTCCATATTTGTACTATTACATTTAATTAACGTGATAATTAGAACATATCATTAAATATTCATTAATATTGATTCAAATTTATGAATTCGAACAAATATTAATTACGTATTAAATTAATAGCTAACATGCGTTAGTTATCATGTTAATTAAATATATTAACTTAGAACATAGAGCATGTTAAATTTTTTTTTTTAATATCAGCTCTAAAAAAATATATATATATATAATTTTATGAAAGTCTAAAATGTACCTGACGTATTCTCCCTTTTTATACTATTACATTTAATTAACGTGATAATTAGAACATATCATTAAATATTCATTAATATCGATTCAAATTTATGAATTCGAACTAATGTTAATTACGTATTAAATTAATATCTAACATGTGTTAGTTATCGTGTTAATTAAATATATTAACTTAGAACATAGAGCTGTTATGGTACATTTTGGAGCAAAGTAATTTTTTTTTTAATATAAAATTTTATGAAATGCCAAAATGTACCTGCCGTATTCTCCATATTTGTACTATTGCATTTAATTAACGTGATAATTAGAACATATCATTAAATATTCATTAATATTGATTCAAATATATGAATTCGAACTAATGTTGATTACGTATTAAATTAATAGCCAACATGTGTTAGTTATCATGTTAATTAAATATATTAACTTAGAACACAGAGCATGTTATGGTATATTTTGGAGCAAAGTAAATTTTTTTTTTAATATCAGCTAACTGTTATTCAATTCATTCTTCTAAGTTGACATTTTTATCGTCAATAAATTAACTTTATTTAATTTATTTAAACAACTAAAATTCAGTTGAAGGAAATTATGAAAGTTAACAAGTTCAAATGCGCGAGTTAACTTGATTTTACTATGTTTTTATAATTTCTTTTTGTCATATCTAATATTTGAATACCATCAATTAACAATCACAAGATACGAACTATTCAATACATGTGAAATAACACAACAATGTTACGTATCCCGAAACAAAATACAAAATACCGAATCAATCTCGAAATTATATTTATGGTAAAAATATAATGGACACCATGTGGGACCCAGGTACAATTCATATGCAAATAAATTATTCGGAAATGGATTCGTAATTTACATAACACCAATACGAACTACGTATACAAATACGAAATACCAATACGAGTACGAAATACGAAAATGAAAAACAATACAAATACGAACACGAACATAAGCACGAACACGAATACTAATACATGAATTAAGAATTACGAATAACTAATAACGAATACGAATACTAAATACGAATACTAATACGAATACGCGAATAAGAATAATACACGAATATAAATACATGAAAACGAACATACGGACACGAATGTGAGTACGAATACCAAATACGAATACGAAGTACAACTAAAAATACGAACAATTCGATATATTTCGGAAATGAGGACATTTTTATTACAACAAAACATAAAAATCAGAAAAAAAAGTGCGGAATATATGTTTTTTTACGACGAACCCGCGCAATTGCGCGGGCGCCACGCTAGTTCTTTCAAATCCTCGACGACCTTAATTCTCTCGTATGCTCTCTCTAAACCCTAATTTCCCTTATCAATGTTATTACACCTTTCATAGGGATTTTTTAACTATCATTTTGAAAAGAAAAAAAAGAAAAAAAAAAGAGGAGTTATTTTTGCATGATTACAAACAAGGTGTATTTCTGATTTATTTATTTTTTTGTCAATTTTTCCCATTTTTAGGACGTGCACGATGAAGTACCGATGTCGCCGCAATCAAAACCATACTCGGAGTCTTCTGTGATGATGCCTACGGATTATTTTACTGGCGAGATTACCGAGGATGAGATACAAGATACCATCTTATTTCGCTTCCCGATTAGTACTGTTAGACTAGTCGTTCAATTCAGATCTCGTCTCGAAACCCAAGAGGTCAATTTCGTATTTTGAAATTTTAAATTTTAAATCTGAAATTCGAAACTTAAAATTTGAAATTTAAAATTCAGAACGTCGTAAAGGGTCAATTTGACGTATTTTAAGTTTTCTTGATATTTAATTGCTCGTGAATCGGCTTTTTACGAGTAATTTTTAATGTGAATTTGATAGATTTTGTAATTTCGAAATGAATTTATTACTGTTAATTTGATATTTTAAGTTTGTATTTGTTATTATTGTGCAGGAAAGGGATGCATTTGTAGAAAAGCTCAAGAAGATCGCTAAATTACAAAAGAATCCTATGAACGGAACCACTTATGTCGTTCTTAAAGATAATTAATCCTACTTCGGTCCGAAAGTATATACCGTAGTTTTATTACAGATAATTATTTACACTTACCGAAAGTGTAATATAAATGGTAATTTTTTTGTCGTGATAACATATAAAGTAATTATCTTGAGTTTTTGCGAGGTATATATAAAATAATTTTCTGCATTATATATGAAAATTAAAGTATAAGATTGTATGCATGGTGTTATTAAGGGTATTTGATAAGTACTTATATTTTAATTTCATAAGCATGCATATGAAAAAATTTGATCAAGGAATAATTGTCCGGATATAAAACATAATTTTAGATTTTCAAGGTATACTTTGACATGATTTTAAGATCAATTGAATCGCTGCCACTTAAAATTATAAAATTGATCCCCAAAATTTATTAACAGCATTTACCATTCATTCATTTATTCATTTAAGGGAAATTTTCAAATAATCCCTAATTTTTCATGAATTTGTAAAATGAAAAACCTCATTTTTTTCAAACTCCAAACATCCCCTCCAAACATAGTTGCATTTTCATTTACCTCCATATAAGGGCATTTAATGGTGTTAAAAGAAATTGGAACAAAATACCTCTCTAATTTTCATATTTAAATTTATTAAAAAGATGTGTTATTTTATTAAATTAAAAATCTCCATAAATATTTTTTAACATATAATTTTTAAAAAAAAATTATATATCCTATACATAATTTTGATATTTTATTTAATATATATTTCGTCATACAAAATTAGCATTCAATAAAAAAAAATAACGATATAAAAATATTTCTAAAAATATATTGACAAAATAATATTATTACAAATAAATCATTTCAATGCAACATTATTATTCTTAATGCTTACGTGTCATTTTAGTTTCCATATACGTTATACTACTTATTATATAATTTTGGTGCTAGTATATACTATTTTCGATATTAATATATAATTTTCAACATTATTGATCATGAATGATACCAATATATTATTGTACGAGCCATTATACTATTTTAAGTGTTAATACACTATTTTTAATGCTCACATGTGTTATTAACTAGTGTTTAAGTCAATCTATCATATATATTGTCCATGTACCATTTGTAATAATTGTATATTGTTTTGATTGCAAAAAAGATATTTTCGTGCCAACGTACTTTTTTCAACGAGTATATATCATTTAGTGTTCATATACATTTTTTAGTATTATTATTATGGGCGTAAACGATGCGGATACAGACGAATAATGGTTAAGCAGTATCCGTTTAACTTTGTCGAATACGGATACGAATAGGAATAGTAATCAGATACGAATGTGATTCGGATATTATACGAATACGGATACGATTTTGATTATCGAATATTCAAACCGTTATTATATCATAATTATATTATTTACTAAAAAAATGTCATCTGGAAAAAATACAAGTCTAATTGCAAATATTATATTTTATCATAATTAATACTTTAAAAATTATTAATATAAAAAAAATTAAAAAATAATTATTAATATAAAAAAATTATCATATCAACCATCAATATTTGTTTTATTCAAAATATGCAAATATCATTAATAAAAATAATTAAAAAAAATCACAAACAAAATAACAAATAAATTAAAAAAACCACAAAACACGATGATAAATATATCAACATCATTAGTATCCGAATCTTTTTTTTTTTTTGAGTAAATTCGGAGAGGGCTCAAAGTCCCCCTTCCAAACACAATCTCTTTTTTTTTTTATTACAAACTCGTAGGCCGGCATGTAGGCCACACACTCTATTCACTAATTTAAAATTTAATCTATAATCCAGTGTCTCCGCCGGAAATCGAACCCCACACCCCTCGCTCCCTAGCCAAGAGGTGTGACCAACTAGGCTAACTCTAGTTGGCTAGTATCCGAATCTATAATATTCGAATCTCATATTTGTATCTGTATCCGAACTTATCAAGGCCAGGGATGACCGTGCCGAGTCGATCAACGACAACAACACCCTCTCCAGCACTAATTTGGTTTGTTTCATTTTCCTCTATGAGTTCATAAACCTAAACTTGTATATATAGTTCTTCAATCTGTTTTTTTATTTTTTTTCAGGCACTCGAGAACGAAAATAAAGAGAAGGATGAGCAGATCAAAATCCTGAACAACCAATTGAAAGGTAAATTATATATTTTTTTTTGAATTGTGTTAATTAAATTTATCATTTATTTGTAATTATCTTACTTTATTCAATTTGTAGAGAAAGGTGTCGACTTTTCTGGTATGGAAGCGAAAAATGATAAATTGATAAAACAGAGATGAAAATAAACTAATTCAGCTTTTCAATAACGTGGCAAACTTGAAATTTTGTTTTATTGTTTTGTTGATTGTTTCGATTTGTTACTCTGAATTTTGTGAATTGTCTTCACAAGAAAGAGGAAATTTTTTAATCGTATTGTATCTGTCCATGTCTTGTAAGTTATAAACAATGAATTTTGCAATAAATTCAATCAAGCCCTAAAATATCTAACAATGTTTACATTTGAATTTGTGAAAATTTACAATCTGCATTTCTTCATCAAAAACAATATCTAACAATGTTTACATTTGAATATGTGAAAATCTACAATCTGCATTTCTTCATAAAAAACAAATGGTTTATAATAGGCCTGTAGGCCTATATGTCTCATAATAGGCTATTTACTTAAAGGCCTAAATTGAGAGGCTTTACTAAACCCAATTTCTAAATGCAATCTTGTGTTTGAATTTAAGCCCAATTTTTTTTTTTTTCTCGAATTTTCTTTTTTTTTAAGAAAAAACATACTTTTTTATATATTGAAAATGAAAAAAAATCTTTAAAACAACCTGTTAGGGCCTGCTATCTCATACCGCCCGTAAATTTCCGTAAAGAACGATAATAATTATGTGAATTATACTGAATAATCTTAAATCGAAATCGTATCTTAAATCATATGCGAAAGTGTATGGGATCCGTCCCAAATTGATATTGCGGCATCACTGTTACTGTGTTCATGAAGTTTAAATTGCAAGAGATGAATTTCAAGTACTTTATAATGTCTAATTTATAATCGGTATTTTTTTTATTGATCCCTTTAATGGAACAAATTAAATAATGACAATATATCATATGTATATGCGATCAAATTGTTTTTATAAGTCCGAAACATTATTATTCGCAGAGGCACTCATTTTTGTTATAATTATCTTTAAAAAACTTATTTTTTTACTATAATATGAATTTTCTAATTCAACTCATCATAAAAATAAAATCATATTGTTCACAATATTCAACGCATCAAGAGCCCAATTAACACACTAATACTTAATTTTATCAACTAAAATTGATCAATTTATTATAAATGATAATATTACAACACATAAATATTTTACCCATAATTCCAATTCCAAATAATATTCCAAAATAATCATAAAAATGGTCGAAATCTTGAAAAGCAAAATTCGAAGTAAATCAAAAATCAACCTTTTTTCATACAAGTACTCAAATTTTGAAAGGGCAATTATACAAAGAAACAAAGAAAAGGAGACAGGAAGTTAAAAAGGGGCATTCATAATATTAATTCATACGCATGAAATGAAATGAAATAAAAACCACCCCAAATTCCAACTACTCTTATCTATCCATCCAATTCATATCCATCATGATTCATGCACCCCTTTCTTTTCTCCCTACTCTACAATTTCACCAAATTTCAAATTACATAAACACCACAATTATCTCCTCCAAAATAACATTTTCACAAACTTGTCAAGTCATGCAACTATAATTTATCAATTTAACCATTATCTCCTCATGATATATCTGGTTATATTGCAAATATAATAGAATTTTACAATATAAAATACCATAATGTATAAAATTGAATGAATAGCTAATGGGCTCGTGACCCAATGGTTGGGTGTGAGACACAAGAAATCATATGTTGTGAGAGGTTGTGGGTTCCAGTCTCATTGGAATCAATGAATGGAGGACCACCGAGCCTTCTCCATTTAAAAAAAAGAAAAAAAAAATTGAATGAATAATGATATTTTCTGTAATTAGGGTTAATTGTAGAGGAAATGGAATTAAGTAACTTTTTAACCCTTTTTAACACCTAGACAAAAATAAAAAGAGGAAGAAGGTGGTATCCCAGTATCCCACCACCATGCACGTGTTTGCACGTGCCACCAGACGTGAATCGCACTATTTTCCTTTCTCTCTTTTTTACTCAACCCCTCCTATTTTTTTCAAAATCAAAACAAAGTTTAAAAGTATAAAAAAAACATATTAAATACTATGTAAATCTTGTTTGTGAAAGTGAAATTATACAGGAAAATATGATGGCTTGAAAATGAATCATTTTATGTTTTTTTTTATATTTATGTGTATGAAATTTGAGATTTTGTAGGGCGTGAATGAAATTTGACATAAATAAAGGACAAAAAAATGTTTTGACATGTTACCAATCAAGCCATGTGCTTCTATCTCCGTTACGTATGTTTCCTCTTATTCATTCACCATTCCCCTAAAATATTCCCAATTATTCTAACTAATTCAAATATTTTTCATGAATACCCCCAAAATAATGTACTTTTATAGATAGTTTGTCCATTTTCAGTACAACTAATAATTTGAAAAATATTTGATGTACATAAAAAAAAAATCCACAGTAATATGTTATATGTAGCATAGAATATATGTCAAAATATATCTTAAGAAGTAAAGAAAACATAAACCCTCTTAACTATTTATGTAAATAAAGAAATTGACGAGGGTAGGTAAGAAAAGTTCAGTAAATAACTAAAAAGTTAATGAAAGTTAAAATAGGATATCACAAGTGCTATATAAATAAAATATAATAAATAAGGGGTATTCTATAACCTGTTTTGACTTACATTATGATAATAAATGTATGATGATTATGATCCCCAAAAATATTAGTACTCCTTAATTAATTCTCAGCATAATTCCTATTCAAAGGTTGAATTGTGAAATTTGCAATTTCATCATTTCTTAAGTAGTTTAGACTTTAGACCGCTGGGCATAATAGTATAATAATATATATAATATAATATATTATAACACAATTTTAGTTGAATATAGTACAAATGCCGTTTTTTCCAAGAAAATTTATGAATGTCATAATATATTTTTTATTTTCATTCACATCCAACAAAAATATTTATTTTTTATCTTTTATTATATATTGACTACTGAGTAATGGTATCAATAAAATAATGATGGGCAACTAAATTTTATACCTAGATTTTGCCTAAAAATCTTATAAATGAAAAAAAAATCTTGAAATTTTAAATTTAACTGTCATGTATATTTCTAGGTGCAAATCTAAATGAAAAATCTAGGTGTGTATCATTATTGATAATGGTATAGTCACGAAAATCAATCACAAATGTGTCACAAATAATTAAATTTGTAACATTGATTATCCACTTATGAACCACAAATTTAAACATTTATGTGATATTTATAATTGATTTTTGTGACTATATCGTTACTCATATTATACTATAAAAAAAACATAAATTAAAATATAACATTCATCTACCATCTGTTAAATTGATCCTTCTTAAAATTAATTAATGTTAATAATCAAACACATCAAGCTCTAGAACTAGAAGTTAGAACAGCATTGAATAATAGAACATGTCCGTAAGAAATCCAATCCAATCTTTTAAGAAATATACTATTTGTTCCCCCATGTGAGAGAGAGACCTTCATTAAACACTACAGAGACCCTCCTAACCTAATCCCTTTCTTTCAAAATAAATAAATAGAAGATAATATACAAAAAGGTACCATTATTTATTTACATGTATCCAAATTGTTGTGATTGCATTGTACCGTGTACGTACCGGTTTATCGGAAAATGGTACCGGTGGGCCAATGTTGTGGTATTGAGAGCCTGGAGGGGACTTCAATGCTGGCGGTGCTATGCTAATGCTATGGTACTTATTCCTCCTAGTCCCTGCCCTACAAACTATATTTATTTATGCCGTATTTTACGTTCATTATTTTCGGTTTTAATTCTCTCATGCACCCACCAAAATACACACCCAAAATACAAATTGAATTTTTTATCCATAGTTCAAATTGAAATCTTTTCAATCAAATAAATAAAGACACTAACGATTCATATATATAGTTAAGTTCATTTTAGACAATGCAAATATAGTAAATAAGTATGGAAAGTTCTATGATAGACCCATTTTCTTATCATGGATCATTTTTCAAAAAAATATTTTAATAATTTTAGCTATTTATTAATTAATTATACAAAATTTATGTTTTGCATAGCATTAAATGATAAATATAGACTAGAATCTTACAAAAAAAAATTATTATTTAACAAATATTCGATATATATTTTTTGAAAATGGGTCTATCATAGAACTCTCCAATAAGTATATAAAATACATAAATAAGTTTGTTGTTGCTGAGAAATAATTGAGAAATATCATTATTTTAGTTTAAAACCTCGTAGATTGTTGTTGGCATTTTTCCATCTTAATTTAGAAATATAATTACTACGAATCTTATATTTTTATAATTATTTTAATTAATACATTCTAATTTTTTTAAGCAACATGTCGGATTACATCGTTAAGAAATAACAACAAATTATACACAACATGACGAATAAATATGCATATTATTATTTAGTATATGATTTAATGTGTGAATTTTGTGAAAACTTATCAACATGCAAATGAATTCGCATCACCAAACATTTAATAAAAAAAGGCATGTTGCTTGAAAAATATTGCAAAAATGTTAGTCCCTCTAGTCCATTATGCGATAACTATTCTGAACATTAGCGACTCTCGAATTATAAAGAACTAGCAACGTCCCAAGAATCTCGAACAATTGATAGATAATATTTCTGTTGACCTACCTAACTTCCGTTACTTTTGATTGCTTAAGCTTGTGATTGTTTGAATAAATTATTTAGATCTCATAGCATATTTTTCATTCATAAAAGAGATGCATATCAAAATAATAACAACAACAATAGTAGTAATAATAATAATAATAATAATTATTATTATTATTATTATTATTATTACTATTATTATTGAACATATAAAAATGTACAACAATGATGGACCCAGATTAGATTGTGTTGATAAAAATTAAGTCATTTTTTGTTTTTAAAAAATAAAAGGGGGTAAATTTAAGTACATTTAGCATTCAAAATCTTTTAATCTACCTAGATGGTAAATCCAATGTACTAGCACATGATCCAACTAAATCGCTGGCATGTAAAATTATAAAATTGATCCCCAAAAATTATCAACAGCATTTATCATTCATTCATTTTGATCATAGATAAAGTACGTACATTCGGCCCTACTTCGAGATAAACCAAAATATTAAGGGGTAATTGCAAAATTACAACGATTACGTGCTACGGGGTTAAATGTCAATAAATCATTGCAACGGCTTATTTGTTTTGTTGTGCACACATTTATGCGCAACAGACCCCACAAAATGTACAATTGCAAAAGAGAAATATATCAGATAAAATTCATAAAATTACATTTTTGCAATTTTTCATGTTCTCCGTTCTAAATTCGGATCTTTTTTTATAAATTTTCTAGAAAAAAGAAAAGCTTGAAATAGTCCACTTACAAATGCTAAACTCCCTAGAAATTAATTTCTAAGGGTCAGAAGAGAAAAAAAAAAAAAAACACGAAAATTTTACGCCTCCTAAATACTAAAATGTTCAAATAAACTCAATAAAAAATACTAATTTGCACTTGACTCCTGAAAAAAGAAATAAAAAAAAAACAAGTCTCTAAATAAGCTGCCTATAATCCGGGCTGATACGATGATGAATCAAAAAATCATCTCCAGTTTGTCCCTGAACTGGAGGCAACCCGTGGTGTATCATGAGGTTCTGGTGTTGTAATTGGCTCAACTCTGTCTCTTTCTGCCTCCTCAATTCTAGAACCTTCCGGTGAGAATTCGAGTGCTTCGTGGTGATGAATGTAGGACTCGCAGCCGGTCTGTACTCCGGTACGAGCCTACCCGACTTGTACCGGACACCACATGCATTGCATAGAGTCTTCGGACCCATCGGACCGGTACGCCATTGAGGAGTTTTGTCGGTTTGGCAATGGAGGCATCTTCGGCCTTCTGACGAAGCTAAGTTGAAGGGAGAGGGGGTTTCGGATGGAGGCGGTGAGAATTTATTTTTCGGTTTTTTAAGGATCATTGAAGGGTCTGGATTGGGAGACAAGATGAACAATCGCGAGGCCCAATTCGACGGACCGGCTGATCGAGAGCGCTTGGATCGAGCTTTCGCAGGGAGCGGACGAAAGAGGTTTGGATCGGGCGTTGAGGAAATTGTGTGTGGTTTCGTGTTATGGGTTATTGAGGAAGAGGAAGGAGAGGGGATTGTGGTTGAGATTGGTTCGGGTTTAACTTTGATTGAATTCGATGTGTTGATTGTAGATACGGTGTTCGAGGAAATGGTCGTAGACGAGGTGTTTGTTTTAATGCCTGCGGCGGAGATGAGGTGGAGTTTTTGTAGGTCTTCGCTGGAGAAGGATTCTTCAACGAACGTCGATAGCCATTCTAGCTCGGCAAGCTCGTCGTATTGCTGAAGAAAATTGAAATTTGAATTTAATTAATTATTGATATGATAATTGATAATAAATTGATAAGTTCGAATTGTGTACAATTTAAGAGAATTATTGAGTTTGATGAGGAGTTATATATTTTACAGTAATTTCCCACCCGTTTTGTTTGAATTTTGAAAACCATAATTGATGAAAAATGAAAATTGTAATTATAATTCATTAATTAGAAAATTTTGTAACAGCTCCATTTATATGATCGATGTATGTTTTTACAAAATTGTCCGTTAAAGAAGTACAATAATTTGTAACGTCTCCGTAGGAATTAACGAAAAATAAAAAATGTTTGAAATATAGAAAGTGACACAAAATTAAGCTAAAAATATAAAAAGGAAAAAAGAAGAAGAAAGCGACTGCCAATTTGCTCTGAATCAAAGCAACAAGCATTTGAAAAATTCGAATTCGAAATTTGAAAAATAATTCGAAATGTTTCTTGAGTAAAAACAAATAAACGCCGACGGAATTCATAATTCAGTAATTTATGCACATTTAAGCACATAATTCAAACAATAAAAAGGGTTTAATAACATCTCGCAAATTCAAAAAACTCTCTAGTTGTTACTCCGTCATTGAAGAAAAAAATAAGCACACATTTAATCGTACAAAAAGCATAATTCATAAAACTCAGGAGCAAAAACGCATAATCCAAACAAAAAAAAAATTAACGGATATTCACAAAGAAGAACCTCAAATGCTTCGAACGAAAAAAACTCAAACCAGCACAAACTCAATTAGAGTGGCAAAAAAATGAAAATTCTAAAAAAATATTAATATAAACTTCAATCCATACCGGTTCACAAAGTTCACTGGAGAAGCTAGCTCCATTAACACTCCGTTCAACAGCAACCGCGACTTCACCAGAGAAGGACGAATTACAGCTATCCCCAGCCGTAACGCTGGAAGAATCAGCCGATAAATTCAAACACGCCAGTTCATCACCACCGGCCTCAACATTATCCATCCCCAGCTCGTCCTCCGGAGCCTCCGCCACCTCAACATCGTCATTAGAAAAATCTAAAAGATCCTCCACAATAAAGTGGTCACCATTCCCCGCTCCCTTTTTCTCCATAGCATACTGAAACTCCATTACTAAAACCTTCACGCAAATTTCGGCTAATTTCAGGGTTTAATTGGCAAACTTTGACGAGGGGGGATGTAATGTAGAGGAGAAGAAGAAGGAGAAGAGAAACAATAGAGGAATGGAGAAGAGTAAATAAGGCTATTAAAAGTGAAGGGGGGTTAAAGAAGAATAAAAAAGATCGTATTTACCGCCGGGGCTAAGTATCTCATAAACCCTCAATTTTTAATTTATTACTCGCCGTGCCATTGATCTCATCCGTTGAAGTGTCAACTAGTTCATCATGATTCGTGCGAATAAGTACCGCGAAGAAAGTCAAATTAATTGTACCTCGAATTATTTTTTATTACGATCCTGCCAGGGAAGTGAGATGGAATCTAGATCGTTGGATATTTATTGTTTGCTTTGAGATTCGTGCGGATTCAGTTACGATATAGAGCCGTGTGTTTCCATACTGACAAGCCAGTTTCTTCGGCCGTACAGTGACGAAACTGCCCTCGTAACTAAATGGGCGTTTGTTGTCGGGTGAGGTACATAGAGGGATAATTTGGGGATTTTATTTAATTTAGGTGAAAACGTAAAATTTGGGAAAAGCTGTTATTAATGAAGTAACGGCGAACTAACTTCCCCGTTAATTTCTCTATAGCATAGTATAAACTCAAAAAGTAAAAGATAACGGGAACGGGAAGGAAAGTGGCGTTAGCCGATTTTTTAAAGCAAAAGAAAATTACTTCTCTGCAATGATTTTGTTAGAATATCTAAAAAATCATAAAATCCATCAGTTCAACAACTATCATTATAACATCGCGCATGAATTATAATTTCAGGGGTTGGATTGTAGAGCATGGGAATCTAGTATTTTTCTTTATCTGGATAATTTCAACTTTACCTAGGGAAATGCAATTTCTTCTTTGGTTTTTAACTTACTTTTCAGATCTTATTTGTCATTTTACAATGTAGCTAACTGTGTGTCCGAGTACCATATTCTTAATACTAATCATTTGAAGGGTACATACGCTAATGTACAGTTTGTCCAAGGCACGTTGAAGCACGTTATTTACAGCTTGGCTTAGACGATCGGACGCTCCTGATTTCGCCACGTAATCACAAACCACGCTAATTAACCTTCTCCACTTTTAACGCTGAAAAAAGAATATACACGTCACCAACCCATCCTATTCTGCCACGTGTATAACAATGTGATCGTCGGATCTTCGAGAAGGACACGTGTCGTCGATCTGGGTTACTGGTTTTTTAACTTTGTCAATGAGTAATAAATAATAATAAAGTTAGTTTATGTCTCCGATCCCGAGGTGATCAGCATCGGGAAATGTGTAATAACATTAATTTATATTTTTAATTATATAAATTTAACAGAATAATTGAATAAGCACATGGATATCGACTGCATCAAGATTCGTGCGTGACAAGATAAACGGTCGAGATTGCTGCAGTTAGTTTATTAATCTTGGTAAGGAATTTATACGTTGGGAATTGGGGAACGATGAATTGAATGCAACGGCGTTTGCGAACCGTTGTTTTAATCTGATTGTTTGATCTGACGGTGGAGATTGAATCTGAGCGGGGATCGGATCGGTTTTTATTTTATTTTTATCTGTAGACTGTACCATGTGTTTCTTATTAATGGTAAAATTACATCATTGGTTTTGGATTATTTATTTTTTGCAGAGAATATACTCTGTTTTTTTGGTCAATTTAATGTTTACTCTCGAAATATCACATTTACCCCTACAAAACGAGAAATATATTTACATCCTGTTTTATTATCTTATCTTGTTTGAATGATTAGGAGAGGAAGGATATTGGTGATATTTTTTATATTCTGTAAGTGCATTGATATTTCTCATTTATTCGAGGTTTTATCTTGATTCGTGTGAAACATACTATTAATGTTTTATTGGTATGCAAGTTATATGCAAAAGAAAAATATGTAATGAGTAAGGGGTCCTTATAATTTTCATTCTCTTTAGGCTTGAATTGAAAGCAAAGATTGAAAAAGAGAAAGATTGCTTAGCTTGGAGGCTTCTTGTTGTGACTTTTTTTTTTTTTTTAAAATCTTTTTTCTTTTACAGGAGGAAAAGAATGAAAGGGTAATGAGTTGAGTTGAATGGGCCTTTTTTTTTAGGCGAGATTGTACCGGCCCGGTTATGATCGTACCGGTTGGTTCCCACTTACCACTCGTCGGCGGGCCCTCGTTATGCACGTGATGTAAGGTGGAGATTGTGTCAGTGCTCATGTGAACTGGTTTCTTCTTCTCCGGTTCAGATGAAAATGGAAACTTGTGATTAAAGAGTACAAATGGAATATATTTCTAGAGCTGATATTTCTGAATCTAGAGTAATTATTTATATTTTTATCAAAATCTCCAAAATAGCCTTTTTAATTATTCATTATATCATTTTGTCTTTAATGCAAATAACTTATGTTCGTTTAAAAATGAAATAAAATATTAATAACAATAATAATATTGAAAACAACAATATTCATTCGTACAAATTAACAAACTTTTTCAAATCTAAATCTACTAAAACTATCTAAAATCATTAAGAATTTTTATTTTAAATTGTAATTTAATAGTAATTTAGAAAATTTTGATTGGTGTTAGTCTTGTAGATGAATTAAGATAAATATGACGAATAAATTGATAGATGAATTTTTTTAAAATACATTCAATGATTAAAAAGGATATTTTGGATATTTTGTTAAAAATATTAATAATTGCTCTAGATTTAGAAATATCAACTCTAAAAATAACGCTTTCCTTGTAAATAATAATAACAATAAAAGTTATGATAGATAATATATAGAAAATAAAAAAATAAAAAAATATATATATGTAGATCCTAACGTATTTTTGTGTTCAGGTGGGGAGACAGTTTCGACGTGAAGAATCATGTTTTTTGAGTGAAAATCATCGTTTTGTCCAGTATTTCATTTTTTGACATGAGAATCGTTATTTCGTCCATAACATCGTCATCGATGTGAAAAACATCAGGTGAAGAAACCCACGATTTGGACGTTATAAATCATCAATTTTGTTCGTAATATTATAATTTTCCACATAAAATTTCAATTTCAATTTTTTTTTTGAATTAAATGTGTAATCTGTGCACGACAAACGACTGTGATTGTGTGTGTTTGGGCTCTGACGCCGGAACCGAGGAGCATCACTTGACAAGAATTGTCATGATTGTGTTTTATCAATCGGGTAAGACAACTATTATCATCCATTAAAAAATAAATATTTCTTATATCGAATAGCAGGGAGAGTTGGTGAGCACATTTATTATCCTTTATTCTCTTCTACGATATATATTGTTGTCAAGAGATAAACAAAAATAATATTTAGAAAAACTTGCACTAATATCGTGATCGAAAAAACTTAACATATACACGATAAACATCATTATACATTATTTTTTACTCATTTGTATTACTAAATTAAATATTGAACGTGCACTAATATCACGATCGAAGAAACACATCATGATTTATCATATTTGTATAAATATGTTTTGTGATCAGTAAAATATATCGTTTTATATTTATAAATTGTATTGTTTTTTTCTGACCAAATATCATATTCACCCATGATATATCATGACAAGTACCGATGATATATGACACAACAAATAACTAATTACTGTCATAGTAAAAAAATTATGGCAACACATTTATTATTTTCGTTCTTTTTTCGTGAGTATAAATTAAAAAAACACAGCATATATTGTCGATGTAAATACATCATGATTTATCATATTGAAAAAACATCAAATGAAAATTTAAAATAAATTTCAATTTATTCCAGATATGAGGATTCTTTTAAATCGTACTATATTATACGTAAACATTTACAATTCGGATTTATTTCGATCATATAAACAAGAGGTATCCAATAAATATGAAATGGAGGGGATGATGGAGATAGAGATCATGGGGATGCATAAAAAGGCAACGGTAGTCAAGTACACGTGGCCAGATCTCATTGCATCTTTGACTTGCTCTTTCCAGGTTGCTTCCTTCGCACGTGCCTCCGCGGTTCACCTCACATGCTCTCCTTCACGCTCTATGCCGCATGCACGTGACTGAACTCACGTAGGAATCACGTGATAAACCATTCATTACACGAATCATCATATTTAAAGCGTCATATACTCATACAGGCCCATAGTTTTTTGAAATTTGTGAAGATCCTCACAAGTCATAACATGGACAATACTGGGTTGTGTTTCGGCCTTGTTTTTTTTCTTCTTTTGGGCCCTTTAATTTATACAATTTATAGATAAAGCCCAAAGTTTATCTTTTTCAATTTTGCCCCAACAGATAGAATCATCACTGCAGAAGTAAGAGGAGAAGAGACTGATAAAATGCAGCATGAAAGACGAAATCGAAATCCATCCAAGGAGGAGCCATGGCTGGCTGTGAGCTTGAAGCCGGAGAATTTACTACCAGGAGTTGCGATTGGGTTTTTAATTGGATTATTCTTCGATTTCTCCTTCTTCTTGAGTCGAGGCAGGTCACAGGTCACCTCCAGTTTGCCGCCTCCTGCCTCTTCAAGCAAGATGTCTTCCTCCTCTGCAAGCCCCAACGGAGAAGAGCTCAAGATGGTACGTACGTACAATTTTTAATTTTCTCAATTGCATGAAAACAATGGAAACCTCCAGTGGTAACTGATGCTCAGATTTCTTCTAGGTTTTAGTAGTTAGACAAGATTTGAAAATGGGTGCCGGAAAAATTGCTTCTCAGTGTGCACGTAAGTTTATTAATTCGTTGCAAAATGTATGCATAGAAACATGAAATACTATGAAATGTATCTAGGCTTTAGAGGCTTACATGTCATTATAGATTTTGCAAAATTCAATAATATTATTGAATCATATATTTAATATTCATAATAAAATAAAACAGTTTAGCAATTGTGATATGGTATGAGCCTAATAATAATATTATGTATTCTAATAGTGCAGTAAATTTTACTTTAGGTTATTTTAGAGTTTAGGATTTAAAACCCTAAACACTAAACCCAAATTCTAAACATTAAAAACCCTAAATTCTAAATCCTCAAAGAAAATTTAATGCTTGTATATTATCAAGTTAGTTTACTTTGTCAAAATGAACAAGTACACTTCTTGTGATTTGCCATCATACTTCACTTAGGCCATAGTTTGTTAAATCACAAAATCTCAAGATTCGTAACCGATTGGTAAAGCAACAATTGCTAAAATGTTTTATTTTGTCAATGACATAATATCTAGCTATATGCTATGCATTTTGGTCATTATATGCCCATATAAAATATCAAAATGCATAACTCAACAAATAAACACAAAAATTATGACAAAAATATATTTTGAAACATAACAAAACATATACGAAAGTATAACAAAATTTCATATAAAACATTTTTCAGTCACCAAACACAAAATAAGATACGTTTCTTGATTGTAGATTTATCCTTTATCTACCTCCTTTCTCCCTCACCCTCTACAATTTGCATAAATAGCAAATACAAGTTATTCTTGTATCAAAAAGAGTAAACAAATGACAAACTTATACGAGATATAAGAAAACAAATGAGTATCAAAAAAATATTTTCTTGCTCATCATTTTGGATGGTGTCGTGGGCCTCGTGGCCCAATTGGATACGGACACGCGCACCGTAAGTTTTCTCATACTGTGCATCGTCTCGCGAATGCAACAGTTAGCCTCCGTTTGAGTCCTTAGATGGATGAAATCATATTTACGAGGTAGACCCCCTCTCGTGAATCTGAAATATAAAAATGTAATGCATTACAAGAAATTATAAGAGAGAAATAGACATACAAAAACCATACCTCGGCATCCAAAAGTTAACCTTCGCACGGGGAGCTGGTTATGGAAGAACAATTCCCATCATATTTGAGATTTTTGCTGATTATGAGGTGAGGGCAAGGACGAATAGTATTTACTCTTGCTTGCTAATGCAAAGTAAAAATGATAAACAAAAGTAGGATTTACAGTTCAATTCGTGTTGATCCACTCCAATATCTTAGTAATTTTGTTTTGTTTTTGTTGATCATGTCAAAAGATAAATTTGTTTCAGATATAACATGATAAGAAACAATGAAAAGTTGAATCTACAGTTTCAAATATGGTGGTTCTTACTTGATACGAAAACATTTTTCTCATGAAATTACTTTTTGTCACGCTTTTTAAGTTTGAAAAACCAAGTTTGTGTGATGTTAACGAAATTCGTGTGATAGTTGTAAGAAAATACAAGAGAATATTGGTACGTGCATATAAAGTATTTAATTATGCCACATCACTAGTAATAATGACTGATAGTCTACATAGGATATATATTTATCTATGATAATAGTTAATCAAATTTACATGTTTAAATATGTTTGTTACATATAGTTATCTTTTTGTCATGTTTTTTGAGTTTGAAAAAACCAAGTTTGTGTGATATGAACCAAATTTGTGTGATTGTTATAAGAATATGTAAGGAAATATTGATAAAGTATGTAATAAGTACTTCATTAAGAACAATAGTAATACTTTAGGATTACAACGCTTGATTGCATGGTTTATATATTTCTGTTAAATAAAATATAATAACAATAATATATTCGGATTTGATAGAATAAAATATCTTGAATTATTATTTTGGAATTCTTTATAAAGCATAAGAAATATTATGTATACTCCTACAAAGGTGAAAAATATCTTGAATACATTTATAAAACATGAAATGATAATTCAGTTGCAAGGTATGTTGATTTCATTAATTAGTTTTCATATTGTGTATTTATTTTGGTAAAACTGAAAAGAAAAAAACTATAGCGTCGAATATAATTTTTGTTTTAACAAATTATTTTATTTTCGTCCCAAAAAAAAAACATCAAAGTCCAAGCCCAAAGAATATATAATTTATTTGTATGTTTTGTGTATTTATTTTCTCAGATGCTGCGACTGGTTTATACTCAGAGCTGTTACACAGGTACTAATTTTTATTCAAGTTCGTATAAAATCGATAAACTATTCCTGAAATTAAGTATGTAATAAAGTTACTTGCCTAATAAATATCATAAATTGTGATTATTTAACTTTCCATGTATCATTTTAGTAATCGCGGACTTCTAAGACAATGGGAACAATTCGGCCAGGCTAAAATCGTCGTGACGTGCAAGAACCAGCAAGAAATGTATGAAACTCATAATAAGATATATTGTATTGTAATGTTTAACTTAGTCTCATTTTTTTATTCGATTTATATTATTTAGGAATAAGTTGATGGATGGAGCAGATAGATGTGGTCTACCAAAATTCGTCGTCTCTGACGCTGGGCGTACCCAGGTATTTCATAATTAATCTCAATTTAATTGTTGATTTTGCAAAAATATGTGATATTGTAATTTTAAAGGTACGAGCTGGGTCGAGAACGGTGCTTGCTATTGGGCCAGGTATATTCTTACTCCGATTTTATTTTTTTCTTTAATCTTAATTAATTGTTGTAAATTAAATTACGCTCTTCTATGTTAAATTGGAAATGTATTTTATTATTTATTAATTTTCCAGGTCGGAAAGCAGATGTAGATTCAGTAACAGGGAAACTCCGTCTTCTCTGACGATTTGTTATCGAAGTTCTAATTTAATTTCTTTTTTCTCTGCTTAGAGATTACGTCTAGTAATAGAAGTTTAGAAAAAATGGACTATTTGGGTAATATTCAATTTTTGTATTTGGTCAATAAACCATTTTTGCACATTTTTAACCTTTTCATCGTGTATTAACTATGGATAATACAATCGAAAATGTACTGATGTACTTTTCGATATTATGTAAATATCATTTCAGATTCATTTTTCATCATTTTAGATAACTTTTTTTAACATTTTAGATACTGCAGAAAAAGGTAGATCAGCACAATTTTATTCGTTTTTTTTTTTTTAATACGATAATGGTTCCGTCGGCTTTGTAGAAGAAAGTAATATGGGCCATGGGCCCATGGTTCGTAAAAACAATTGTATAGTAAAATTGCAGAAAACCCCCCAATATTGATAAGAATTGATGTGAAGTCCTCAGATATACAAAATTTAACAGTTCTGTAAATGGTGGGACCCACAAGGCAGTGACCCTGAAGTAAGCTTAGCTTTGTTTTGCAGCAAAGAAGTTCGAAAAGAAAAACCCAAGCCGCCAATTCCAAATCTCAAAAAGTTCGAAACTTTCTCCCCCGGCCAAGTCCCTCCTCCCTTCTTCCTCCACAGAAGGAAAGCCATGAGCTACAACGACCACTCGCCGTCGCCGGCTCCTTCGCGCCGTACCGGCACCCGTATCTCGCCGTTCTTCAGAGATTTGGCCTCTCCCATCTGCTCGTCTTCCTCCGCTTCTCGCCACCACTACCGCCTCCAGTCCGCGGCTGAGGGCGGGGGCACCCCTTCTGCGCCGCCACCGCCGCCTTTGTTCTCTTTAGATGACATGTCGCCGGATCGTGAAATTGCCTCCCCCTCCAGCTGGACCGGACCTGGACCTTCGTTCTCGAGATCAGCTTCTTTGTCCTCTCCCAAAGCTCCGTTGTCGCCGTTTATGGTTAGATTGGAGGAGGCAAGCGGGTCTGGTGGATTGGAGAAGGCGAAGTGGAAAGGCAAGGGTTTGGCCGAGGAACCAGTGGTCAAATCGGGACCTTTAATCCCACAACCAACAGTAGATAAAGAATTCAGCCATGATTTCAAAAGAAAAGAGGTCATAAATGGCGGACTCGACGAAGAGGAATGGATTACGGTGTTTGGGTATGTATATCAAAACTAATTTTGTCATTAATCTCATTAATATCCGTTAAATATTTTGAATTAGGGCTCAAAATAAAGATTGTTCTTTCCCTTCATTTTAGCAAATTTTAATTCAACTCGTGTTGCTACCTTGTTCTGTGTTTAGCAGATTCTATCCAAGTGATACAAACCTTGTATTGCGCGAATTCGAAAAATGCGGAACTATATTAAGACATATTACTGGACCCAGAGATTCAAATTGGATGCACATTCTATATCAGGCAATTTATCTCTCTCCTCTCCTCTCTCTCTCTCTCTAATTGGATAATTGACCTTCCATTGACATTACATGTGTTTCTCATTGTAACAGAGCCGGTACGATGCAAGAAGAGCACTCGAAAGAAACGGTACTCAAATCAACAATTCGGTGATAATTGGCGTGAAATTAGTCGATCATATGGAGAAGAAGATATTGAATGAGAGGGTCAATAACAACCAGAGCAAAATGAACCAAAATGGGTTCATGGTTTCGACTCAGCCAGCTGTGAGAGGCAGGACAAATACAGTCACTGCGAGCGGGCCCCACAGGACAGGAAATATCGCCGCTCCAGCTAAGTCCATTGTGAATAAGGCTCTTGATATTGTTTTTGGAATGTGATAGTACCGTGGTTTCAATTATGTCCTTTATGAGTTGAGGAATTTGGTTTTGGAAATTTTGAAATATTTTGAAATAGCGAGCATCTAAATTTTTGAGTTGTTATTATCTTGATAGAAACCGAATTATTCATAATTGATTTTCATAACCGCATCAACAGCCAAATTTGTTGCATCTTAATCAATGATTTAAATTGCGACGCAATTGCGCCGCAATAGCGCAAATCGCAATAAGTATTTCAAAAACGCAATGCCGCAAACAACTAAATTGCACCGCAATATCGCCGCAATATCGGTCATCATATGTAAATTATAGTCCAAGCGCAATGGATCGCTATATCGCAATTTAAAACATTGATCTTAATTAAATTTATTCTCGATTCATGCTTAATAAATCAAGGGGAATTCTTCAAAAATCCCCCAACTTTTCTGAAAATTCTGAAAAACCCCCTCTACTTTTAGAAAACCCCTATCTTTTTTAGATTCCCTCAAAACACCCCTATATTTTTTGCTTCTTCAAAAACCCCCTAACTTTTTTAGATTCTCTCAAACACCCCCTATCTTTTTATTATGTTTTTAAAAAAATAACCATTATACCCTTTAGTTTTATTTTTTAAATTTCTATAATTTAATAAATAATGAATATATATTAAACTATTATAAAAAAATTAAAAATAAATAATACATGATATTATAATAATATAATAAATAATATATAGTATTAAAATATTATAATAAATAATATATTGATATTAAAATATCATTTTCAACAATTATTATAATATTTTAATATCAATATATTATTTATTATAATAATTTAATATATATGTATTATTTATTATAATATTTTAATATCATGCATTATTTATTTTTTATAATTTTATTGATATTAAAATATCAATAAAAATGTTATAATAATATAATATCATGCATTATTTATTATTTATAATTTTATTGATATTAAAATATCAATAAAAATGTTATAATAATTTAATATCATATATTATTTATTGATATTAAAATATTATAATAAATAATACATAGATATTAAATTATTATAATAAATAATATATTGATATTAAAATATTATAATAATTGTTGAAAATGATATTTTAATATCAATATATTATTTATTACAATATTTTAATACTATATATTATTTATTATAATATTATAATATTATGTATTATTTATTTTTAATTTTTTTATAATAGTTTAATATATATTCATTATTTATTAAATTATAAAAATTTAAAAAATAAAACTAAAGGGTATAATGGTTATTTTAAAAAAAAACATAATAAAAAGATAGGGGTTTTTTGAGAGAATCTAAAAAAGTCAGGAGGTTTTTGAAGAAGCAAAAAATATAGAGGGTTTTTTAGGGAATCTAAAAAATATAGGGGGTTTTCTAAAAGTACAGGGTTTTTTTCAGAATTTTCAGAAAAGTTGGGTGGTTTTTGAAGAATTCCCCATAAATCAATCATGTAAAAATTGTATTTTTTATCATTCAAAACTTGTGCATCGTTGAAGGAGGCAAGCATGCGAACGTTATGAACTACATTTCGTTAGCTTGGAAATGTCGTGAACTATTTTTTTTTCTCTATATATATTTTCTCTGGATCAATTGATATTTGGTTAAGTTTAAATTGTTCGTGTTTCCTCATTACAAATGAATATTTCCTTTCATTCGCATTATATAATATTACATTGAGATATTGGGGGAAGCTAAAAGAAGATTATGTTTGAATTGAGACAATCGATTATGTTTAAGTCGAGTCACGTAGGAATTGAGACGAGACATGGGATTGGGCTGGGGCGATAATTTTTTTGCATACAAGTGAGAGGAGTGACAGCATTGCCTTGACGGTTTGGATTGTATCTTTTGTCACAAATTATCTGCGTGTTTCCTTGTTTTACTATTTTATGGTGATAACATTAATGAAAAACACAATAGTTTCATCTTTTATAGTGAGATCTTGAGAATATAGTGACAACATTAATGAAAAACATATTATTTTCATTTTTTATAGTGAGATCTTGAGTTAAAAGTAAACGGTTGGGGTTAATTTTGAACGAGTAAAAGATGTAAATTTAATTTGATTATTTATAACTTCGGTATATGATATTTTGGAAGGCTAAATGCGGAATTAATGAATCATAATTCAGTTGGTTGAGTCTTTTAACACAAAAAATTATACGTTCTGAAAAAATTGTGAGTTTGAATCTCATTTACATAAATGAATAGAGAACAAATATTTTTTTTCATTTATTATTTTTTTGTCAATGAATTCGTAATCCAGTTGATTGAGCGTTTTGATACAAAAATCATACAAAAATCATACGTTGTCATTGACATCATTGAATCGATTACAAACAAGTCTTCTCCGTTTATTTTATTCTAAAAAGAAGAGAAAAAAAAGAACAAGAAAGGCTAAATACGAAATTCTCGTTGTATTGAATTTTGAATGGTGAGCAAGAGGGCCTCGCAAGGAAAAGGAAGAAGAGCAGGGTCATTCTGTAAAACAGTCCCGAGTCCTCTTCTAACTTCGTAAAACCTTCGTACACTCTTCTCCAAAACCCTAGTTTCTCTCTCACACACTCTCCGTACTTCCAAAGGGAAAGAGATGCCCTCCGAGTCCACCTCTGTAGTTCCTTTTTCACCGGAGAACTATAATGAGCAACCCCCAGTCTACCCTCTCCATCACGGATTGAGATCCCCTCTATTTCGCATACACGTGTCCTGGTCCCGTGGCAATGTCTTGCATGTCACCTGTCTCCGCCCCCCACAAGAGGAAGAGGACGACGAGGTAGACGAGTATGGGAATGTGAATGAGAATGATGAAGAAGAGGTTGGAGGGAAGGCCATCGAGGTAAGTATAAATTGCAAAATCACCCTCCAAAGAACAAAAAGCTACAAATCAATCCCGTCGTAGCTAATCACACTAAGCAAACCTTAAAATTACGAATTGGGCCCTGAAAATTTGTGGGTTTTTATAGGTGGTCATCGGGGGAGCTATGTTAGAAGGAAGTATAATAGAGGAGAAAAGGCGCAGAATTGCATACGAGTCCGTGAAAAGCTTTGCATTTTTGCATGATAAAAAGATGAGCCTTGCAAAAATGGAGGATCCCAATATCACCGCTCCGTCCCGAACATATTGGTGGCAGTACGCTCTCGAGTATAGTCGAAGCATAAATGATTTGCTTAGCAGTCCAAAAGCTCCTGATTCTTTAATAACAGACCCTAAGATTTTTCTCAAGGTATTTACTATGTATAATGCCGATATTATATTGTCTTGGTTCTTGGTTTATGAAGGATTAAATTGGAATTTTGTTATTATAGGAGGGCAAGGAGGCAAGTGGTACAAAGGGTGCGTGGGAATTAATGGAGATATTTTTTGTGGATATACAATTGCTGAGTTGGCTTCCTGAGCGACTTGTTGATTGGCTAGAAGTAATATTATTTTCTTTATGCCCTTTTAAAATCTCAATATATTCTTCGCATCCTAGTTAAATTTGACGTTATGTTTTTTTTGGTATTTAGGATTATGATAGTCTTTTGACCAAAACTGAGACTACAGTTCGTTCGAAACTCGCAAATCTTCAGAAAAAACTCGCTAAATTGCAGGTTATTATTTTTTTATTTTTTCAAGCATTTGACATAGTATTTTAATGGAATTGTACGTTTACAGATTGTAGAGGATGATCCTGATTACTGGAACGGATTGGCTTCTGCGCTTTCAGTTGGATGGCTTGATGTTGTGGTACGCATTTTTTCCTAAATTGAGGTTGAATTGGGGTTATAATTTGAGCCCTTGTTATACAATTGGTGGTTAATTGAGTTTTATTATGGGTTAAATTGGGTCAAAATTAAAATCAAAATCAATTAATTTTGTTTTCAGGTGAATCTTTTGAGGTTACACGGATCTTATGACTTGGATCAGTTATACAATCGCGAGGTTCTTTCACATGAATCAATCAAAATATAGTACTAACATAAATTTCTCTAATTTCTTCATCTAAATTCTAATCCCCATTCTCTCTCTCTCTCTCTCTAGACCGAGAATGGATTAGTAGAGGCAGTGAGTGTACTCGTTAAAGAAATGCCACGTATGCGCCCTAACATGCCCAACGAAAAATTAGGCACAACTTTTCAAACCAAACAAGATTTCATCAAGGTTTGTTCATTCATTTTTACAAAACCCACCTCCTAATTCTCCAATATTACGAAACAACCCTTCTAATAATTTAAAATTGAAAATCCAGGGTATGGAGAAATGGAGAAATAAAGTGAGCGGTCTACACTCCACCTCGTTTTGGCTCGAATGCAAACATCACAAAACACGAGATGGATTGAAGAATTTGCTTCAAATAATGCTTGGAAATGTGAAAATCATCATCGATTCTACTTTTCATTGGCTCGAGCTTTTCGTCTCTCACCTTCTTTACATTCGACCCTTCACGAATGTACAAAAAAGATTTCAAACCTAAATTAAAATATTATATTATTTTGTATTATTTTAAATGTTTTTTTCAATTTTATTTAGGGTTTGGAAGGGATGAACAACATTGCAGAGAAATGCATGCAGCTTAAACCAGCTAATAAAAATAATGGATTGGCTGGTCTTTTAATCGGCATTATTTCTGAGAATCCAGAGGTGAGATATTAATATAGTATATTTTTATTTTTATTTTTATCATTGGATAATTGCAATTTAGTCCCTTAGTTCACCACTTTTTTGTTTAGCAATTTGATAATATTTTTTTTCGTCTAATGATTAGGTTGTATTGACAAATTGCTTGAAAACATATGGGCCATGGTAAGTCTTATAATATATTTTTATGGCCTAATTTTACATCTAACCCTTGTTCTGTTTTGACAACTTACTGATACGAGGACCAATATGTAATTTTCTTACTTTTATTGGTTTTTTAGGATAGTTGCGCATGCAGTGGACTTATTGACGAGCAATGATGAGTACATCGATGGAGTATTAAATGAAGAGCGGTACAACTTGGGTGGTACCAATATTGGAGAAATATACGTGCTTGTTTATGCACAAGCTTTGGCCTCTCACCCTTTGACTTGGCAAGTAAGTCTCAAGTGTATATTCACACTTAAAACGATATATTCACGCTCAGAAAATCTATTTTTTTAATTTATTAGGTTGCTCCTGCATATTTGTGTACGTGTTCGAACCATGGGCGAGGACTCTTGGAGGTTTTGCTTCTTAGTCAACCCGTGCAAAATTACCGTTCCGTCCTCAAGGTCATTAACTTTCTTAAATTTAAATAATTATTGTAATTTTAAACATTTGATTTATTTTTATCAGACTTTGGAGATTTGCCATTTGTATGATCTGGGGAATATAAGCCCACAAATCATGAAGGTAATGCACATTATTATTTCGTGATGCAAATAATTTTATTTTTAACCACCAAAATTAATTAATTAATTAATTTATTTTTAAAATTTAGAATGCTGGAATGAATCAATGGAAGCATGGGAATAAAGCACTTGGGATTCACTGGTTCAAGCAATCGAAGGATAAAAATATTCTAAGTCTTATTGCTCAACGACTTTTTGATTATATTGGCAAGTCCCTCTCAGACGAAGGCTTCAAGGTTTTCTTTTACTTTCTCTTTAGCATTTACACCCTTTTAAAGTTTGGGAAGTTCATATATATACCTTTCCGAAACTGGAATGTCAAATTTATCTTATAAAGATGAATATATCAAAATTACCCCTGCAAGAAAATTCATTTCTTTTGTGTTCATGTGGAAAGCAATGGGAAGGCTTGATGGAATTGCTTGGTACCGATATCGGTACAGCTGGAGGCCTTGAATTCCTTCATAAGTATTTCTCCCTCTCTCTCTTTCTCTCCTCTCTCTCTCTCTCTCTCTCTCTCTCTCTCTCTCTCGTATTGAATTTTCTTGAAACATAATCAGATTTCGAGATTTTAAAAGAGCGGTTCAGCACATAAATGACGGAGGAGGTGAAAATGATAATGCTCGTAAAATCACAGGATTACTTCTACAGGTACAATTTGTTAATTTTTGTAAATTAGCCCCTTTTAATTGTGTATTTTAATTGAGATTTTCTTGCCCACAGCTTATGAAAAACCCTTCTACGCCAAAACAATACTGGCTACCTCTTATGCATGACTCTGTAAGTTATTAATCTTGATTTTTTTTTATTTTTATTTGTTTTTTAAGTCTGTCTAATCATTTAATTTAATAAATAATAAATCAGATTAAATTGCTTCAATGGAAAGATGGACCGATTATAAGCGCGTCAGATACAACTGTATTACTTGGCAAATTGCAGGAGTTATCATTGGCCAAGTTAAGACACGAGTTGCAGGAATATGCAGTTGCACCAAATGCATTTGCATCCGTCAGATTAGCCCTTGCCAAAAATCTCGGCCGTGCATTCCTTCAAGAGTCTTGATCTCCTTTTCTTTTTTGGTCCTCTTTTTGTAGTTCTTGGTTTGGCTTAAGTAACGTAAGTGAACATTAAGTATTGGACATAGAGTATATTGAATTTTTTGCTAAACCATACTTCTAGTTTAAATGATTTACAGTACTGTCCTTAGTTTTTTGGTATACAGATGACGTGCGCAATATATTTACCAACCAAAATATAACTAAATGAAAAAATAAAGAACTAACTTTCTCTCCTTGAGATTTTAGCCAAATTTATTTTGATGCAGACATGTTAGAACACTTGATTAATCATATTAGAAAATCTAATAAAATTTAGTTCGAAATCAATACCGATTTCATACAAATTAGAGCCAAAAACATGCCAATTAATCAGGGAAAATTAAGACCAACCAAGACCTAGTTCTAGTTCTAGTACAATATAAAAAGAGAGAATCGGTGAAAATAATCCCATAATTTTTTTACAAACCTGATTTAATTTATAGTTACTTCGAAAAATAAGCACTTGATGACATGTATGTGACTATGTGAGAGAACACATACAATACAAGTGATTTTTGAGTTTGATTACAAAAAAATCTAATTTGTCTTTTAAAATGTATTTTTTGTTCAAACATGAAAACAAATTATAATTACTCACCATGTACATAGAGAAGCTAACTGAGAAATGGAAAAATAGTAAAACATGACTCTGAGACCTAAAATTAAAACATTGTTTTAATAAAACAACAAAGTATAGTTAAAAATATAGTTACTAGAAAATCCCAAATTAAAGGACCTTATCCGGAAAGTCACTTTAAAATCATGTTTATGTATTTTTGAAAGTCGAGTTTGCTTCCGGAAGACAAAAACAATGAATGAAACTATATGCAAGAAAATAAATATTCACCAAATGTACTTGGATTGATAGGACAACTTTTGACATTTTTTTGTTTCTTTCATAATATTATCATAAAAAGCAATTTCGACTGCATGTGAAGTACAATTTGCACAGTTCAAATAGTACTTTGAAATTTTTGTGTTGAAAATGTTACAAAATGAATGAAAAGAAAACTAAAAGTCTAGGTTAATTCCTAATATTCCAGGGTTTTATACGCAAGAAAAAGAGAAAGCTGCATCTCTATTCGTCAAAATTCACGAGCTGACTCTGCATAAAAACCCTGTTAAGTCTTCGTCTCTTCTTTCTCTCTATCACTAGTAGTAACAATGGGGGATCCAAAACCGGAGGCGTCCAGTTCTCTCAGAAACGCCTTTGGGGCCGTGCTGAGTGTGTTCATCCTCCTCCTCATCGGAATTCTCGCCTTCTCGATCCGCCTCTTTTCCGTACGATCTGATTTTCTCATTTCAACCCTAGATCTTGTTTTGCTAATGTCAAGTTCTGATTTGGAAATTTGATGTTTTTTCGGAAATTTTTTGGCCAGGTTATCAAGTATGAAAGCGTCATCCATGAATTCGATCCTTACTTCAATTACAGAGTCACTCAGGTCTGATCCATATCTATACCAAATGTATAGGCATTGAGCAATGTGCTGTTTTTGTATGACAATACTGTTAGATCTATAAATTTGGTACTGATACTAAAATATCAGATCAATTGCGAGCTAAATTCTGTTGCATTTGTTGGGTTTTTAACCTTTTTATATAGATTTATGTCAATTATGTACTTCAATTGAAACCAACAATCTTTCAATTATTTTTCCTTTTCAGTTTCTCACAAAGAATGGAATTTACGAGTTTTGGAACTGGTTTGATGATAGAACCTGGTACATTATCTTAATAAACAATTAATAATGATTTACTCGACTACAATTTATTATAAGTTCCATTTCTACGCCAAAAATACTTATCTTTTTTCTCATAAAAAGGTATCCTCTTGGCCGTGTAATTGGGGGTACAGTTTATCCAGGACTGACACTAACAGCTGGTTCTATGTACTGGTACGTATTCATCTTTCAAACAAACCCCTATGTTTCTTCTAATTACAAAGTATATATTACATGATGTAACTAAAATATATTTCTGTAGGTTTGTGAATTCATTAAACATACCATTATCGGTGGAGACAGTGTGTGTGTTCACCGCTCCTGTTTTCTCTGCTTTTGCTTCATGGTCCACTTATTTTCTAACTAAGGTTTTTCTTTTTACTTTTATTATATTTGTTAATATAGAGTTTGATTTCATATTATATGTTTTTTCATACAGGAAGTTAAGGGTACTGGTGCTGGAATTACTGCAGCCCTTATATTGGCCTTGGTAATTAATAGTTAATTAATGATGATGATTATGAATTCATAATAATTGTAATATTATTAATATTATTAATAAAATTGAATTGATTTTCAGGTTCCATCATATATCTCGAGATCCGTGGCAGGAAGTTATGACAACGAAGCTGTAGCAATATTCGCACTCATAAACACATTTTATCTCTATATTAAAGTAAGACCAAGATTACTCAAATATTTCATTTTTTATTATTTTCCATTAACTTATGTAAATTAACTCATACGCAGACACTGAATACTGGTTCTCTATTTTACGCTACACTCAATGCTCTCTCATATTTCTACATGGTAATTACACCTGTTATATTCTATCTTATTTTTTCTGTAAAATATTTTTGCAATTACACCCTTGTGATTTCCATATTTGTTTTTTTGAAGGTTTGTTCATGGGGAGGGTACACATTTATTATTAACCTTATTCCAATGCATGTTCTTTTATGCATTGTGACTGGCCGTTATTCGTCACGACTTTATATCGCATATGCCCCTCTTGTAAGTCTTTAACTTATTCAAACAATACCCTTATATAAATACTTATATTTAAAGGGGGTAAATTGAAAAAGTGTACTACTGAATGCAGGTTGTGTTGGGTACTTTATTAGCAGCCTTGGTGCCAGTTGTTGGTTTCAATGCCGTGATGACTTCAGAACACTTTGCTTCTTTCTTGGTTTGCCATTTTACACTTTGGTCCTTTATTTTATGCTATTTTTACACGTCGGTACTTTAATTTGTTTTTTTATTTGTAGGTGTTTATTATAATTCATGTGGTTGCGCTTGTATACTATATAAAAGGGGTTCTAACTCCAAGGCTATTCAAAGTGGCTACTACACTTGTCCTCACTATTGGCACGTATGTATTTAACTATTAAAAAACCTTCAATTTTAACATTATAGTTATATTCAGTACTAAATTAAATTAATTAGCCTTTTTATGCTAATGAATGTTATTTTTTGTTTATTTTAGGGTTATTTGTGCAATAGTAGTAGCAATACTTGTTGCATTGGTTGCTTCTAGCCCAACTAAAGGATGGAGTGGCCGTAGTTTGAGTCTTCTAGACCCGTAATTTTCTTCATTATAACTTCTAAATAAAATTTCATGTATACCCTGCCAGAAAACTCAAAATATCAAATTTACCCTTATCATTTTTGTGATAGAACATATGCAAGCAAGTATATACCAATAATAGCAAGTGTGAGTGAGCACCAGCCCCCCACTTGGCCTTCTTATTTCATGGACATTAACGTCCTCGCCTTTTTAGTCCCTGCTGGTATTATTGTAAGTATCAACTCAATTTTTCTACTCAAGTCCTTTTATTCTCACAAATTACTCACAAGTCCCTTTTCCCATTTTTAGTCGTGCTTCTTGCCTTTGTCTGATGCCAGCTCATTCGCCGTCTTGTACTTGGTCACTTCAGTATATTTCTCTGGAGTCATGGTAAGTAAATTAACCCTAAAAACATAATTTTGATATTTATTAATATATTAATGAAATATATTTGAATAATTCAGGTTAGGCTTATGCTTGTGTTGGCACCAGCAGCCTGTATAATGTCTGGAATTGCATTATCAGAAACTTTTGGTGTATTAACTCGATCTATTAAACACCAAATAGTTAAATTTTTGGAAAGCCCTCCAGTTCCCTCTCCAAGCACTGTAAGAGTAATTTCTTTTTAGATTGTACTTTTTTTTCCTTTTTTTTGAATTTTCAAATAATTTTTTATTCTTGGATAATAAAGTCTGGAGATAGCAACTCGACAACGAATTCCATTTCTGAAACCACTCCACAAACAATCGAGAAACCCGAAACTAGTAAAAAAGAAAAAGTATCAAGGAGGAAACACAAAATTACCGAAAATGCCCCTGCTAAACGTGCCACTTCTTCTTCTTTGTCTAAGAAGGTGAAAAAAAGACTATCGGTTCTTCCATTCGAAGCCTCTATTGTCGCCGTTCTCATGCTAATCTTACTCGCCGGCCTCTACGTGGTACGTAAAAAGAAAAAAAAATATCAAGGTGTTATTTACAAATATTAAAAATACAAGGTGTTATTTACAAAAAATCATTTTTCGTCCTTTTTAGATGCATTGTGTATGGGCGGCAGCAGAGGCGTATTCGGCTCCATCGATCGTGCTGACGTCACACTCGGCTGATGGACTCCACGTCTTCGATGATTTCCGCGAAGCCTACGCTTGGTTAAGCCACAACACACACGTCGACGACAAGGTATAATACATCTAAAATTACCAAAATGCCCTTTAGGGAAAAATATATATGATCTGATATTTTTTTTGGCAGGTGGCGTCGTGGTGGGATTACGGGTACCAAACTACGGCAATGGCGAACAGAACGGTGATTGTGGATAATAATACGTGGAATAATACGCATATTGCTACTGTCGGTACCGCCATGTCATCGCCTGAGAAGCCTGCTTGGGAAATTTTTAATTCTTTGGACGTTAAATATGTTTTAGTCGTCTTCGGAGGTATGTTCGAAAATACTGATGTTTTGAGGGGTGTATATGAAAATCTTGGTTTTTATATTTTTTAGGACTTGTGGGGTATCCTAGTGATGATATTAATAAGTTTCTTTGGATGGTTCGTATTGGTGGCGGTGTGTTTCCTCACATTAAGGAGCCTGATTATCTTGTGAGTTTATAATTTCATGTAATTATTTATATTTTAATTTTATTTTTTGAGCTTTAATTATTTTGTTTGAATGTAGAGAGATGGGCAATACCGTGTTGATGCGCAAGCTACACCCACTATGCTTAATTGCCTCATGTACAAGCTCTCCTATTACAGGTCTAAAAAACAATATGATTTCAATTATATTCTCTTCTATTAAAATATTAATGCATATATATAGTTGATCTTTTTTTTTTTTTAATTTTTGTTTGTATTTTAGGTTTGTGGAGACGGATGGAAAGGGATTTGATAGAGTGAGGAGATATGAAATTGGGAAGAAACATTTCAAGCTCACTCACTTTGAGGAGGTATCTGAAATTCTAATTGCAACTTTACAAAAAAATGAATTCATTATTTCATTATTAATGTTATTGATATTTGGTATTCAGGTATTTACGACCCATCATTGGATGGTACGGATTTACAAGCTCAAATCGCCAAAGAACAGGATGAGAGGCAAATTGAAGAAATCAAAATCGGTATTTTTCGCACTCAAATATTTTTATTTCCGATTCTAATTTAATGATACTATGTGTTTTTTTTCTAGGGTTCTAAATCAACAAAGAGCAGTAGCATACCGAAGAATCCGTGGCAGTAATTTCATTTTTTATTTATTTAATATTATAATAGGATTTTTCTGTATTAAAACAATAGATTCCTTTTTCGAAAAGAGTCGGACCAAAAATTAGATTTAGAGAAATTCGGAAGTTTTGAGGGACTATACTGTAATATTTTATTCTTCGTGATAGTTGTTTAATTGAGAAGCGTGACATTAGATCTTTAGATGATTGCTCCTTTGGATTATAAAAAAGTAGGTTTCATTATTACATCATTTGGCAATAATAACACTTTATAGACATTTATTTAATTTATAAAGTTCCTTCCAACTAAGATAATATCTTTCAATCAGTATATATTTGTATGATGCCAATAATAGTAAAATTTCAAAAAAAAATAAAAAAATATCACATTATATAACTTGCAAACTTGGGTCATATACATTATTAAGTATTATCAAGAATATTAGAAAATTATGATCAATAAATAAATTAGGGGTGCTAGTTACCATAGAGTTGTCATGAGATTACCATGCTCTCAAGCAATATGCATGATATATTTTTCATATTATTCGTATAAAGTTCCTACCAAGTAAATGCCAGTACTCATTACTCAATTCATGTGATTTAGTCTCTAATGTCATATATTCTCATCTTTTATTGTATTTATTGTACGACTAAGATATTAGAGAAAACCAAATCGGTGCTACATAACGAATTTTGTAAGAACACTGATGTATAAGCCGCTAGCTTTGCAATTGAGCAGATTATCACGCGAGACAATTCGGAAACTATGTGGATCAGTGTTAGCAGCGAGATCACGAATCACTAGTTTTCATGTTTTTTTTCTAGTCGAAACAACGAAACATACGCTGACCTAATTTTGATTCAGTTTCTATAATTGTTTATTTCCTTTATGGAATCTTTTTTCGCGCTAGAAAAGCATGGAAATAATTCGGATTGTTTTTAGGGTGTTTTGCCAGCCTCTTCTCTTCGTCATGTTATGCCACGATTTTTCAGAGTTCCTAAGGTTATTGTGATAATTTCGTAGGCAGTTATGTCACTGTAACAATAGTGGACAATATTTTAAGGATGACGCTATTGCAAAAGCTAGCGTCACCCTATTTTAATTTCAGTACTAAAAAAGTTACGTACAATGCAACAATAAATTTATTTAATAAAGATATTTCTTACATATGAGGGTATGAGTTTTTTTAATATTAAATTAATAAATCATGAATAATAATTTACCAAACATTTCATATTTTCACAAAAAAAAAGACAAAATGAAGAAGAGTGATTTGGAAATTTTTAGGCCTCAATTCTTTCTCAATATTTAATAAATTCCTAGCACGGACTTTTGTTTAAACTTGTATGGGATTTAACCCATCTACACTTGTTTAGAATCCTAAAATGCACACGAGATATATGATATATCCAAGATAATTCAGAACAACGTAATAAATCAAATATTATATAAACATAAAAGCTGAAACATTTTTCTTGAAATAATCCGAATAAGCTATAGACCATAATGACGTAACGATAAACTCGAATACTCACAAATAAAAAGAATACCTAATGACACAAATAATGAATAACCAAACAAGCTTAGTTTGACACCATTATTTTGAATACACAATGTGTTATTAATATATCTTTGTTTAGTTCAAGTTCAGTCCAACTCTTGATTAACACCAAAGGTTGGCAATTTGCCACTCTTAATTCAAAATAAAAAAATAAAATACATATTAACTATGTCTTCATCTTGTGAGTTGTGATCAATACATATCATATAACCTTTGGTAATCAGAAAACACACATAATTTTCACGAACTAAAAAAATACATCAATTATTATTTTTATTTTATAAAACCGTAAATATAAAAATATCATGTGATATGAACTAATTTCTAATTATGTTTTGCTTAGTTAAATATTTACATGAGTTTTTTAATTAATTTTTCTATGAATATGCGTGATACTAAGTATAACTTTGATCATTAAATAATGATATAATATTATTGTTATATTCAATATCTTTTAACATATTTCATATTTGCTCTCACGATATATATAACCACTTTATTAGAAAAAATTATTGAACTTTCAGGCCATTCTTTACATATAAGCAGGCCCGATCCTAGATTTTCGGGGGCTTTAGGCAAACAAAAAGACGGGGCTTTTGAAATCATAAATTGTGCTGAAATTCGCAGCAAATTGATTCAAATTGGCAGAAAATAGACTGAAATTCGCAGAAAATAGCCTGAAAATCGCAGAAATTGTGCTGAAATTCGCAGAAAAACCCTGAAATTCCCAGAAATCCACAGGAATTCGCAGAAAACCCCTGAAATTTGCAGAAAAGCCCTGAAAATCGCATGAAAACCCTGAAAATCGCAGGAAATCCCTGAAAATCGCTGGAAAGTCCTGAAAATTCACAGAAAAATGCTGTAAGCCGCTGGAAATCGCTGGAATATCCTGAAAATCGATGGAATGTCCTGAAAATCGCTAGAAATTGCTGAAAAATACCTGAAAATCGCTGAAAACTGCTGCAATTGCTGAAAATTCGAAGAAAAACGAAGAATTTCGCAGAAAAATGCTAAAATCGGAATCCGGTGGGGCCCGACCGGTGGAGGTGGGTCCCTGGTGGTGGGGTTCGGCCTTGGATGCGGTGGTGGGCTCTGGAGACAGTGAGGGCGGGATTTGGGCGAGAGTTAGTGTTTGGGTCGGGTTAGGATTATTAGAGGGTTCGGGTCGGGTCAGGGGGGTCGGGTCGGGTCAGGGGAGTCGGGTCGGGTCGGGTCGGGTAGTGGGTCGGGCCTGAGTGGGAGATAAAAAATTGGGCTTGTGGGCTTGTTATATTATGGATTTTTATATGTATGTATATATATAAGTAAAAAAAAATGGGGAGCTTTATTTTTTTGGGGGCTTTTGACTTCGGCCTGCTGGGCCAAAGCCCAGGGCCGGGTCTGCATATAAGCCGGATCCTATCAATTTTCAGATTCTCTTTTATCTTGGATCCGTTAAGTTCATTATCCACTGAATTAATGAATGGGTTTTATAATCTCAAATCCTTCTTCAACCCCGCAACTCTCCCCCCGCTAGGGTTTTTCAGTTCCCGCTGCCACTCACTGACCAGTCACCACCGGGCCTGCTCCGCCTGAATAACCTCGCAAGCAAAGGAAAAGACGAAATAATCGATCGGAGCAAAGCTGAGTACCTAACAATGGCTTTTCTTCTTATGAAAAAGCTCACCTCTGTCAATTCTCCCTTTCTCTCCTATCGTCACAATGATCTAACCTTCTTAGCCCGTCTCTTTTCCACCCAAATACAACAAAAGGAGGACTTACCTTTCATGGCACAGTACCTCATTTCTTCATTCAGTTTTCCCGAGGACCGAGCCGTCAAGATCGCAAGTTCGCCTAAATTCTCAGCAATCAAAACCCAAGATCGACCTGATTCCGTGGTTCACTTTTTTAAAGATAACGGGTTAAAAGACAGGGAAATCAAGTCTTTAATTTTATGGAACCCTCAGTTACTTTCTAGCAATGTCGAGAAGATCCTCAAACCGCGGGCCAATGAGCTGATTACATCTGGCTTTGGTGGTAATATACTCATCCAATTGATTAAATTCAATCCAAACGCCCTTAGCTGTAGGACCACTCTGTCGAGGCTCCAATTCTGGAGAAATTTTGTTGGAAATAGTAACGAGAATTTGTTGAAGGTTATAAATAGGAACGTAGAGCTCATGAATGTCGATATCGACAAAAAGATTGCTCCAAGAATGAATCTTTTACGTAAATACGAATTATCCGAACAACAAATTGCTATGGTGGTAATGGGTACAAGTTTAATTCTCAAAGATTTGGATGATACGAAGCGGCTTCTCGAGCAGACCGAGAATCTTGGATTTCGAAGGTGTTCGGGGATGTTCGTTCACGGACTGATGGTGGTTTCATCTTTGAGTAAAGATACGCTAGTTAGAAAAATGAAGTTTTTTAGAAACACTTATAATTTGTCCGAGGAAGATATAAAATTGGCCGTGAACAAAAGTCCTTACATACTTAGGTTATTGGAGGAGAACATAAAAATCACTATGGATTTCCTTATTAAGGAAGTTGGATTTGATTCGAGAGACGTAATGCTATTTCCGACGCTTCTCACGTATAGTGTAGAGAAAAGATTGAAACCTAGAAATTATGTTATGAATACGTTAGTATCGAAGGGGTTGGAAATGTGTTCATTTCACACCGTGGCTAAGATGGGAGAAAAGACGTTTGTCGAGAGATTTGTCGACCCGTATAAGGAGAAGATGCCGGAGCTTGGGGATTCTTATGCTTCTCTTTTGATGGGAAAAGATGCGTGATTTTTCATGCGAATTGTTGATACTTTAATTTCGTAGGAGTTTTTTTTTTAATAATATAGCTTTCATCGTGTGAGTAGGTCAATTGCAATTTGGATTGGGCGTTCTTAAGATGTATGTCGTCATGACCTATAATCAATTTAATAGAATTGTTTCTCTTTTCTTTTTGGTTGAAATGGGCACTTCAAAATTTGATTGATATGTAGGAAAGATGAATGGTAATATTTATATATAGTAAGTGAACTTTTTCGTATCGATTTTGGCTTGTTTAAACATTAATGTAAATTATCTTAATTTAAAACAAAGTTTAACCTTCTACAAGTAAACCTAACTATATATATTCATAGCTTCAATTTCACAATTTGAATGACTTTAAAATCACTAGTTTATAAAAACTCCAAATATATGAATAAATAAACTAATTAATTTTTTTTCCCATTCATTAAAGTTAATATTTTATCTTTTTTATTGTTATCCCGTAGGAGATTCAGAATCGCAGCGCGCGATGGATTCAAACGTTGTGTGCAATGAATTCTCTAAATTTGAAGTGAATCTCAGAATCTGGCTGAGACGGGTTTTGAGTTCGACACAGTGGTCATGTCTGATCTTCTAATTCTTCTAATTCTTCTCATATTCGCTTGTCTTCCATTTGTTTTAACTTTTAATTAATGTTTTTGTATAATTCAAAACCTCCCGCATAATTTCAAAAATAATTATTTATAATTCCATCTACATAGTTTCTAATTTAAAATAGACATATTTTTCCATCATGAGATTTTTTATTCTCAATTAGATTCAAATATAGATTATCAAATGAAATATCTAATAGAGATCGACGACATGCAATATCACCACAAATAGCCAAAACAAAATAATATATGAATATAAAATCATAAACTAAATGAAAAGTAGGGGCAATAAAAAAAAATCCCTAAATGAAAGTAAGAAAACACATGAAGCCCGGGACGGTTTTTAATTTTGAATGATCCCAGACCTATTTCGAAATAAGACACTTCAAATTATTATTATTAGTTTTGAACATTTCTATAATGCCACGTCAACTTACATTAATAATATAGACTATTAACATTTGCTACGTTCATGTTAGAACGTGTATGTTTAATTATTTATCATTTCGTATTAAGTTATGTGATCAAATGTAAATTAAATATGAAGAAACAATATACATTAAATACCCATAAATTTATATCTGATCATATAAACATACTTCGAATAATAATAATAATTTTCAAATTCCATCAGATACCTTCGCGATTTATTTATTTAATTATTTTAGTATCCATATTAACATAGTTATAACATTATTTTTTCTATAGCTTTAATTTGTAGATATAATATGTAAGAATTACGATGCAATAAATTTCACATTTACATAGTTGAATTTTATTAGCATTTTATTATTTTTAAAACTATCCTACACAAATACTTAATATGTTATATTAATGACGTGCATTTGAAGTGCATACTCATGAAGTGTATTAGTCGATCTATATATATGTGTTTTTTTGTTAAAAAAAAGTTTGATACTAAATTTTCAAAAAATAATTAAAATGAAAGATAAATGCTTACTTATCTAAACGCAAATAATTTTTAAACTTATAAAACATACATGAATTAATATTGTTATTTTGTAAACCGTAAATATAAAAACATACATGATATATTTTTAAACTCATGAAATCATTTCTAATTATGTTTTACTTAGTTAAATATTTACATGTTTAATTCTCGCAATATGAAAAAATATACTTAAAGTCATGCACATTTATAGTCATGCATTTCTAAATATTTACAAGTCTAATTACGGTTCTCGCAATATGACCTCATAAGAAAAAGAAAAATTATACTTGTACGCCACATTTCACAAAAACATCTTCGATAACATCATTCCTTGTTAATTAACCCACTTTATTAGCATGATAATTAGATAATTAACAACGAACATCAAATTAACATTTAAAGAATATTAATTATGAATTGTTAATTCGAGATTGTTAATTCAAATGAGAGTTAATTATAGGTTGATTAAGTTGTTAATTATAAAAAGTAATGCCATCGAGAATATTTTTTTGAAATGGGTGTACTATATGCCTCTCAGAATATATATATATAGGGAGAGGTTCCATGGAGTCCCTATTTGGAGTCCTTAATTGGAGTCCCAATCTCAACCGTTAACCTATTTGATGAATGGCTGAGATTTAACAGAAAAAGCACACGCTGCCCAGGTCATTTCCTTCATGCCCGTTTCCTTCTCTCCTTTGTCGCAAGAGAACCGCACCTTCAGCGCGAGGGATATCACATGGAGCGATCGGAGAAGCGCCATGGACGGCGCTTTGACCTCGACGAGCGTTCCTGCAAGACGAAAGCTCGTGAAATCAAGAAGCACTTCAAGAAAACACAAAACGTGAGAGTTATACTGTTTTTGGCTCAATTTGAGCTCATAAACACGATTTTGGTTCCAAATATGGATGTAAGTTTTGGTTTTAGTTCTTTTTTCGATTTTCCCATCTCTCTTCAGTTTAGGTCTTTTTTGCAGCATCAAGATACTATTTCTCCACTAATTTTTTTTTTGGTGATAATTGGGGATACTTCGGGTGATTTTTGTCTGACTGTTTTCAAATTGAGGGCTATATTGTTGAATTCAAATCAAATTGGTCTATGTCACTCTATTTTGATGAATTAAGGATAATCAGGACATAATTGTAGTGACTAGGCATGTGGTTTTTGAATGGTTTATCTTCTCCTCGTACTCAAAAACACTGAATTTGTTGCTATTTTGAATGGTTTATCTTTTCCGTGAACTAAATTTCATTGAATCTGACAATTTTGGTTGATTTTGTAATTTATGGTTAATTGGTTAATTTATGGTTAATTTTGGTTGATTTTGTAGAACCCTTGGTTGATTACTCATTTCCAGGTAAACAATCTCGAGAAACAAAAGCAAGAGTGTAAACAATCTCGAGAACCCATGGTTGATTACTCATTTCCAGGTAAACACTCGCGATTAATTTACTTTCTTCCATTTTAGACATTGTCAGGTAAAACCTAATGGCAAGGGTTATTTTGAATTTTTTTCACTATTGTAGTTCTTTTTGTGAAACTTAATAAAGCAAGGTCTCTTTTGTAATTTGTTTGTTAGTTGTTTGCTTTGATAATTTCAGGAAGAGAAGATGGATTGGTACCGATGTAACTTGTGCCAAGAGGGGACTGATCCAAAAAGAGAGTTGGTTTGATAGTTATACAAGTCTTTTATTCAATTGTTCATGTTATTTGCGTAAAGCAGTCGATGTTGAAGAAGTAGATGCGAGAGTTCAAGAATATGAGGAAGGTTTGTAATTCAAATGGCTTATGTCGGCGTACCATTTCTGTTTGGTAAAAATGAGGGACTAAAATGTAAAATGGCCGAAATGGAGATGTTTTGTTTAGGGTAATTGTAATTTGATTAGGCTTATGAAATTCATATTTGTGTATGTATTTTTTTAATTTGATTAGTGAAACTAAGTGAATGAAATATCTATGAATGAAATACAAGATGGTTTAATTTTGGTACTAATCAAGTATCTTGAATTGTACTAATTGAAGTTGATACAAAGTACTCACAAATCTAATTTTTGTTCATGTACCATCTCAACACTATTCAAAAAACATCATAAACATATAAATGCATCGAAAAGTCAAAACTAAAAACATCTCACATAACTTATTTTCATTACATAACATTTAAATTACATAAATAACTTAAAAGAACATTTTTTTTAAAACCCTCGCAATACCTTTTTCCAGACAATAATTATTCGAAAACCTAATCACGATGCTAGTTTAAAAAATATATTCTAACACAAAGCCCTAATTGGTACCACCATTGTACCAATTAATTCGGCATATTCACATTCAAATAAATCATGCAACCTATCAACAACGCCAAATATTCTCCTTCGAACATCGTCAACTCTAGTACCAGTCATGCCAATCGCACAACAGAAGACCTAGAGAAGGCTGTCTCGCACGAGGAGGAGGCTCGACATATATATATATGAGAGGAAATTGTAGTTAATGCACCATCTTGGTTCACAAATGTGAATATCGATGCATCCTGCACAAACACATAAAAAAATTTTAATTAAAAAAATATCTTCATATTTTAATACTCGGATTTATTTAGGGTTAAAGATTTAACCTTGAGAGAAGAGAACAACACTTGAAAGATCAATTTGAAAGAGAAGATGTCAATGTTTTATTAGTATTATACAATGGAATTGATGAAGGACCCAATTTCAGAGATTAATTACAAATAATAGTCGATAAAGGTTAAATCTCTACCCAATTTCAGAGATTAATCTTCAATTTCAGAGATTAATTTGCGATTCATATGATTAGCAATAAAAGAATCAAATAATTAAGTTCCAGAAATTGGTTTAATTATGAAGATTTTCACCAGCACGAATTAGAAAGTACATAAGAAAATTATAAAAATTTCAATATTTGCTGATTTAAGAACTTTTTCGATGAATTTTGGTATGTCGACTTAAAAATCAGAAATTCTTGTATTACAACGGAAATTTGGGATAAATAGATGGAGCTATCCTACCAGAAAAGGTGAAAACATACAAAGTTATAGTCGTCGAGTCTCTTGCCATCGCCGGAAGGGTCTATGGCCGTTGCTGCAAAGGATAATCGGAATAGAGATGGTACAGGTCGAGCAAAGACATGACAAGCTCCCCTACAATCGTACCAGACGCAACAGACACAACAGAGTGAGAACGGTGGAGTTTTATCATGCGAAGAAATCTTGTTCCGCCGTGGCAAGCCATGGAGGAGGCCCGTACCGTTGTGCACGCGCTAGCGAGCGAGCGAGCAAGCCAGAGAGAGAGAGAGAGAGAGAGACAGAGAGGAGATTCGTGGTTTGAGGGCTAGGGTTTTGGGCAAAGATCTAATCTTTTGGGCAGCGTTTCTGTAGTTAAATCTCAGCCCTCCATCAAAACTAAATCAACGGTGCTGATTGGGACTCCAAATAAGAACTCTAAATAGGGACTCCATGGAACCTCTCCCATATATATATATATATATATAATTTCAGGTCATTATTTTAATATAAGTCCGTTCCATCCAATTTTGAGTAGAGTTGGCAATCGGACGGGTCGGGTCGGGTTCGGATCGGGTCATTTCGGATTCTGATTGTTTCGGATTCGGGTTATTCGGTTTCGGTTTCGGGTGATTGACTTTTCAATATTTTCGGATTGGATCGGGTCGGGTTCGGATTCGGACGGGTCGGATCATTTTTTCGGGTCGGGTCAGATTTTGGCAGCTCTAGCTTTGAGGTTCTTTTGATCTTGGATCTGCTATATTCACCATCCACTCCAAGTTAATGGGTTTTAAGATTTATCTCAAATCCGCTATATTCCGCCTCGCAATTCTCCTCACGCTAGGGTTTTACTGTCTCCGCTGCTACCCACCCGTCACCACCGGTTCTCCCTCCGCCTGAATAAGCTCCAATCAAAGGATAATACGAGATAACCGGTCGAAGCAAAGCTCAATGTCTATCATGGGTTCCCTTCTTATAAAGAAACTCACCTCTGTCAATTCCCCCTTTCTCTCCCATCGCAACAGTAATCTAACCATCTTAACCTACCACTTCTTTTCCACCCAAATACAACAAAAGGAGGACAAAGCCGTCAAGATCACAAGTTCGCCTAACTTCTCAACGATCAAAACCCAAGATCGACATGATTCCGTGGTTCGCTTTTTTAAAGATAACGGGTTAAAAGACAGGGAAATCAAGTCTTTAATTTTATGGAATCCACAGTTATTTTCTAGCGATGTCGAGAAGATCCTCAAACCGCGGGCCAATGAGCTGATTACATCTGGCTTCGGTGGTAATATATTCATCCAATTGATTAAATGCAATCCTAACGCCCTTACCTGCCAGACCACTCTGTCGAGGCTCCAATTCTGGAGAAATTTTGTTGAAAATAGTAACGACGCTTTATTGAAGATTCTACGCAAGAACCCAGGGCTCATGGATGCGGATATCGACAAAAATATTGCGCCAAGAATGAATCTTTTACGTGAATACGAATTATCAGAACGACAAATTGCTATGGTTGCAATGAATACAAGTTTAATTCTCAGAGATTTCGATGATATGAAGCGGCTTCTCGAGCAGACGGAGAATCTCGGATTTCAAAGGTGTTCGGGGATGTTCGTTCACGGGCTGGTGATGGTTGCATCTTTAAATAAAGACACGCTAGTTAGAAAAATAAAGTTTTATAGAGACACGTATAATTTGTCCGAGCAAGATATGAAATTGGTCGTTAATAGAAATCCTTACATACTGAGGTTACTGGAGGAGAACGTAAAAACCAAAATGGATTTCTTTAATACAGAAATTGGGTTCGATTCGAGAACCGTAATGCTATTTCCGACACTTCTGACGTATAGCGTTAAGAGAAGACTAATACCTAGACATTATGTATTGAATACATTAATATCAAAGGGGTTAGAAACGGTTTCCTTTCGCACCGTGGTTAAGTTCGGAGAAAAGGCGTTTGTGGAGAGGTTTGTCGACCCGTATAAGGAGAAGATGCCCGAGCTCGTGGATTCTTACGCCTCTCTTTTGAGGGGAAAAGATGCGTGATTATTTGATGATGAATTGATACTTTAATTTTGTAGTAGTTTTTTTTATTTTTTAATAATATAGCTTTTTCGACTACATAGGTTGTTTAGGCAGGTCGATTGCGATTTGTATTGGGCATTCTTAATTGAACCCTAAAACATATAATCAATTTAATATAATTCCTTCTCTCTTTTTTTTCTTCTTGAAATGCTCACATCAAAATTTGAAATTTTGTTTTATTTTACTAAGTCTAAAATGTGAAACTTGCTTGAGCTGTATATCTGGTTACTAATGATGATTGCTTCTTTGAATTATTCAAGTAATGAATTTTAGGTTTCATTATTACGTAGACAATAATATACCCTTATTACAATTTCATTCGTTTTCTAACATTCAATTCAATTAAATTGAACAAAATAATTTTTTTAATATGGAATAAATCATCCTGCTTTAACTGATCTCATCTTCAAAAAGCTCGTCATAATTCTGAAAAATTCACCTAACAAAAGAACGTAGATTTTCATAATTTTTCGAGCATTTTGAGAAATATACAATTAAATTAATATAAGCACTTAAAAGTTATAATCTTACATGACGTATATTTCATTTTAGGCTTAAAATTAATGAAATCACTTTTGATCAGAGTAAACAGCATCGACATCATCGAGTTCGAGTAATTTGTTCATTAATTCCTTATTTAGCTCCATAGCCTCTTCATCAACCTAATTTAATAAAATTAACAACTTAAATAATAATAACAATAAGAAGAAGAAAATCACATTATTATTAAAATCATATAAAGATGTATACCTCAATAGGGTTTAGTGGAAGCAATTCATATCCATTATCTTGCTCAAAGTCAATTCCTTCTTCTCTAAGCTTCGCCAATATATCGTCATAACCTTCCGATGTAGTAATTATCTTATAATAACTACCAAGAGACACCAAAAAGATATTTCTCATAATTTACCAATCAATAACAATACATCATGATATAAAAATAGGGATTTTTTTTTAAAAAAAAACCCATATTTACTCGTATTTATAGAAAATCTCCTTACTATTACAAAAAAATAAATTGTTCTAAAATAATATATAATTATTAAGTATAGTTGAACCTAGGGTTATTGTAAAATAATGAAAACTCCCAAGTCGGTTTGAGAATTTCTATTATACATGAGAAAATACAGAGGTTTTTTTGAAAAAATTACCTAATAATAACAATAATAGTATAATACCTCTCTTCACCTTCGTCATTACCATCATCATCATTATTATCGTGATAATAATTATTTGGTTCAATAACATCTTCGGCACCAGCATCCAACGCAACAGAAAGAATTTGATCCTTATCAGCGTCTGTGGATTTTACATTCACGACCCGAACCCGATTAAATTTGAAAACAATCGAACCCGAATCCGCTAACTTGGCTCCCAAGTCCTTCACGACTCCTCTCACGTCCGCTACGGATCTGGTTACTTTGTCCGTTAATACCTCCACTATCATTCCCACTCCCCCAAATCCATACACCTGAAAAATGTAACAATTTCATATATACCCGAGAAAAAGGAAAGGGAAATTTACAATTTTTTGAAAAAACCCTATATTCTTGTAAATTGGAAAAGAGAGTACCTCGTAGACCTTCTCGATAAATGTATCTTGACCTTTTTCTGACGCCCTTTTCATATTTCGCTCTACAAAATCCTTTGGCACGTCAAGTGCTCTTGCTTTCTCTAAAATCGCAGCTAGAGTGGTGTTCGATGATGGGCTCGGTCCTCCCTTTTTAATTCTGCCAGCGATTGAAATTCCATGTTTAGTTTATTTTGTTCAATTTCAAATGAATTTTCAATTTTGATCATAATGTTCGAGCGAGTGATGTGGAAAACCGAAAGAGAGCTTACGCGGCAACGATTTCTTTTCCAATTTTGCTGTTTCGTTTCATCTTCTTCAGATTCTGAGCATCCTGTAATAAGAATAGTTGAAACGAATTTCAATTGTAATTGCTGAAGAAATGAATATGAACGGATGCAAACCTTTCTGCCAGCGATTTTACAAGATCTTCTGCCCATACAAACAGGTTGAAATGTCGAAATTCCCCGAACTCTCCAAGCATCACACATTCCATTCGATTTCATAAATTGCAAATATAATCCAAGGAACTCGTTTCCTATTAAAACGGAGACAAAAAGTAAGTTCAAATGTGCAACTAAAGAGGAAACATATCGAGTTTAAGATGGACTACGCTGAATTGCGGCCGAATCTTTGAGACAAGAGAGAGAAGCTCTGTGCATAAGAGCTCTGAGAACTCTGGCCTTGGAAGCCATGGCGGGTTTTCACGAGCCGCAGAGCTTTGGCCTTGCTTGCGGAGTTCACTCCAGGTGTTTGTGAAAATGTCTAACTCAATTGCTTCGGTGAAGTTAAAAAACAAAACAAAAATCCTAGTTGAATCCCAAAATTTTATTTTGAGCCTGAAATTATTTGGGCCGATAGAAATATATGATGGACCATTATATAAGGGGAAGAGAAGTATAAACAGCTTGAGCCCAATAGGGTGTTTGTATTATGGAATTTGTATGGCAAATCTTTATTACAAAAGTAATTTGAGTACTTATAAGTCATAATATAATTAATTAGATTTTTGGTGGTGCTATTGATCAAATTCAAAAATAAATCAAAAAAATATTATTTTATCGTCATTTATAATAATTGTTATTTAGTGCTCTTATTTATTAACATTATTATATGTCATAAATTGTGCAAGAAATTTTTTTATATATACAAAATCATAATCTCTACAATCGTAAACAATCATGATTTTTTCAAATGACTTGCACAATTTTTATTGAATCAATGTATTAAAAATAATAATTTTTCCAATTTTAAATTTGGTATTCTTGACTATCAATTTTGTTTTCAAATACGAAGATCGAATATAATATTTTTTTCAATTTTGAAGATTGAAGAACATATTTTATTTTATTTTGTGTTATAATATTCACTATGAAAAAAACATATACGAATAGCTTTATTTATTTATGTTTTTGTAATTGCTAGATTTTATTTTTTACATGAAAAACGATAATATTTATTAATTAGGGCTGAATGAAGGAATTAATCTCTCTGTAAATAACTAGTTCACATGAGTTTTGTTTCGAGTCAAATTCACGAATAGAGCATTCTAGTTCACACATGAAATAGAATAATTTCAATTTTTTTCATGATCTTGTTCTATGTTTTTCTGTACATATTCAGAAAGAACAAAATATAATAGACCATATAATCCGCTATTTCATTAATGCAGAACGCCGTATTAGAGAAGAAGAAAACCATATCAGAGTAAAAAAGACAGTAATTTCATGCTTCAATAGTAAAAATGAAATGTTAACGGTTTGGTGAATTTGATATATTTTGTATTTTAAAATGGATAAATTTTATTTTAGCTAATTTGATAGTTAGAGTTTTGGAACAAAAAATCATTCAATTTTTTCTTGTAAAAATTAACCATAACAGTTCTTTTTTTTTGTTTTTTTGCACTTCTTTCTAGAAGGGGACTTTGTTCGTCGGATAAATTTCATTCTTCGCAACCTCTTTTTTCCTAAAATTGGCAAAATGGACCAGGTAACGATCAAATGGATGATGCTGATGAACCGTTTATGTGTCCTCAAATTAGACCGAAATTAAATAGTACTTTCAAACGAACCAAATTCAAACGAACAAGACCCCAATTGAACAGAGCCCACAATTGTTCCTTGGAGTTTGATCGATCAAGACGATGACGAACGCCGGCAACAAGGTCACGCCGACCATTCAAACTTATGAAGGTTCCAAGCATCTCAAGAACGGAGCGAAAATGAACTCTTTGCAACTTGCCGAGATCCTCTTCTTGAATCCTTCGGACCTCTTCATTGTCCCCAATCCCAATGCGGCAAATTCCTCTACGCTGGCGTTGATCACGGCTTTTTCGAACACCTTGAACAACATCAACAATGGAAGATCCTCTCATAAGGAGGATCCTTCCCTATCTTTCATTAATCATGTCGCGAGCCAGACTGAGAGCTTCCTCAGGCCGATTGATATTCTCGTTCCAACATTTCTTTCAAATCATAACATTGCAGGCGCTCTTCAGAACGTCGGTATAGGAAGCGCGAGTGTGCAAAAGGAATTCTACAAGATGCACTCGAGAAAAGCCTCGCTAAATCCGTGCAAGGCTCTTAGATCCTATGGTCGTGATTTCCTATTGGAGACTGCTCGAAAGAAAAGTCGTACTATTGGCCGCGATTATAACGTGGCTCAAATACTCAAAGGCCTGAGTTCCACCAAGAGGAGCGTAATTGTTGTTGGCGAACCGGGTGTAGGCAAAACGGCGATTCTCGAAGGATTTGCACAACGAGTTTTACAAGGGAAACTCCATGAGGGTCTCATGAATAAAAGTTTTGTTTCTCTCGATATGAAGTCGCTCATCTTAAGTGTTAAAAACAACGCGAATTTTCTCTACAAGAGACTAGTGGCAATGTTGAAAGAAGTAGAGAACTCTAATGGGAAGATAGTTCTCTTCATTGAGGATGTGCACCTAATGTTTCGCGAGGAATTCGCAAAAAATGCGAGTGTTTTGCTAAAATCAATGATCGAGAAACAAAAAGTGCAATTTGTCGGTACCACGACACCAGAAGGATACAGAAAGAACTTTGAGGGTGATAATGTTAACGAGAGCCAGTTTGAAAAGGTGATAGTCGAAGAGCTGAGCATAGAGGAGACTATCGCGATTTTGAAGGATTTGAAGGGGACATTGGAAATGTTCCATGGAGTTCATATTTCTGAGAAGAGTTTGGAGACTGTTGTTCGCCTTTCTAATAAATTTATTCCAGGTTAGTTTAAATGCTTCATTTCGTTCTTTTAATTTGATAATTTTCTTTCATTCTCGTCAACAAAAAAATGATGGACCATTTTCTTTTGTAAGAACTCATTTAAGAAAAAATCCTTTTTTTTTTTTACATTTTAGATCGCCGTTTGCCCGAGAAAGCAATCGATTTGCTCGATGAAGCTTGTCTGAAGATTAACATGCAAACTGAAGGTCTAACTCGATCTAACTCGGTACGATTATTTTTTACTAAGTATCTCCCTCTATTTTTTGTTATATAAGTTTCCAAATATACATTAATCAGTGCATAAAGACATTAACTAATTAAATTCTCACAAATCCAAATGTACTATATGACAGGATACAAGAAGCAATTTTGATTTGAGGTCAAAATCAATGAACCTAAACGAGGAGAGGCCAGGAGAAGAACAAAATCACTCGAAGAAGCACAGGCACAGAAGAAGTTTGTCATTTTTGCCTTTTATGAGTTGCTTTGGCTCACAAGATCTCAAAATGGACGGCTATATCGCCCCAGAGATTCGAAGCGAAAGCTCCGATCCTGAGGAGCCTGAGAATTTAAGTGAAATCTCCACCGTCGATCGTGAGCATGTCATAGAGCTCTTAAGCCAAATTACCGGCATTCCGATATTGGGTCTAGGAAAAGACAAATTAGCAGACTTGGCAAACAGACTGTGCAACAAAGTGATTGGACAAGACCACGTTGCGGAAAAATTGGAAACGGTCATTCGCGAGTCAGGACTTTCTCTCGGTTCACGAGGAAAACCGACTGGTACATTTCTCTTTGTTGGCGGACCGGGTGTAGGCAAAACTGAGCTTGCAAAAGCACTTGCTCAAGAGCTCTTTAATGATGACAAGGGATTTGTTTCCATCGACATGTCGATGTATCGATCCGAGGACTCTATTTCGCGACTAATTGGCAATGAATCAGAGTAAGTTTTATTAAGCCATTGCATCATTGGGGTCCTAGTAATAATAATTGTACTATTTTATTTTCAGTTGTGAAGGAGAATTAACCGAACCGGTAAGGACGGCACCGGAAACAGTGATAATACTGGAGAGGATAGAAATGGCACATGCTGCGATTATCAACAGACTCCATAGTCTCTTTCAAAATGGTATATTGACAGATGGGCAAGGAAGAGTAGTCGATTTTAGCAACGCGATTATAATCATGACTACGAATCTTGGTTCCAAGCATTTCCCTAATTTACCAGTCGATCCTTCTTCATGGGACCAAACACGTGATCTTATCGTGCAAGATGTATAATTAATTATAAAGATTTTGTGATTTCCCTAATTCATGTACCGATCGTTTCGATTTTTAATTATTTTTAATGCAATATAGGTGAAGAGCCATTTCAGCGCGGAGTTTATGGATCGAGTTGATGAAATAATGGTATTCAAGACCCTTTCGCCGGAGCATCTCAAAAAAATTGTTGCACTTCAAATTTCAAGTTTGAAAACTCGTTTGTACCAAGACGATATCGATTTGCACGTGACCGATGCTGCCCTCGATGTTATATCACAAAAGGCATACATGCCCGTAAGTATAGTTCATTATTTTTACAAATCATATAGTCTCGAATTCGCAGTAAATACTCGAACTAGATCACGAGACTCACTTTGTTTTTAAATTTGAAGGGACATGGTGCGAGGTCGATTGCGAGGTGGATAGAGAAAAACGTGGTGACGAAAATCGTGGAAATGATGGTACACGGAGAGGATGACGATGCGTTCAGTACGATTTTTATCGAGAAGGCTCGAGGAGAGAAAGAGCTCATGTATAATGTTCAAAAAATCAGAAACTCAGTCTCTGTCTCTTGATAACTAATATTTCTTGAAGATTTGAGAAAATTCAGAATTTGTTTGTATCAGTACCATATCTTTTTGCAATATATTAATAGTATTGTTTTGTGTATGAATTAATTCAGGAGTAATGATAGGATCACAAATACCAACCACAAATATGACACAAATGTCTAAATTTGTAATGTCAATTATGCATATATGAATCATAAATCAAATACAAACTTAGGCATTTGTGTCATATTTGTGGTTGGTATTTGTGTCCCTATCATTACTCATTAATTCAGCTATGCATTGTATTATTATAATCCAAGTGTCTACTGGCCTATTATAGTTGCTCAAACTCAAACTCAAACTCAAAACATTAGCCCAAAGTTCACAAGGTTTAATTTCTAAATTTGTTAAGTCTTTAATTTTCTGAAAAATGAAAGATATTAGAAAAGTCCACCAACATGCTGGGGTTATTTTTTTTAAATCTACTGTTCATCAAATATAATGTAAATGTAATTTATAATAAATATTCTTCATATTATTTTGAAAAATTATATTTGGTCCTTCAATATTCTCTCAATATATTGATGTGTCGACATTATATAATAAATACATTAAATGTTAAGTTATTTTAGATAGTAAATCATAATAGATGGCTAACCCTATTAATTAGGTGGTAAACTACATTGATCATGTGTTAAATCAAATTATTAAAAAATGATTGATTTAATTTAATATTTTTATTATATTTAATTTAACACGTGATAAGTCATATTTATTTGAACAAATTTTTATTATTTTATTTTCAATATTTTTAAAACAAAATATTTTCATTTTTATTTTGCTTATTTTTGCGAAATTATTATTTTTATTATTATATTTTTGTTTATTTTTTACGATAATTTTATTCATGTGTATATGTTTAACACATGTTACTTACAAAATACGAACATAAAAGAATAAACAAAGATCTTGTTATTTATACGCGTCAAAAATGTCGAAATTGGTCGTAAAAACATGTTAGAACATTTGTAAATAACTATAAAGAAATAAGTCAAAATAAAATCTATAGAAATCATGGATTTAAGATCTATTAATATATTAAAATCGAAAAATAAAATAGTTAGTATAAAATAATTTGTAGTAAATATTCAAAAGACGATGAAAAATAAAGGGTTGGGATTAATTATTTTCTTTAACTGCAGCCAACCTGAATGCCTGCATTAAAGACCACACAGATAAGAACACAGCAAATCACAAAACTATCCCACCGACCAAACATCCCCAACAAGTCTAGACTTTTCTAGATACTTTCAAATCATTGTGGCCCTGCTCTACGGGTCCCAATTGTCAGTCACTCATCGGAACACTCATATACACGCGTCACAATCCTGGCGAACAATCCAACCGGGTCGCGTAAATCCGACCGTTGAAAACCCCCGCCAAAAGACCAGAGCATCTGGGTTTTTCTAGTCTCTTCCAGTCTCAACTCGTCTCTTCGATCACCTCGCCTTAAAACCCCAACAACTCAATTCTCTCTCCCCCATCTAAAAAAAGCACGAATTCAACCTACGAAAGCTCAAATTCCAGCGTACAAATCGCAATTTCTACTCGTACTAGCTCAATTTTAGTTTCGATTTCAATTTTGAGTGAGAAATGAATCCTGACAAGTTCACCCACAAGACGAACGAGGCATTGGTTGCCGCCCAGGAATTGGCTTTGAATGCAGGCCATGCCCAAATCACGCCGCTTCACCTCGCTGCTGCACTGACCGGTGATCAACACGGCCTTCTCCGTCAGGCAATCTGTAATTCTTCCGGTGACCCGTCCTCTGCTGATTCCTTTGAAAGGGTCGTCACTAGCGCTCTGAAAAAGCTCCCGTCTCAGTCTCCCCCGCCTGACGAGGTACCTGCTTCGACTTCTCTGATTAAAGTGATTCGCCGTGCTCAATCCTCTCAGAAATCGCGTGGAGATTCTCACCTCGCGGTAGATCAAATCATCCTTGGTCTACTAGAGGACTCTCAGATCTCAGATGCTCTGAAAGAGGCTGGGATCAGTGTAGGAAGAATCAGATCCGAAGTGGAGAAGTTAAGAGGGAAAGACGGGAAGAAAGTCCAGAGTGCCTCGGCTGATACCAATTTCCAAGCTCTGAAAACCTACGGCCGAGATTTAGTCGAGGTTGCCGGAAAGCTCGATCCAGTGATTGGCCGCGATGAAGAGATCCGAAGAGTTATCCGAATCCTCTCAAGACGCACCAAAAACAACCCTGTTTTGATCGGCGAACCGGGTGTAGGCAAAACCGCAGTGGTTGAAGGCCTCGCGCAAAGAATTGTTCGAGGAGATGTGCCGAGCAACTTGCTGGACGTTCGCTTGATTGCTCTCGACATGGGCGCCCTCGTTGCTGGCGCAAAATATCGAGGCGAGTTTGAAGAGCGATTAAAGGTAACTTAATTATGTAATTTTCTCTTTTTCGTATTATTCTTACTAATCAAATTTTATTAATTCTGAAATAGGCGGTGCTAAAAGAAGTCGAGGACGCACAAGGAAAGGTTATCCTCTTCATCGACGAGATCCACTTGGTTCTAGGAGCAGGCCGAGTCGAAGGCTCCATGGACGCTGCTAATCTCTTCAAGCCAATGCTCGCAAGAGGCCAATTGAGATGCATCGGAGCCACGACACTAGAAGAATACAGAAAATACGTCGAAAAAGACGCGGCCTTCGAGAGACGATTCCAGCAAGTCTACGTGGCGGAGCCGAGTGTTCCCGATACAGTTAGCATATTAAGAGGCTTGAAGGAGAAATATGAAGGCCATCACGGTGTGAGGATTCAAGACAGGGCACTGGTCATTGCGGCTCAGCTCTCCAGTAGGTACATCACTGGACGCCACCTACCCGACAAGGCGATCGATCTTGTCGACGAAGCCTGCGCGAATGTGAGAGTACAATTGGACAGCCAACCAGAAGAAATCGATAATCTCGAGAGGAAGAGAATTCAACTCGAAGTCGAACTACACGCGTTGGAGAAAGAAAAAGACAAAGCCAGCAAAGCTCGCCTTCTAGAAGTGCGAAAAGAATTGGACGATTTGAGAGACAAGCTCCAGCCATTGATGATGAAGTACAGAAAGGAGAAGGAGAGAATAGACGAGATTAGGAAACTCAAACATAGACGCGAAGAATTACTCTTCTCGTTACAAGAGGCTGAGAGAAGAATGGATCTTGCTCGTGTGGCGGACTTGAAATACGGCGCGTTACAAGAACTGGACGCGGCCATTTCGAAACTCGAATCGGACGCAGGCGAGAATTTAATGCTCACCGAAACTGTCGGCCCTGAACACATCGCAGAGGTACATATTTCGACTTGTTTTTATTTTCGCATACATACCCTCGCAAAAATATAAAATTCTAACGAGATTATTTTTAATTTTAGGTGGTGGCGAGATGGACGGGGATTCCAGTGACTCGATTAGGGCAAAACGAGAAACAAAGGCTAGTCGGTTTGGCGGACCGATTGCACCAAAGAGTGGTGGGTCAGGATCAAGCCGTAAATGCTGTTGCAGAGGCGGTACTGAGATCTAGGGCTGGATTGGGTCGGCCTCAACAACCAACTGGATCCTTCCTGTTCCTCGGTCCAACTGGAGTGGGCAAAACCGAACTGGCCAAAGCACTCGCTGAACAATTATTCGACGACGAGAATTTACTTGTCAGAATCGATATGTCTGAATATATGGAACAACATTCTGTTTCTCGCCTCATTGGCGCCCCTCCTGGGTAAGTGTACAAAAATTATTTTTCATATATACCCTTGAATTTTTTGAAAACGGTACTGAATTATTTTTTTAATTTTGTTAGTTACGTGGGGCATGAGGAAGGAGGGCAATTAACAGAGCAGGTGAGGCGAAGACCATATAGCGTGATCCTATTCGACGAGGTGGAAAAAGCCCATGTGGCGGTATTCAACACGCTTCTCCAAGTCCTCGATGATGGTAGATTGACAGATGGACAAGGCAGGACCGTTGATTTCACAAATTCTGTGATCATCATGACATCGAATCTCGGTGCCGAGCATCTCCTCACTGGCATGCTCGGTCACTCCTCCATGAAAGTCGCCCATGAACTCGTCATGCAAGAGGTATGCACTTTTTTCAAATCGGCCCCTTCTATTTTTATAATTAAACTTGTGATGTTAATTTTGATTATTTTTTGTAGGTGAGGAAGCATTTTAGGCCCGAGTTGTTGAATAGATTGGACGAGATTGTGATATTTAATCCATTAGTGCACGAGCAACTCAGAAAGGTTGCGAGACACCAAATGAAGGACGTTGCGGTACGTCTTGCAGAGCGAGGAATTGCTCTGGCCGTAACAGATTTAGCCCTCGATGTTATTCTCTCCGATTCCTACGATCCAGTAAGTATTTTAGCCAAATCATGAATTAGTGTTTCTAAATTTCAATCGACATTAATTAATTCGTTAATTTTATTTGACAGGTGTATGGGGCGAGGCCGATAAGGAGGTGGATAGAGAAGAGGATCGTGACGCAGTTGTCCAAAATGTTGATTCAGGAGGAGATAGACGAGAACTCGACGGTTTATATCGATGCTGCGAAAGGGAAGAATGAGTTGGTGTATAGAGTGGAGAGAAATGGAGGGCTGGTGAACGAACGAACTGGAGAGAAGTCTGACATATTGATCCAGGTGCCGAATGGAGTGGTGAAGAATGATGCGGCGAAAGCGGTGAAGAAGATGAAGATTGAGATGGATGATGAGGATGATGTTGACATGGACGTAATATGTTAGGTTTTTGTGTTTGGTGCGTGGACGAAGTTTAGGGTTTTATGTAAAATATGTAAGGGTTTTGTGTTTGGTGCGTGGTTTCCTTATGGTCTTTTTATTTAGTGTTTTTTGTGATTGAGAGATGGATTGTGAAATGTATGTTGCGAAGTGAAGTGAATCGAGTGATTATGTATGAATAAGTAAATTAATGTTTTGCGTTATCTTAGTTGTTAATTTTTTGATTTTGCTGATTTGCGGAATTGCGTTAAAAGATCTAATTGTTATATAGAATTATGTTAATAAATTCACACTGATTTATGAACTAATTGATAGTTATTCTTTTTGGATTATTAGAATAATTTGGGAAAAGAATAAAAGAGTTTTTCGAATGTATTCTCAATTATATAAATCTTTACTCCTATAGGACTTCTCCGAAAATATATCTTTTTTCAATCCAGGTAAGGGAAAAGCAAAGGAATTTAACCAAAGCTGACCAAGTAAACGAAATTAAAAAAAATCAATATCAATGACTGTGTTATTGAATTTAGTGATACATTCGGTTACAAATTGACCAGAAGAATGTTCATTATGTTTGGACAATATGGTCGAAGGGTATTAGCCGTCATCATGTTGCTAGCGGAGTAGCGGTATCAATTTTGAATTTATTTATAATAAAAGCTGCTACGCATAAATTGCAAAATAAGACTATATTATGTCCGACTATTGTATGTTATTATGAATTATGAATTATGAATTATGAATATGAATTTAGATTTTACACATAGTTCTAAAAAGTACTAATCTATAGATACTTATAATTTTGAACATGTTAAAAAAACTTGACAAGTGTAAAAAAAAAAAAAAAAAATTTTTTTTGTGAGTTTTGTTTCTATTGCAATCCAAATTATACTTATGTATGCAAAAAAAATATAATTAATCCCCAAATTGATCACAATATCCTTGATGAGGTGACAAAGTGAATTGATTATCATTTCTAATTGACTCAATTCAATGTTAATTAACGCGTTTGATTAATACATCAATAATTTATAATATGGTAATATTATTAAATGATAATTGACGTGTCAATTCAGTTAAACAGTCAATTAAATCGTTGATTGAGTCAATCAATAATACTAATCAACTTATTTAATCCTCCCTTACCGTTTCATCAAAGATGTTATTTTTATGTTATTGGGGCTCTATATATAATCCCAGTATAAAATTATGACTCAATTGTTTATTTCTTATGGTATAATTTACAATTGTGTTTTTTTTCTTCGAGCGCTGACATGAATGATTGGATTCCAGATCCATGTGTGAGTTGGCAATCTCTCTTACGAGATCCTTTTTGGTTTGTTCACCGGGCATAGATTAAAGAGAGAGAGGAGAGTTGCGATTTATGAGAGCTCACTGACGTCGGGGTTGGGTGGCTACTAGACGACTATGTAGATTCTATCCCTTCCATTTATACATGATCGCAGAGAGTTCAATCCCTGGCTACACATCTGCTTCGACGCCTTTCTTTCTTTTTCTATACAAAGTGTACGGTTGGTTAAAAAAAATAATATTTTTTATGTTAATGGATAACATTTTAAATATATATTTCGGTTTTATGTGTATTATTCAAGATTTTCTATTATTTGTTTTGAAACTTTAGTTTTGTTTGAATTATAACATGTTATATTTTATTTATTTTGAGTGAATTTATAATGATAAACCAATTTCATGGACCCTTATTAATAATAATGCATATATCAGTGATAGACAAATTTCATGAAACTTTATTAATTATAATGCATTTATTTACATTAATATATTTGCAAATATATCATGATTATACAATTGAGTTTAAACGTACCTGCGCAAATTCTATTTAAACAAATTATACAAAAACAAAAAAAAAGGTATGAAGTCCCGCGCAATTGTTGCGCGGGCTATTACTTGTTCTGAGTAATTCTGAACTGAAGACGAAAAACTGGTTACTTATTTGATTATTTTAAAATGAGCGATGATACTCATCTCCCTTGCAATTTACCTAGATGATTGATGTGTTGGTATGTGCATTAATTGTAGTGGTGAACCATGAATATTTTTATTTGGATTATTTTATATAGGATGAGGGGAAATTAAATATCAATTGTTTCATACGTCATTAATGTATTTAATTTTTCATTGTCTTTGTTTACCACCATCCATTTGTAATTAAATTCAAATTTACAAATGTGGAAAATAAGTTATTGAGCCAGACTAATTGACCATTTACCAAATGTTAAACGGGCATATATGACTCGTGTGAAAAATAATTAATCAACTCTAAATTTACAAATTTGGAAAAAATAAATATTGGGCAGAATTAATCCATCGTTTAACATGTGTTAAACATGTACACATGACTCATTTTCACCGTTTAACATGTAAACGGATACACGAACTCATTTCCACCGTTTCATACCTAAATTTGAGTTTGTCGAAAATTTACAAAATAAAACTATTATAAAAAATAACAAAAATATAAGAATGAAAATAGAAATAATAATTTCGCAAAAAATATTGAAGATAAAATAATTAAATATTTGTTCAAAAAAATATGACTTATCATGTGTAAAATTAAATATAAAAAAATTAAATAAACCAAATTATTTTTTAATAATTTTGTTTACAACATAATAAATGTGGTTTATCACCTAATTAGTATGGTTTGTCATATATTATGATTTATAATTTAATAAAATTTAATATTTAATGGATTTATTATTTGTTGACAACATATCAATACGTTGAGGAAATTTTAAAAAGGACAAGTATATTTTTTTTCTTTTAAAATTGCAGGGACTTTTCTGAAAAAATCTTTTTCCTCGTGTACCACCATAACTTAGCAATGTCAAACATCAATCGATAGAAGACCTACAATTTCCATCGAGTCAAGAGATGAAACACAATAATTGGTACCGATCAAAAATCATATAATAAATCAATTGTTGAAGCGAGGTCGGCATTAATTGATTTATTTCATTTTTGTTTAATTTTAATTTCTAAAATGATAAAAATATTTAATTGAGAAGTCCTAATTTCTAAGAAGAAGAAGAAGAAGAAGAAGCAGAAGAAGAAGAAGCAGAGGCGTATTATGCTCGCTGCCTTTCGATACGCCTCGTAACCCATGCCAACAAATTTCATTCAGCAAAGACGTCACTAAGAATGGAGAATTTATCGACAAAATAAGCACTGCACATATTCGACGAAATGATGCGAGCCGAAAAAGATGAACAGAATCCATCTGTCGATTCTTTCAGACGAAGTACCATACTAATCGGTATTTCATCGTGATTTTTCTCTTAAACCACACAAGTCACAGAAGAAGCAGAAGAAGAAGCAGAAGAAGCAGAAGAAGCAGAAGCAGAAGCAGAAGCAGAAGAAGCAGAAGCAGAAGCAGAAGCAGAAGAAGCAGAAGAAGCAGAAGCAGAAGAAGCAGAAGCAGAAGCAGAAGCAGAAGCAGAAGCAGAAGAAGAAGCAGAAGAAGAAGAAGAAGAAGGAGGAAGAAGAAGAAGGAGGAGGAGGAAGAAGAAGAAGAAGAAGCAGAAGAAGAAGCAGAAGAAGAAGAAGAAGCAGAAGAAGAAGAAGCAGAGGCGTATTATGCTCGCTGCCTTTCGATACGCCTCGTAACCCATGCCAACAAATTTCATTCAGCAAAGACGTCACTAAGAATGGAGAATTTATCGACAAAATAAGCACTGCACATATTCGACGAAATGATGCGAGCCGAAAAAGATGAACATAATCCATCTGTCGATTCATTCAGACGAAGTACCATACTAATCGGTATTTCATCGTGATTTTTCTCTTAAACCACACAAGTCACAGAAGAAGAAGAAGCAGAAGAAGAAGCAGAAGAAGAAGCAGAAGAAGCAGAAGCAGAAGCAGAAGCAGAAGCAGAAGAAGCAGAAGAAGCAGAAGCAGAAGAAGCAGAAGAAGCAGAAGCAGAAGCAGAAGCAGAAGGAGGAGAAGAAGAAGAAGAAGAAGAGGAGGAAGAAGAAGAAGAAGAAGAAGAAGAACCACTTCCCCTCTCTTTGTTCTTTCTGCAAATCTCAATTCGTTCCTTCACTTAGAATTTCATTCACTGCAACACAATTTCTTCTCCCTTATTTCCTTCAATTTCGAAATTAAGAGTTCAAAATTGGGAAACGGGTTAGCCTGCGTGCCTTGTGAGGATCCAAAAGAATCCAGATGTGATTAGTGTATAGAAATAAACGGGATTCATTTTTATCCTAGCATGATGAAGCAACACGTGATGGACATTGGTAATTTTTTAATTATTAAGGGTTAAATTAGAAAAACGTAAAATAATTAATTATTTTTTTATTTTGTGAAAATTGTGCAGGGTATAATGCGGAGAAGTTACCACTAGGGAAACTAAGTAAATGTACTATATTAAAGGTATTGACAATTTGATATTAGTATTTTTTTTAAACTATATAATTAAATTATTTTAAATTTGATTATTATACTTATAAAGGGATATGAAGTTTTGAAAAGGTTTTTCGATGTGACCGTTCAAGCTAATTGATCAACACTGGAACAGCTAAGCATGTATCTTTTTTTCTTTTTTCGCATTTTAGTAATTGGTACCGATGATTATTCTTTGACGAATTTGTTTCTATTTGAATTCCAGAGAGCTTTATACAATGATTCCTCATGATTTTGGTTTCGAAAAGATGCGCAGGTTTCTAATTTTCGACATTCATTTTTTTTATTTATATTTTATTTGATTTAAATGCAGAAATTTGATATTTACAGGTGAAGTTGTCATGAACACTCCTCAAAAGTTAAAAACCAAGTTCGAAATGGTACAATACTATTATTTTCTTTTGTCCTCAATACTTAATTATTGTTATTTGGTCGAATTATTTAACGATATTATTATTATTATTATTTATTTTATAGCTCAGAGGTGGATTAACGACACGGACAAGATATGGAAATGGCGAGGCAGCGTATCTTTCGGCAATTTGAAGTGCTAACGGGTTGACGGGTCAATGTCGAGCCGGTGGAAAAGGGCAGTTAGCTCAAGGCGACACAAATTACCTGCTAAAGTCAAACATGTACTTGTTTTCTCGATGACTTAATTTTATTTCCTGATCTTTTACTTAAAATTGCAAATATAAAGAATCACAGGTACTACAAGATTGAATTTTTTTATTTCACGTCCCTATGATATATGAAAATCGCATAATAAATTCGGAAGAATATTCCAAATCTCTGCTTCGGGGCCTTCTGATTTATGGTATTTCGAAGGATTATACAAGAATAAACATTCATTTCTGGCAAATGAAGTGAGAAAATAATCTGTAATCTGGGCCATGCACTTTCTTGTGCTTATATAATGGGCACCCTTTCTTTGTAATAATTAATGATAAATAATAATTTATATTCCAACTTTTTATATTAAAATTAATTTTTAAGTAAACCTAATAACTAATGATAAATAATTTGTATCAACAGATTAATAAATAATATACATTATGACTATCATAATTAATGCATTAAATTCAATAAAATAATGCATTAAGTATTATATATAATTAAAAAATGAAATAATATTAATATATTATATGATATGTAATATATAATATAAATAAAATGAAATAATATAAAATTTTAAATTAATAGTACAATAATAATAACATATAACAATAATAAATAATATTCGCTAAATTAATGTCAATTATTACATCATATAATATTAATATTATTTATTACATGATATTAAAATCCATATAATATTATTATAATACAATACAATATAATATAAGAAATATTAATATATGATGTGATTTATATCTAAAATAACAAAATTCATTTTCAATCATTTTTTAATTTTTCCTTCACTTAAAACAATACATTATATTTTTGTATCCTTATTGATCTTATCTGAATGCCCTCCCAAACAATGCAAAGATAAAAAGAAATTATAATGTAAGGAGTATTCATGATATTATTTAAATATAATATTAGGCCCGACTATTTAAACTCTTCGACAGCTTAGTTTTGGCCCAATTTGTATTTAATGCAAATACAATTTATAATCGGGTCGGATTTATTAATTATGTTACTCGACCCGTTACTTGATCACGCGGGTTTCTTACGCTGATTAATCCTTATATAAACCCCTACCGCCCCTCTTTGACTCTTTCTTTTGTCTTCTGAGTTCAGACGTTGATTTTGCGATCTAAGCTCACTGCTCTCTGCTCTCTGCTCTCTGCTCACACTCACTGCTCTCTCTCTCTCTCTCTCTCTCTCTCTCTCTCTCTCTCTCTCTCTCTCTCTCTCTTGTGCGCTCTGATCGGTGATCACTTCAGTGTGCTCTCGAGCAGTTGGAGATGGCGATTCTTCTCGCAGTCTTCATTTTTGTGCTCGTTTTAGTACTGCTGTGGGGGAGGACTTCAGATCGTCCACAGCATGCTTTTCTTTTCTCATTTGTTACTTCTGATTTATTTCTTATCGTTACTTTTCTGTTTCGCTATTTTTCTTGCTTGATCTTACTCGGCGTTACTCTCTCTATTCTTGATCTTGCAGGTTCAGGTTCGCTCGAGCCCTCTGAGGCGGCGATTCTGGTGTTTCTGGTCGTCGGCGGCGTACTGGCGGTGGTTCGGATCCCGCTATTCAGGAGGGATGCAGATCTGCTGGTGGATCGATCTCCTGGTAGATCTCTCACTCCTTCTCTAGTGGTGGATCGTCCTCGCTCTCGCCTTGCTTCCGTCCAGCCACAGGTAATTCTTGTCGTTTCTTGATTTTTTTGATTTCTCCTTTTGTTTTCTTGATTCGATTTTTTGGTGATCTTCGTGTCTTTTTTGAGTGTTTGATCTTATTTTGCAAACATATCTTTTTTATTTTGCCTTCTTTTGCTTATCTTCGGTAATCCATCCAGCAAATTAGATTCTTTTCACAAATTAGTTGAATACGAGATCCTAATTTGTGAAAAGGAATACAAATGCTGGTTGACTGCTACACAGTCAAACAAATGAATACCCCTTGCTCATCTTTCTTGCCAATTTTTGTTTTTATCTATGCAGTTTTCAGACAGATTTGGTTTTACTGTCCTCGTGGCACCGTGCATGGATAGTTTTCGTGTTCCCTATGGCGCGGCAACGCCAGGATTGATGAAGTCCATGTTTCGAGGCCTTGGTACTGACAAAATGGTACGCAACCATGCTGGAAGACGATACATGTTTGCTGTGACGGTCCCACTCCCACACATTGGTGTTGTTTCAGTTCATGGCCATGGATTAGGACCTCGAGTCGACCTATGCGACAGGACGCTCGGACATGTTGTCGTCTCCTTTTCTGTGAGTTTAACCTGTTTCATTTTATATCAATTTATCTTCTCTGTTGAATTGTAGGCATATCAAATTCCATCCATTCGAATCCATCATTCTGTATATTCTTTTATTTAGATCAATTATGTAATGGCATGATGAAATGATTTTGTTTGTTTGTTTATTGAACAGGCTGTTGGTACTGTTGGTAGGCAACTAGTTGCGAAAGCTAGCAATGACGTTGTTTCAGAAAGTGGACCGAGACGAATTGTGCTGAAGAAGACCGAAGAGGATCGAGCTGCCCAAATGTCTTCATCAATTTCGGACCGATTCAGCTTCACAGCGATCGTGATGTCAAGCTCGCAAATGTACCAATGTGGCAGTGCAATCGGTAACAACACCACACCAGAACTTATGCAGACCATATTCCAAGGACTTGGAGTTGGCCAAGTGATACAGTCAGTGGCTGGCATGCGCTATGTTTTTCTCGTGACCGTCCCTCGTTATGGTGTCATACTGGTACACAGTTATGCATGCACGCCTCGAATTGACCCACACGATAGAGTGCTAAAATCTTTTCTCCGATCTCTTTGGGTGAGTGAGCTTCTTATTTCTTATTTTATTTAATTGAATATTTTAATTCAATTGCTTGTTGTTGATTTGTTTAAATTGATTGAATTTGCAGGAATTTGGTAGGCAGTCACTTCTCGAGACCCGTACACAAGATGAATTTCGCTCGATTGTGGTTGATGAGGTGGAGGACGATGAAGAGTACAGTGATGTCTCTTCACTCGAAAGCGAGATGTCTCTTGAGGTCAATACAAACCTAGAAGAGCAGAACAACGAGGAGTATAGTGACGAGGTGTCTATGGAGGTCAATATGGATCTAGAGGAGGAGGGCAGCGAGGCGTCTATGGGGGTCCATACAAACCTAGAAGAGGAGGACAACGAGGAGTATAGTGACGAGGAGTACAGCGACGAAGAGTCTATGGAGGTCAATATGGACCTAGAGGAGGAGGCCAGCGAGGAGTCTATGGAGGTAAATATGGATCTAGAGGTTGAGGGCAGTGAGCAGTCTATGGAGGTCTCTTCTCTCAATGTGATCGCGGCAAAGAAGGTTGCTGCAGAAACTAAGCAAATGATTCGAAAGAAGGCGATTGAAGAGGAGAAAGAGCGACAAAGAAGAGAAGAAATGGTTAAAAAAGAAGATCGAATCAAAGTCGCAAGAAATGCAAGAGGTCGTCTCTTTAATGGGAAAGCGAAAAAGGCGCGATATGGCAGATATTTAACTAACAAGGTGAGTCCATTTAATAAATTACATGTTTCATATTACATATTTTAATTTTGTTTCGTTTTGTGTGCAAAAAGCAGGAGCGATTTTGTGCATTTGGATTTTCAAAGGGCTTTACAGCCAAGTTTGAGCTCGTCGAATTGCTGGGAATGGGCGCATTTGGCAAGGTTTACAAAGCACGGTACAAGAATGGTACTATGTCCTCCTCGGCAAAGCCGTTTGTGGCAGTTAAAATGATGCAAAAATCAGAGGTAACTTGCTATATTATATTTTAATTTCATTTCATTGATTTTCATGTTTTTTTTTTCTTCTGTGGAAACAAGAATTTAACCTTGTTTGTTTGTGTATGCAGTTGGATGATGATGATATTGAAGACGTAAAGATTGAAGCAAAAATCTTGGAGAAGTTGAGCAGAAAGAGAAATATAATTAATTTTCACGGAGCTTACGAAGATTCGAAAAGGGTCTTTTTTGTTATGGAATTATGTGAAGGAGGGGACTTGGTTAGTTGTTACAATTCAAGACGGGGCAGCTTCGCAGAGAATGAGACGAGAAGAATAATTAAACAAATGTTAACCGCAGTCCAGGTGTGTCACCGGAACAAGATCATTCACCGAGATTTGAAATTGGAGGTATATTTTTTTATCGTATTTACTGTCTTTTTTATTTATTTATTATTGTATTTACTTACTGACTTTTGTTGTGTGTGAATTTTGCAGAATTTTATGTTGGGGGCTAAGAATGATACTAGGAGTGTGCGGCTTATAGACTTTGGGTTGTCTCAGGTTTTGATGCCGGGTCAGACATTGCAGTCTAGAGCTGGATCCCCAGGCTATGTTGCCCCCGAGGTTTTTGATGGGCGCGCAGGATTTGAATCAGATGTTTGGAGCATCGGAGTGATTGCCCATTTCCTCCTTGTCAAGAAATTCCCTTTCCCACTGCCACCCGATTTGTCCGATATCGATACTTGGAGGCCAGACTTGTCTCGAGGGCCCAATTATAGCGATTTTGCATGGCGCCTTGTTCCTCCTTCAGCCAAGAATCTCGTGCATCGCCTCCTCCATCCCGACCCCACCCGACGTATCACACTCTCCCAGGCTTTACGTGAGTCTCTCTCTTTCTCTCTCTCTATCATTCTATTATTTAATTTGTTTTTAATATCATTTTTTTTCTTCTTTTTCAACAGGCCATGAATATTTCACGTGTCGTTGACCCGGCTCTTCTTGCATAGTTTCACCATCCAGGTAAGTTCATCCAGGTAATGTTTCCCTTGCATATATTTTTTTTTTTTTTTTTTTTTTTTTTTGCTTACTCACGTGCTAATTCCGTATCAAAGGTACTCTCTCTCTCTCTCTCTCTCTCTCTCTATTATATTATTCAGCTTGTTAATAATATTGTCTTTTTCGTCTTTTTGCGTGTCGAGCCGGGTGTTCATGCATAACTTCACTATCCAGGTAATGTGTTTCTTGCATAAATTTTCCCTTTTTTTTTCTCCTTACATATGAAATTTGGTCTTTTCAAGTTGTATAAAGTTTTTGTTGCTTACATATGAAAGGGTTTATTTGAAATTTTCAGTTTTAGGAGTTTTCTTCGCGGAGCTCAATGAGGTACTCACAAAAGATGGATACTCCGGCGCGGAGTTAAGGGTTACTGCCATGCACATTGAGGTCATCATCTGCGCCACCAAGACTCAAAACGTTCTCGGCATATTCCTTCTCTTTCACCTCTGTGTTCGAATCTAACATTTTTTGGTTTGCCTTGTCGAATTCCACTCATCCATGATTTTATCTTGATGATCAGGTGATAGAGGAAAGAATAGGAGAACTCGCCTCTGAGAATGGAGTTGAACGATATGCCAAGAAGGTGGAACAAGCTGGGTCTCTATGTCATTTCACTCTCGAGGAACACAAGGTAAAATATCATAAAACCCCCTATATTTTACAAATCTTTTAAAACTCTCCTTTTATTTACTTTTTGTATTATGATTGAATAGGCTGCGGTAGTTCCTAAGAAGTTGGCACTGACCATTGGCATTGCCGTGGACCATTGCAAGAAAAACAGATCTTTGGAGGGTATGCAAGCAAAATGTATGAAGGGCCTCTGTGCCATTGCTCAGGCCGAGTCTCATCGCTACAAGCTCCTTGGTGGCCTTGCTGTCAAAAGATACTAATCTTATTCATTCAACATTCATTATTCATAGTTATATATGCAACTATCCAAGGCAATATTTCGCGTCTTTGTAGCGCTTAATTTCCATAGCGTTATTCAGTGCTGTATGTTGGCTAGATTTATTCTTGATCTGAGATTCTGGCAATTTGCAATTTGACCCTTACAATTTTATATTTACAATGCAGGGCTTGTTATATTGTTCTTTGTTTCGTAATGGAAGTGGTGCCAAGGGTTGTGAGATTTGTAGTTAACCAATTAAACAAATTATTGTAATATAGTATATAATTTATATGAATTTTGATTGTGTCTATATAGGTTATAGTGAGTGGAAAGTTTAGGGATCTGAAGACACCATTGTCAGATTTGGTGACGATTCATGCACCCAAGGAAGTTGAAGTTCATGTATGTAATGTTTTCATTTTCAACAAGCCATGATATATATTGTAGGGGTTCTGGAGGGTCTTCTTGCATAATTTCACCATCCAGGTAATTTTCTCTCTCTCTCTCTCTCTCTCTCTCTCTCTCTCTCTCTCTCTCTCTCTCTCTCTCTCTCAACTTGTTAATATTGTCCTTTTCTTTTTCAACAGGCCATGAATATTTTAGGGGTTCTGGAGGGTCTTCTTGCATAATTTCACCATCCAGTAATTCTCTCTCTCTCTCTCTCAACTTGTTAATATTGTCCTTTTCTTTTTCAACAGGCCATTAATATTTTAGGGGTCCTGGAGGATCTTCTTGCATAATTTCACCATTCAGGTAAATTCATCTAGGTAATGTTTTTCTTTTGATTTTTAAATATTCTTTTTTTTTTCTCTTAAATGTCAATTCCATATCAAAGGTATGTTAACAATTATCTCTATTTCTTACTTTTTTCCTTGTTTATTTTTGTGTTCTTCTCTTCATTTCTTACTTTTTATTTTATTTCTTTCTTTTTTCCTATTGATTATTTTATGTATTTGATCTATTAGTTGTTTCAATATAATTTTTTGAGTGTTTTCGTCGGGTGCATTATGTTTGTAGAGGATGAAATGTGTTCTATTTGCGATTTACAATTCCATGTATTTGTTTTCCATTTTTCTTTTCTCGTGTTGATGAATGAATGTAAAAATATTGATTTGCGTTATCGAATGAATGAAGGTACAATTTTTTTTCTAGAAGTTTGCTAGTTTTTGGATGCGTTATTGATTTGCATACTCTTTTATATTATGAATGTAAATTTATGATGTAGAGTATTTTGTGTTTGTGTTATATTACTACAATTCTCTGGGAATTTCACTAAAAAAATATTGAAATTTTGTAAATTCTAATTTTGATATAAATGAATTTTATTCAAATTGGTCTTTACTATTCCCCATTCATTCACAATTTATAGTAAAGAAATGATTTAATGACATTTTTATTCAATGTTGTCATCAATGATTGAAACATTTAAAAAAAAAGTACTATTAAATTGTTAATAATTTGATATGATTATCTGAATTAGACCAATTATATATCCATATATGAGAACATCGAAATGAGTTGTATTTTTGGGTGTGTTTTGAAGGTATTCAAACCTTATTTCTAATTATTGTGTGAAATCCAATCTAGTGTTAAAAGGTATTATGAAATTAATTAACTACGAAACATGATATTATGAAATTTTCCAGGGGCACGCATGAAATAGTGTCTTAATGATGACAAGGGATTTGTTTCCATCGACATGTCGATGTATCGATCCGAGGACTCTATTTCGCGACTAATTGGCAATGAATCAGAGTAAGTTTTATTAAGCCATTGCATCATTGGGGTCCTAGTAATAATAATTGTACTATTTTATTTTCAGTTGTGAAGGAGAATTAACCGAACCGGTAAGGACGGCACCGGAAACAGTGATAATACTGGAGAGGATAGAAATGGCACATGCTGCGATTATCAACAGACTCCATAGTCTCTTTCAAAATGGTATATTGACAGATGGGCAAGGAAGAGTAGTCAATTTTAGCAGCGCGATTATAATCATGATTACGAATCTTGGTTCCAAGCATTTCCCTACTTTACCAGTCGATCCTTCTTCGTGGGACCAAACACAAGATCTTATCGTGCACGATGTATAGTTAATTAATTAATTATAAAGATTTTATGATTTCCCTGATTCATGTACCGATAGTTTCGATTTTTAATTATTTTTAATGCAATATAGGTGAAGAGCCATTTCAGCGCGGAGTTTATGGATCGAGTTGATGAAATAATGGTATTCAAGACCCTTTCGCCGGAGCATCTCAAAAAAATTGGTGCACTTCAAATTTCAAGTTTGAAAACTCGTTTGTACCAAGACGATATCGATTTGCACGTGACCGATGCTGCCCTCGATGTTATATCACAAAAGGCATACATGCCCGTAAGTATAGTTCATTATTTTTACAAATCATATAGCCTCGAATTCACAGTAAATACTCGAACTAGATCACGAGACTCACTTTGTTTTTAAATTTGAAGGGACATGGTGCGAGGTCGATTGCGAGGTGGATAGAGAAAAACGTGGTGACGAAAATCGTGGAAATGATGGTACACGGAGAGGATGACGATGCGTTCAGTACGATTTTTATCGAGAAGGCTCGAGGAGAGAAAGAGCTCATGTATAATGTTCAAAAAATCAGAAACTCTGTCTCTGTCTCTTGATAACTAATATTTATTGAAGATTTGAGAAAATTCAGAATTTGTTTGTATCAGTACCATATCTTTTTGCAATATATTAATAGTATTGTTTTGTGTATGAATTAATTCAGCTATGCATTGTATTATTATAATCCAAGTGTTTACTGGCCTATTATAGTTGCTCAAACTCAAAACATTAGCCCAAAGTTCACAAGGTTTAATTTCTAAATTTGTGAAGTCTTTAATTTTCTGAAAAATGAATTGATATTAGAAAAGTCCACCAACATGCTGGGGTTATTTTTTTTTAAATCTACTGTTCATCAAATATAATGTAAATGTAATTTATAATAAATACTAGGAGAATACTCGCGCTACGCGGCGAGAATGTAAATTATGTTTTTTTATTGTAATACAAATTACACATTTATATGATAATATTAATAATACAATCTTACAATAAAGTTATTTGAATTAATCTATCTATGATTATTCATATATTTTACAATTATTTTACATTATGATAATAATAAATCTCATTTTTTTAATCAAATAATTTACATTAGTGTCATTATATAATATATATAGGAATAAGATATAATACAATTTTACGAAAAAACATAACATCAAATATTATATCGTTGTTCACAATATTTCATACAATATCAAAATTTTAAAATAATGAATCATACAACATATGTAGTAACACATTATTAATTGTATAATAGTAATATTTTTATTGATTCAAAATGCAATGGAAAATATAAAATAATGCAAAACTTAATAGTTCAAGTAATTTAATTAACAATATCAAAATTTAACTTATAATAAACATAAATACAAATTATTTTTTATCATATAATTTTTTATTTATTTTACATTTCGTAAAATAACAATACAATTTGATAGGTATTTATTAAGTTTAATTATTTATTTAGATGGATACAATATTTTTATGTTTTGAACAAAATTTGTTTGTTTACAAACACAAATATAATCTACTTAGTATTATATGAGATTCTTATAGTTATAACTTTTAAAAAATAAATAATAATACTTAAAAAGTCTATTATGCAAATAAAATTCTTAAAAATATATTATGTAAATATGTATTTTTTTGCATTGTATTTTCTTACATAATATCTTTACAAATTGAAATTATGAAAAACGGTATGTATGAACTATACTAATATGGATGTCAAAATAAAGAGAAAATTAAAATGAATATATTTGATGGGTTTATAAAATTAAATTTCTAAAATAATACTAATATATGTTATATGTTTATAATATTACATATTAAATTATTAGTATTCATATATAAACTTTTCATATTCCATTTCATTCACATTTGATCATGTAATCTTATGTGAAATGTTAAACAATTGATTAGACTTGGTCTAATGTGATTCTGACCAATAATAAAATGCCACATCATTAATATAGGATAATGTGGATTTCTAAGAATGCTTAAAACATGGTGTAAAATAATGACACATAAATGATTACACAAAATATGACCTTCAAAAAATCTAACAAAAAAATTAATGATTGAGATTAAACCACATCACTACATCTAATTGTTCAAATTAATACTTAAAAATATTCATACAAAATGCATGTCTTAAATGATCACATATAATATTAATGTATGTGATGAAGCCACATCACACAATCTAATGGTTAATAATCATGATAAGCATGATGATGTGGCTTCATGAGGAAACTCAAAGATATGTGAAAAATAAGGGGGTTGGTAAATTCTTGATATTATTTTGAAAAATTATATTTGGCCCTTCAATATTCTCTCAATATATTGATGTGTCGACATTATATAATAAATGCATTAAATGTTAAGCTATTTTAGATAGTAAATCATAATAGGTGGCTAACCCTATTAATTAGGTGGTAAACTACATTGATCATGTGTTAAATCAAATTATTAAAAAATGATTGATTTAATTTAATATTTTTATTATATTTAATTTAACACGTGATAAGTCATATTTATTTGAAATTTTTTTTATTATTTTATTTTCAATATTTTTAAAACAAAATATTTTCATTTTTATTTTGCTTATTTTTGCGAAATTATTATTTTTATTTTTATTATTATATTTTTGTTTATTTTTTACGATAATTTTATTCATGCGTATCTGTTTAACACATGTTACTTACAAAATACGAACATAAAAGAATAAACAAAGATCTTGTTATTTATACGCGTCAAAAATGTCGAAATTGGTCGTAAAAACATGTTAGAACATTTGTAAATACCTATAAAGAAATAAGTCAAAATAAAATCTATAGAAATCATGGATTTAAGATCTATTAATATATTAAAATCGAAAAATAAAATAGTTAGTATAAAATAATTTGTAGTAAATATTCAAAAGACGATGAAAAATAAAGGGTGGGAATTAATTATTTTCTTTAACTGCAGCCAACCCGAATGCCTGCATTAAAGACCACACAGATAAGAACACGGCAAATCACGAAACATCTCCAACAAGTCTAGACTTTTCTAGATACTTTCAAATCATTGTGAAAACCCCCTGCTCTACGGGTCCCAATTGTCAGTCACTCATCGGAACACTCGTATACACGCGTCACAATCCTGGCGAACAATCCAACCGGGTCGAGTAAATCCGACCGTTGAAAACCCCCGCCAAAAGACCAGAGCATCTGGGTTTTTCTAGTCTCTTCCAGTCTCAACTCGTCTCTTCGATCACCTCGCCTTAAAACCCCAATAACTCAATTCTCTCTCCCCCATCTAAAAAAAGCACGAATTCAACCTACGAAAGCTCAAATTCCAGCGTACAAATCGCAATTTCTACTCGTACTAGCTCAATTTTAGTTTCGATTTCGATTTTGAGTGAGAAATGAATCCTGACAAGTTCACCCACAAGACGAACGAGGCATTGGTTGCCGCCCAGGAATTGGCTTTGAATGCAGGCCATGCCCAAATCACGCCGCTTCACCTCGCTGCTGCACTGACCGGTGATCAACACGGCCTTCTCCGTCAGGCAATCTGTAATTCTTCCGGTGACCCGTCCTCTGCTGATTCCTTTGAAAGGGTCGTCACTAGCGCGCTGAAAAAGCTCCCGTCTCAGTCTCCCCCGCCTGACGAGGTACCTGCTTCGACTTCTCTGATTAAAGTGATTCGCCGTGCTCAATCCTCTCAGAAATCGCGTGGAGATTCTCACCTCGCGGTAGATCAAATCATCCTTGGTCTACTAGAGGACTCTCAGATCTCAGATGCTCTGAAAGAGGCTGGGATCAGTGCAGGAAGAATCAGATCCGAAGTGGAGAAGTTAAGAGGGAAAGACGGGAAGAAAGTCCAGAGTGCCTCGGCTGATACCAATTTCCAAGCTCTGAAAACCTACGGCCGAGATTTAGTCGAGGTTGCCGGAAAGCTCGATCCAGTGATTGGCCGCGATGAAGAGATCCGAAGAGTTATCCGAATCCTCTCAAGACGCACCAAAAACAACCCTGTTTTGATCGGCGAACCGGGTGTAGGCAAAACCGCAGTGGTTGAAGGCCTCGCGCAAAGAATTGTTCGAGGAGATGTGCCGAGCAACTTGCTGGACGTTCGCTTGATTGCTCTCGACATGGGCGCCCTCGTTGCTGGCGCAAAATATCGAGGCGAGTTTGAAGAGCGATTAAAGGTAACTTAATTATGTAATTTTCTCTTTTTCGTATTATTCTTACTAATCAAATTTTATTAATTCTGAAATAGGCGGTGCTAAAAGAAGTCGAGGACGCACAAGGAAAGGTTATCCTCTTCATCGACGAGATCCACTTGGTTCTAGGAGCAGGCCGAGTCGAAGGCTCCATGGACGCTGCTAATCTCTTCAAGCCAATGCTCGCAAGAGGCCAATTGAGATGCATCGGAGCCACGACACTAGAAGAATACAGAAAATACGTCGAAAAAGACGCGGCCTTCGAGAGACGATTCCAGCAAGTCTACGTGGCGGAGCCGAGTGTTCCCGATACAGTTAGCATATTAAGAGGCTTGAAGGAGAAATATGAAGGCCATCACGGTGTGAGGATTCAAGACAGGGCACTGGTCATTGCGGCTCAGCTCTCCAGTAGGTACATCACTGGACGCCACCTACCCGACAAGGCGATCGATCTTGTCGACGAAGCCTGCGCGAATGTGAGAGTACAATTGGACAGCCAACCAGAAGAAATCGATAATCTCGAGAGGAAGAGAATTCAACTCGAAGTCGAACTACACGCGTTGGAGAAAGAAAAAGACAAAGCCAGCAAAGCTCGCCTTCTAGAAGTGCGAAAAGAATTGGACGATTTGAGAGACAAGCTCCAGCCATTGATGATGAAGTACAGAAAGGAGAAGGAGAGAATAGACGAGATTAGGAAACTCAAACATAGACGCGAAGAATTACTCTTCTCGTTACAAGAGGCTGAGAGAAGAATGGATCTTGCTCGTGTGGCGGACTTGAAATACGGCGCGTTACAAGAACTGGACGCGGCCATTTCGAAACTCGAATCGGACGCAGGCGAGAATTTAATGCTCACCGAAACTGTCGGCCCTGAACACATCGCAGAGGTACATATTTCGACTTGTTTTTATTTTCGCATACATACCCTCGCAAAAATATAAAATTCTAACGAGATTATTTTTAATTTTAGGTGGTGGCGAGATGGACGGGGATTCCAGTGACTCGATTAGGGCAAAACGAGAAACAAAGGCTAGTCGGTTTGGCGGACCGATTGCACCAAAGAGTGGTGGGTCAGGATCAAGCCGTAAATGCTGTTGCAGAGGCGGTACTGAGATCTAGGGCTGGATTGGGTCGGCCTCAACAACCAACTGGATCCTTCCTGTTCCTCGGTCCAACTGGAGTGGGCAAAACCGAACTGGCCAAAGCACTCGCTGAACAATTATTCGACGACGAGAATTTACTTGTCAGAATCGATATGTCTGAATATATGGAACAACATTCTGTTTCTCGCCTCATTGGCGCCCCTCCTGGGTAAGTGTACAAAAATTATTTTTCATATATACCCTTGAATTTTTTGAAAACGGTACTGAATTATTTTTTTAATTTTGTTAGTTACGTGGGGCATGAGGAAGGAGGGCAATTAACAGAGCAGGTGAGGCGAAGACCATATAGCGTGATCCTATTCGACGAGGTGGAAAAAGCCCATGTGGCGGTATTCAACACGCTTCTCCAAGTCCTCGATGATGGTAGATTGACAGATGGACAAGGCAGGACCGTTGATTTCACAAATTCTGTGATCATCATGACATCGAATCTCGGTGCCGAGCATCTCCTCACTGGCATGCTCGGTCACTCCTCCATGAAAGTCGCCCATGAACTCGTCATGCAAGAGGTATGCACTTTTTTCAAATCGGCCCCTTCTATTTTTATAATTAAACTTGTGATGTTAATTTTGATTATTTTTTGTAGGTGAGGAAGCATTTTAGGCCCGAGTTGTTGAATAGATTGGACGAGATTGTGATATTTAATCCATTAGTGCACGAGCAACTCAGAAAGGTTGCGAGACACCAAATGAAGGACGTTGCGGTACGTCTTGCAGAGCGAGGAATTGCTCTGGCCGTAACAGATTTAGCCCTCGATGTTATTCTCTCCGATTCCTACGATCCAGTAAGTATTTTAGCCAAATCATGAATTAGTGTTTCTAAATTTCAATCGACATTAATTAATTCGTTAATTTTATTTGACAGGTGTATGGGGCGAGGCCGATAAGGAGGTGGATAGAGAAGAGGATCGTGACGCAGTTGTCCAAAATGTTGATTCAGGAGGAGATAGACGAGAACTCGACGGTTTATATCGATGCTGCGAAAGGGAAGAATGAGTTGGTGTATAGAGTGGAGAGAAATGGAGGGCTGGTGAACGAACGAACTGGAGAGAAGTCTGACATATTGATCCAGGTGCCGAATGGAGTGGTGAAGAATGATGCGGCGAAAGCGGTGAAGAAGATGAAGATTGAGATGGATGATGAGGATGATGTTGACATGGACGTAATATGTTAGGTTTTTGTGTTTGGTGCGTGGACGAAGTTTAGGGTTTTATGTAAAATATGTAAGGGTTTTGTGTTTGGTGCGTGGTTTCCTTATGGTCTTTTTATTTAGTGTTTTTTGTGATTGAGAGATGGATTGTGAAATGTATGTTGCGAAGTGAAGTGAATCGAGTGATTATGTATGAATAAGTAAATTAATGTTTTGCGTTATCTTAGTTGTTAATTTTTTGATTTTGCTGATTTGCGGAATTGCGTTAAAAGATCTAATTGTTATATAGAATTATGTTAATAAATTCACACTGATTTATGAACTAATTGATAGTTATTCTTTTTGGATTATTAGAATAATTTGGGAAAAGAATAAAAGAGTTTTTCGAATGTATTCTCAATTATATAAATCTTTACTCCTATAGGACTTCTCCGAAAATATATCTTTTTTCAATCCAGGTAAGGGAAAAGCAAAGGAATTTAACCAAAGCTGACCAAGTAAACGAAATTAAAAAAAATCAATATCAATGACTGTGTTATTGAATTTAGTGATACATTCGGTTACAAATTGACCAGAAGAATGTTCATTATGTTTGGACAATATGGTCGAAGGGTATTAGCCGTCATCATGTTGCTAGCGGAGTAGCGGTATCAATTTTGAATTTATTTATAATAAAAGCTGCTACGCATAAATTGCAAAATAAGACTATATTATGTCCGACTATTGTATGTTATTATGAATTATGAATTATGAATTATGAATATGAATTTAGATTTTACACATAGTTCTAAAAAGTACTAATCTATAGATACTTATAATTTTGAACATGTTAAAAAAACTTGACAAGTGTAAAAAAAAAAAAAAAAAATTTTTTTTGTGAGTTTTGTTTCTATTGCAATCCAAATTATACTTATGTATGCAAAAAAAATATAATTAATCCCCAAATTGATCACAATATCCTTGATGAGGTGACAAAGTGAATTGATTATCATTTCTAATTGACTCAATTCAATGTTAATTAACGCGTTTGATTAATACATCAATAATTTATAATATGGTAATATTATTAAATGATAATTGACGTGTCAATTCAGTTAAACAGTCAATTAAATCGTTGATTGAGTCAATCAATAATACTAATCAACTTATTTAATCCTCCCTTACCGTTTCATCAAAGATGTTATTTTTATGTTATTGGGGCTCTATATATAATCCCAGTATAAAATTATGACTCAATTGTTTATTTCTTATGGTATAATTTACAATTGTGTTTTTTTTCTTCGAGCGCTGACATGAATGATTGGATTCCAGATCCATGTGTGAGTTGGCAATCTCTCTTACGAGATCCTTTTTGGTTTGTTCACCGGGCATAGATTAAAGAGAGAGAGGAGAGTTGCGATTTATGAGAGCTCACTGACGTCGGGGTTGGGTGGCTACTAGACGACTATGTAGATTCTATCCCTTCCATTTATACATGATCGCAGAGAGTTCAATCCCTGGCTACACATCTGCTTCGACGCCTTTCTTTCTTTTTCTATACAAAGTGTACGGTTGGTTAAAAAAAATAATATTTTTTATGTTAATGGATAACATTTTAAATATATATTTCGGTTTTATGTGTATTATTCAAGATTTTCTATTATTTGTTTTGAAACTTTAGTTTTGTTTGAATTATAACATGTTATATTTTATTTATTTTGAGTGAATTTATAATGATAAACCAATTTCATGGACCCTTATTAATAATAATGCATATATCAGTGATAGACAAATTTCATGAAACTTTATTAATTATAATGCATTTATTTACATTAATATATTTGCAAATATATCATGATTATACAATTGAGTTTAAACGTACCTGCGCAAATTCTATTTAAACAAATTATACAAAAACAAAAAAAAAGGTATGAAGTCCCGCGCAATTGTTGCGCGGGCTATTACTTGTTCTGAGTAATTCTGAACTGAAGACGAAAAACTGGTTACTTATTTGATTATTTTAAAATGAGCGATGATACTCATCTCCCTTGCAATTTACCTAGATGATTGATGTGTTGGTATGTGCATTAATTGTAGTGGTGAACCATGAATATTTTTATTTGGATTATTTTATATAGGATGAGGGGAAATTAAATATCAATTGTTTCATACGTCATTAATGTATTTAATTTTTCATTGTCTTTGTTTACCACCATCCATTTGTAATTAAATTCAAATTTACAAATGTGGAAAATAAGTTATTGAGCCAGACTAATTGACCATTTACCAAATGTTAAACGGGCATATATGACTCGTGTGAAAAATAATTAATCAACTCTAAATTTACAAATTTGGAAAAAATAAATATTGGGCAGAATTAATCCATCGTTTAACATGTGTTAAACATGTACACATGACTCATTTTCACCGTTTAACATGTAAACGGATACACGAACTCATTTCCACCGTTTCATACCTAAATTTGAGTTTGTCGAAAATTTACAAAATAAAACTATTATAAAAAATAACAAAAATATAAGAATGAAAATAGAAATAATAATTTCGCAAAAAATATTGAAGATAAAATAATTAAATATTTGTTCAAAAAAATATGACTTATCATGTGTAAAATTAAATATAAAAAAATTAAATAAACCAAATTATTTTTTAATAATTTTGTTTACAACATAATAAATGTGGTTTATCACCTAATTAGTATGGTTTGTCATATATTATGATTTATAATTTAATAAAATTTAATATTTAATGGATTTATTATTTGTTGACAACATATCAATACGTTGAGGAAATTTTAAAAAGGACAAGTATATTTTTTTTCTTTTAAAATTGCAGGGACTTTTCTGAAAAAATCTTTTTCCTCGTGTACCACCATAACTTAGCAATGTCAAACATCAATCGATAGAAGACCTACAATTTCCATCGAGTCAAGAGATGAAACACAATAATTGGTACCGATCAAAAATCATATAATAAATCAATTGTTGAAGCGAGGTCGGCATTAATTGATTTATTTCATTTTTGTTTAATTTTAATTTCTAAAATGATAAAAATATTTAATTGAGAAGTCCTAATTTCTAAGAAGAAGAAGAAGAAGAAGAAGCAGAAGAAGAAGAAGCAGAGGCGTATTATGCTCGCTGCCTTTCGATACGCCTCGTAACCCATGCCAACAAATTTCATTCAGCAAAGACGTCACTAAGAATGGAGAATTTATCGACAAAATAAGCACTGCACATATTCGACGAAATGATGCGAGCCGAAAAAGATGAACAGAATCCATCTGTCGATTCTTTCAGACGAAGTACCATACTAATCGGTATTTCATCGTGATTTTTCTCTTAAACCACACAAGTCACAGAAGAAGCAGAAGAAGAAGCAGAAGAAGCAGAAGAAGCAGAAGCAGAAGCAGAAGCAGAAGAAGCAGAAGCAGAAGCAGAAGCAGAAGAAGCAGAAGAAGCAGAAGCAGAAGAAGCAGAAGCAGAAGCAGAAGCAGAAGCAGAAGCAGAAGAAGAAGCAGAAGAAGAAGAAGAAGAAGGAGGAAGAAGAAGAAGGAGGAGGAGGAAGAAGAAGAAGAAGAAGCAGAAGAAGAAGCAGAAGAAGAAGAAGAAGCAGAAGAAGAAGAAGCAGAGGCGTATTATGCTCGCTGCCTTTCGATACGCCTCGTAACCCATGCCAACAAATTTCATTCAGCAAAGACGTCACTAAGAATGGAGAATTTATCGACAAAATAAGCACTGCACATATTCGACGAAATGATGCGAGCCGAAAAAGATGAACATAATCCATCTGTCGATTCATTCAGACGAAGTACCATACTAATCGGTATTTCATCGTGATTTTTCTCTTAAACCACACAAGTCACAGAAGAAGAAGAAGCAGAAGAAGAAGCAGAAGAAGAAGCAGAAGAAGCAGAAGCAGAAGCAGAAGCAGAAGCAGAAGAAGCAGAAGAAGCAGAAGCAGAAGAAGCAGAAGAAGCAGAAGCAGAAGCAGAAGCAGAAGGAGGAGAAGAAGAAGAAGAAGAAGAGGAGGAAGAAGAAGAAGAAGAAGAAGAAGAACCACTTCCCCTCTCTTTGTTCTTTCTGCAAATCTCAATTCGTTCCTTCACTTAGAATTTCATTCACTGCAACACAATTTCTTCTCCCTTATTTCCTTCAATTTCGAAATTAAGAGTTCAAAATTGGGAAACGGGTTAGCCTGCGTGCCTTGTGAGGATCCAAAAGAATCCAGATGTGATTAGTGTATAGAAATAAACGGGATTCATTTTTATCCTAGCATGATGAAGCAACACGTGATGGACATTGGTAATTTTTTAATTATTAAGGGTTAAATTAGAAAAACGTAAAATAATTAATTATTTTTTTATTTTGTGAAAATTGTGCAGGGTATAATGCGGAGAAGTTACCACTAGGGAAACTAAGTAAATGTACTATATTAAAGGTATTGACAATTTGATATTAGTATTTTTTTTAAACTATATAATTAAATTATTTTAAATTTGATTATTATACTTATAAAGGGATATGAAGTTTTGAAAAGGTTTTTCGATGTGACCGTTCAAGCTAATTGATCAACACTGGAACAGCTAAGCATGTATCTTTTTTTCTTTTTTCGCATTTTAGTAATTGGTACCGATGATTATTCTTTGACGAATTTGTTTCTATTTGAATTCCAGAGAGCTTTATACAATGATTCCTCATGATTTTGGTTTCGAAAAGATGCGCAGGTTTCTAATTTTCGACATTCATTTTTTTTATTTATATTTTATTTGATTTAAATGCAGAAATTTGATATTTACAGGTGAAGTTGTCATGAACACTCCTCAAAAGTTAAAAACCAAGTTCGAAATGGTACAATACTATTATTTTCTTTTGTCCTCAATACTTAATTATTGTTATTTGGTCGAATTATTTAACGATATTATTATTATTATTATTTATTTTATAGCTCAGAGGTGGATTAACGACACGGACAAGATATGGAAATGGCGAGGCAGCGTATCTTTCGGCAATTTGAAGTGCTAACGGGTTGACGGGTCAATGTCGAGCCGGTGGAAAAGGGCAGTTAGCTCAAGGCGACACAAATTACCTGCTAAAGTCAAACATGTACTTGTTTTCTCGATGACTTAATTTTATTTCCTGATCTTTTACTTAAAATTGCAAATATAAAGAATCACAGGTACTACAAGATTGAATTTTTTTATTTCACGTCCCTATGATATATGAAAATCGCATAATAAATTCGGAAGAATATTCCAAATCTCTGCTTCGGGGCCTTCTGATTTATGGTATTTCGAAGGATTATACAAGAATAAACATTCATTTCTGGCAAATGAAGTGAGAAAATAATCTGTAATCTGGGCCATGCACTTTCTTGTGCTTATATAATGGGCACCCTTTCTTTGTAATAATTAATGATAAATAATAATTTATATTCCAACTTTTTATATTAAAATTAATTTTTAAGTAAACCTAATAACTAATGATAAATAATTTGTATCAACAGATTAATAAATAATATACATTATGACTATCATAATTAATGCATTAAATTCAATAAAATAATGCATTAAGTATTATATATAATTAAAAAATGAAATAATATTAATATATTATATGATATGTAATATATAATATAAATAAAATGAAATAATATAAAATTTTAAATTAATAGTACAATAATAATAACATATAACAATAATAAATAATATTCGCTAAATTAATGTCAATTATTACATCATATAATATTAATATTATTTATTACATGATATTAAAATCCATATAATATTATTATAATACAATACAATATAATATAAGAAATATTAATATATGATGTGATTTATATCTAAAATAACAAAATTCATTTTCAATCATTTTTTAATTTTTCCTTCACTTAAAACAATACATTATATTTTTGTATCCTTATTGATCTTATCTGAATGCCCTCCCAAACAATGCAAAGATAAAAAGAAATTATAATGTAAGGAGTATTCATGATATTATTTAAATATAATATTAGGCCCGACTATTTAAACTCTTCGACAGCTTAGTTTTGGCCCAATTTGTATTTAATGCAAATACAATTTATAATCGGGTCGGATTTATTAATTATGTTACTCGACCCGTTACTTGATCACGCGGGTTTCTTACGCTGATTAATCCTTATATAAACCCCTACCGCCCCTCTTTGACTCTTTCTTTTGTCTTCTGAGTTCAGACGTTGATTTTGCGATCTAAGCTCACTGCTCTCTGCTCTCTGCTCTCTGCTCACACTCACTGCTCTCTCTCTCTCTCTCTCTCTCTCTCTCTCTCTCTCTCTCTCTCTCTCTCTCTTGTGCGCTCTGATCGGTGATCACTTCAGTGTGCTCTCGAGCAGTTGGAGATGGCGATTCTTCTCGCAGTCTTCATTTTTGTGCTCGTTTTAGTACTGCTGTGGGGGAGGACTTCAGATCGTCCACAGCATGCTTTTCTTTTCTCATTTGTTACTTCTGATTTATTTCTTATCGTTACTTTTCTGTTTCGCTATTTTTCTTGCTTGATCTTACTCGGCGTTACTCTCTCTATTCTTGATCTTGCAGGTTCAGGTTCGCTCGAGCCCTCTGAGGCGGCGATTCTGGTGTTTCTGGTCGTCGGCGGCGTACTGGCGGTGGTTCGGATCCCGCTATTCAGGAGGGATGCAGATCTGCTGGTGGATCGATCTCCTGGTAGATCTCTCACTCCTTCTCTAGTGGTGGATCGTCCTCGCTCTCGCCTTGCTTCCGTCCAGCCACAGGTAATTCTTGTCGTTTCTTGATTTTTTTGATTTCTCCTTTTGTTTTCTTGATTCGATTTTTTGGTGATCTTCGTGTCTTTTTTGAGTGTTTGATCTTATTTTGCAAACATATCTTTTTTATTTTGCCTTCTTTTGCTTATCTTCGGTAATCCATCCAGCAAATTAGATTCTTTTCACAAATTAGTTGAATACGAGATCCTAATTTGTGAAAAGGAATACAAATGCTGGTTGACTGCTACACAGTCAAACAAATGAATACCCCTTGCTCATCTTTCTTGCCAATTTTTGTTTTTATCTATGCAGTTTTCAGACAGATTTGGTTTTACTGTCCTCGTGGCACCGTGCATGGATAGTTTTCGTGTTCCCTATGGCGCGGCAACGCCAGGATTGATGAAGTCCATGTTTCGAGGCCTTGGTACTGACAAAATGGTACGCAACCATGCTGGAAGACGATACATGTTTGCTGTGACGGTCCCACTCCCACACATTGGTGTTGTTTCAGTTCATGGCCATGGATTAGGACCTCGAGTCGACCTATGCGACAGGACGCTCGGACATGTTGTCGTCTCCTTTTCTGTGAGTTTAACCTGTTTCATTTTATATCAATTTATCTTCTCTGTTGAATTGTAGGCATATCAAATTCCATCCATTCGAATCCATCATTCTGTATATTCTTTTATTTAGATCAATTATGTAATGGCATGATGAAATGATTTTGTTTGTTTGTTTATTGAACAGGCTGTTGGTACTGTTGGTAGGCAACTAGTTGCGAAAGCTAGCAATGACGTTGTTTCAGAAAGTGGACCGAGACGAATTGTGCTGAAGAAGACCGAAGAGGATCGAGCTGCCCAAATGTCTTCATCAATTTCGGACCGATTCAGCTTCACAGCGATCGTGATGTCAAGCTCGCAAATGTACCAATGTGGCAGTGCAATCGGTAACAACACCACACCAGAACTTATGCAGACCATATTCCAAGGACTTGGAGTTGGCCAAGTGATACAGTCAGTGGCTGGCATGCGCTATGTTTTTCTCGTGACCGTCCCTCGTTATGGTGTCATACTGGTACACAGTTATGCATGCACGCCTCGAATTGACCCACACGATAGAGTGCTAAAATCTTTTCTCCGATCTCTTTGGGTGAGTGAGCTTCTTATTTCTTATTTTATTTAATTGAATATTTTAATTCAATTGCTTGTTGTTGATTTGTTTAAATTGATTGAATTTGCAGGAATTTGGTAGGCAGTCACTTCTCGAGACCCGTACACAAGATGAATTTCGCTCGATTGTGGTTGATGAGGTGGAGGACGATGAAGAGTACAGTGATGTCTCTTCACTCGAAAGCGAGATGTCTCTTGAGGTCAATACAAACCTAGAAGAGCAGAACAACGAGGAGTATAGTGACGAGGTGTCTATGGAGGTCAATATGGATCTAGAGGAGGAGGGCAGCGAGGCGTCTATGGGGGTCCATACAAACCTAGAAGAGGAGGACAACGAGGAGTATAGTGACGAGGAGTACAGCGACGAAGAGTCTATGGAGGTCAATATGGACCTAGAGGAGGAGGCCAGCGAGGAGTCTATGGAGGTAAATATGGATCTAGAGGTTGAGGGCAGTGAGCAGTCTATGGAGGTCTCTTCTCTCAATGTGATCGCGGCAAAGAAGGTTGCTGCAGAAACTAAGCAAATGATTCGAAAGAAGGCGATTGAAGAGGAGAAAGAGCGACAAAGAAGAGAAGAAATGGTTAAAAAAGAAGATCGAATCAAAGTCGCAAGAAATGCAAGAGGTCGTCTCTTTAATGGGAAAGCGAAAAAGGCGCGATATGGCAGATATTTAACTAACAAGGTGAGTCCATTTAATAAATTACATGTTTCATATTACATATTTTAATTTTGTTTCGTTTTGTGTGCAAAAAGCAGGAGCGATTTTGTGCATTTGGATTTTCAAAGGGCTTTACAGCCAAGTTTGAGCTCGTCGAATTGCTGGGAATGGGCGCATTTGGCAAGGTTTACAAAGCACGGTACAAGAATGGTACTATGTCCTCCTCGGCAAAGCCGTTTGTGGCAGTTAAAATGATGCAAAAATCAGAGGTAACTTGCTATATTATATTTTAATTTCATTTCATTGATTTTCATGTTTTTTTTTTCTTCTGTGGAAACAAGAATTTAACCTTGTTTGTTTGTGTATGCAGTTGGATGATGATGATATTGAAGACGTAAAGATTGAAGCAAAAATCTTGGAGAAGTTGAGCAGAAAGAGAAATATAATTAATTTTCACGGAGCTTACGAAGATTCGAAAAGGGTCTTTTTTGTTATGGAATTATGTGAAGGAGGGGACTTGGTTAGTTGTTACAATTCAAGACGGGGCAGCTTCGCAGAGAATGAGACGAGAAGAATAATTAAACAAATGTTAACCGCAGTCCAGGTGTGTCACCGGAACAAGATCATTCACCGAGATTTGAAATTGGAGGTATATTTTTTTATCGTATTTACTGTCTTTTTTATTTATTTATTATTGTATTTACTTACTGACTTTTGTTGTGTGTGAATTTTGCAGAATTTTATGTTGGGGGCTAAGAATGATACTAGGAGTGTGCGGCTTATAGACTTTGGGTTGTCTCAGGTTTTGATGCCGGGTCAGACATTGCAGTCTAGAGCTGGATCCCCAGGCTATGTTGCCCCCGAGGTTTTTGATGGGCGCGCAGGATTTGAATCAGATGTTTGGAGCATCGGAGTGATTGCCCATTTCCTCCTTGTCAAGAAATTCCCTTTCCCACTGCCACCCGATTTGTCCGATATCGATACTTGGAGGCCAGACTTGTCTCGAGGGCCCAATTATAGCGATTTTGCATGGCGCCTTGTTCCTCCTTCAGCCAAGAATCTCGTGCATCGCCTCCTCCATCCCGACCCCACCCGACGTATCACACTCTCCCAGGCTTTACGTGAGTCTCTCTCTTTCTCTCTCTCTATCATTCTATTATTTAATTTGTTTTTAATATCATTTTTTTTCTTCTTTTTCAACAGGCCATGAATATTTCACGTGTCGTTGACCCGGCTCTTCTTGCATAGTTTCACCATCCAGGTAAGTTCATCCAGGTAATGTTTCCCTTGCATATATTTTTTTTTTTTTTTTTTTTTTTTTTTGCTTACTCACGTGCTAATTCCGTATCAAAGGTACTCTCTCTCTCTCTCTCTCTCTCTCTCTATTATATTATTCAGCTTGTTAATAATATTGTCTTTTTCGTCTTTTTGCGTGTCGAGCCGGGTGTTCATGCATAACTTCACTATCCAGGTAATGTGTTTCTTGCATAAATTTTCCCTTTTTTTTTCTCCTTACATATGAAATTTGGTCTTTTCAAGTTGTATAAAGTTTTTGTTGCTTACATATGAAAGGGTTTATTTGAAATTTTCAGTTTTAGGAGTTTTCTTCGCGGAGCTCAATGAGGTACTCACAAAAGATGGATACTCCGGCGCGGAGTTAAGGGTTACTGCCATGCACATTGAGGTCATCATCTGCGCCACCAAGACTCAAAACGTTCTCGGCATATTCCTTCTCTTTCACCTCTGTGTTCGAATCTAACATTTTTTGGTTTGCCTTGTCGAATTCCACTCATCCATGATTTTATCTTGATGATCAGGTGATAGAGGAAAGAATAGGAGAACTCGCCTCTGAGAATGGAGTTGAACGATATGCCAAGAAGGTGGAACAAGCTGGGTCTCTATGTCATTTCACTCTCGAGGAACACAAGGTAAAATATCATAAAACCCCCTATATTTTACAAATCTTTTAAAACTCTCCTTTTATTTACTTTTTGTATTATGATTGAATAGGCTGCGGTAGTTCCTAAGAAGTTGGCACTGACCATTGGCATTGCCGTGGACCATTGCAAGAAAAACAGATCTTTGGAGGGTATGCAAGCAAAATGTATGAAGGGCCTCTGTGCCATTGCTCAGGCCGAGTCTCATCGCTACAAGCTCCTTGGTGGCCTTGCTGTCAAAAGATACTAATCTTATTCATTCAACATTCATTATTCATAGTTATATATGCAACTATCCAAGGCAATATTTCGCGTCTTTGTAGCGCTTAATTTCCATAGCGTTATTCAGTGCTGTATGTTGGCTAGATTTATTCTTGATCTGAGATTCTGGCAATTTGCAATTTGACCCTTACAATTTTATATTTACAATGCAGGGCTTGTTATATTGTTCTTTGTTTCGTAATGGAAGTGGTGCCAAGGGTTGTGAGATTTGTAGTTAACCAATTAAACAAATTATTGTAATATAGTATATAATTTATATGAATTTTGATTGTGTCTATATAGGTTATAGTGAGTGGAAAGTTTAGGGATCTGAAGACACCATTGTCAGATTTGGTGACGATTCATGCACCCAAGGAAGTTGAAGTTCATGTATGTAATGTTTTCATTTTCAACAAGCCATGATATATATTGTAGGGGTTCTGGAGGGTCTTCTTGCATAATTTCACCATCCAGGTAATTTTCTCTCTCTCTCTCTCTCTCTCTCTCTCTCTCTCTCTCTCTCTCTCTCTCTCTCTCTCTCAACTTGTTAATATTGTCCTTTTCTTTTTCAACAGGCCATGAATATTTTAGGGGTTCTGGAGGGTCTTCTTGCATAATTTCACCATCCAGTAATTCTCTCTCTCTCTCTCTCAACTTGTTAATATTGTCCTTTTCTTTTTCAACAGGCCATTAATATTTTAGGGGTCCTGGAGGATCTTCTTGCATAATTTCACCATTCAGGTAAATTCATCTAGGTAATGTTTTTCTTTTGATTTTTAAATATTCTTTTTTTTTTCTCTTAAATGTCAATTCCATATCAAAGGTATGTTAACAATTATCTCTATTTCTTACTTTTTTCCTTGTTTATTTTTGTGTTCTTCTCTTCATTTCTTACTTTTTATTTTATTTCTTTCTTTTTTCCTATTGATTATTTTATGTATTTGATCTATTAGTTGTTTCAATATAATTTTTTGAGTGTTTTCGTCGGGTGCATTATGTTTGTAGAGGATGAAATGTGTTCTATTTGCGATTTACAATTCCATGTATTTGTTTTCCATTTTTCTTTTCTCGTGTTGATGAATGAATGTAAAAATATTGATTTGCGTTATCGAATGAATGAAGGTACAATTTTTTTTCTAGAAGTTTGCTAGTTTTTGGATGCGTTATTGATTTGCATACTCTTTTATATTATGAATGTAAATTTATGATGTAGAGTATTTTGTGTTTGTGTTATATTACTACAATTCTCTGGGAATTTCACTAAAAAAATATTGAAATTTTGTAAATTCTAATTTTGATATAAATGAATTTTATTCAAATTGGTCTTTACTATTCCCCATTCATTCACAATTTATAGTAAAGAAATGATTTAATGACATTTTTATTCAATGTTGTCATCAATGATTGAAACATTTAAAAAAAAAGTACTATTAAATTGTTAATAATTTGATATGATTATCTGAATTAGACCAATTATATATCCATATATGAGAACATCGAAATGAGTTGTATTTTTGGGTGTGTTTTGAAGGTATTCAAACCTTATTTCTAATTATTGTGTGAAATCCAATCTAGTGTTAAAAGGTATTATGAAATTAATTAACTACGAAACATGATATTATGAAATTTTCCAGGGGCACGCATGAAATAGTGTCTTAATGATGACAAGGGATTTGTTTCCATCGACATGTCGATGTATCGATCCGAGGACTCTATTTCGCGACTAATTGGCAATGAATCAGAGTAAGTTTTATTAAGCCATTGCATCATTGGGGTCCTAGTAATAATAATTGTACTATTTTATTTTCAGTTGTGAAGGAGAATTAACCGAACCGGTAAGGACGGCACCGGAAACAGTGATAATACTGGAGAGGATAGAAATGGCACATGCTGCGATTATCAACAGACTCCATAGTCTCTTTCAAAATGGTATATTGACAGATGGGCAAGGAAGAGTAGTCAATTTTAGCAGCGCGATTATAATCATGATTACGAATCTTGGTTCCAAGCATTTCCCTACTTTACCAGTCGATCCTTCTTCGTGGGACCAAACACAAGATCTTATCGTGCACGATGTATAGTTAATTAATTAATTATAAAGATTTTATGATTTCCCTGATTCATGTACCGATAGTTTCGATTTTTAATTATTTTTAATGCAATATAGGTGAAGAGCCATTTCAGCGCGGAGTTTATGGATCGAGTTGATGAAATAATGGTATTCAAGACCCTTTCGCCGGAGCATCTCAAAAAAATTGGTGCACTTCAAATTTCAAGTTTGAAAACTCGTTTGTACCAAGACGATATCGATTTGCACGTGACCGATGCTGCCCTCGATGTTATATCACAAAAGGCATACATGCCCGTAAGTATAGTTCATTATTTTTACAAATCATATAGCCTCGAATTCACAGTAAATACTCGAACTAGATCACGAGACTCACTTTGTTTTTAAATTTGAAGGGACATGGTGCGAGGTCGATTGCGAGGTGGATAGAGAAAAACGTGGTGACGAAAATCGTGGAAATGATGGTACACGGAGAGGATGACGATGCGTTCAGTACGATTTTTATCGAGAAGGCTCGAGGAGAGAAAGAGCTCATGTATAATGTTCAAAAAATCAGAAACTCTGTCTCTGTCTCTTGATAACTAATATTTATTGAAGATTTGAGAAAATTCAGAATTTGTTTGTATCAGTACCATATCTTTTTGCAATATATTAATAGTATTGTTTTGTGTATGAATTAATTCAGCTATGCATTGTATTATTATAATCCAAGTGTTTACTGGCCTATTATAGTTGCTCAAACTCAAAACATTAGCCCAAAGTTCACAAGGTTTAATTTCTAAATTTGTGAAGTCTTTAATTTTCTGAAAAATGAATTGATATTAGAAAAGTCCACCAACATGCTGGGGTTATTTTTTTTTAAATCTACTGTTCATCAAATATAATGTAAATGTAATTTATAATAAATACTAGGAGAATACTCGCGCTACGCGGCGAGAATGTAAATTATGTTTTTTTATTGTAATACAAATTACACATTTATATGATAATATTAATAATACAATCTTACAATAAAGTTATTTGAATTAATCTATCTATGATTATTCATATATTTTACAATTATTTTACATTATGATAATAATAAATCTCATTTTTTTAATCAAATAATTTACATTAGTGTCATTATATAATATATATAGGAATAAGATATAATACAATTTTACGAAAAAACATAACATCAAATATTATATCGTTGTTCACAATATTTCATACAATATCAAAATTTTAAAATAATGAATCATACAACATATGTAGTAACACATTATTAATTGTATAATAGTAATATTTTTATTGATTCAAAATGCAATGGAAAATATAAAATAATGCAAAACTTAATAGTTCAAGTAATTTAATTAACAATATCAAAATTTAACTTATAATAAACATAAATACAAATTATTTTTTATCATATAATTTTTTATTTATTTTACATTTCGTAAAATAACAATACAATTTGATAGGTATTTATTAAGTTTAATTATTTATTTAGATGGATACAATATTTTTATGTTTTGAACAAAATTTGTTTGTTTACAAACACAAATATAATCTACTTAGTATTATATGAGATTCTTATAGTTATAACTTTTAAAAAATAAATAATAATACTTAAAAAGTCTATTATGCAAATAAAATTCTTAAAAATATATTATGTAAATATGTATTTTTTTGCATTGTATTTTCTTACATAATATCTTTACAAATTGAAATTATGAAAAACGGTATGTATGAACTATACTAATATGGATGTCAAAATAAAGAGAAAATTAAAATGAATATATTTGATGGGTTTATAAAATTAAATTTCTAAAATAATACTAATATATGTTATATGTTTATAATATTACATATTAAATTATTAGTATTCATATATAAACTTTTCATATTCCATTTCATTCACATTTGATCATGTAATCTTATGTGAAATGTTAAACAATTGATTAGACTTGGTCTAATGTGATTCTGACCAATAATAAAATGCCACATCATTAATATAGGATAATGTGGATTTCTAAGAATGCTTAAAACATGGTGTAAAATAATGACACATAAATGATTACACAAAATATGACCTTCAAAAAATCTAACAAAAAAATTAATGATTGAGATTAAACCACATCACTACATCTATTGTTCAAATTAATACTTAAAAATATTCATACAAAATGCATGTCTTAAATGATCACATATAATATTAATGTATGTGATGAAGCCACATCACACAATCTAATGGTTAATAATCATGATAAGCATGATGATGTGGCTTCATGAGGAAACTCAAAGATATGTGAAAAATAAGGGGGTTGGTAAATTCTTGATATTATTTTGAAAAATTATATTTGGCCCTTCAATATTCTCTCAATATATTGATGTGTCGACATTATATAATAAATGCATTAAATGTTAAGCTATTTTAGATAGTAAATCATAATAGGTGGCTAACCCTATTAATTAGGTGGTAAACTACATTGATCATGTGTTAAATCAAATTATTAAAAAATGATTGATTTAATTTAATATTTTTATTATATTTAATTTAACACGTGATAAGTCATATTTATTTGAAATTTTTTTTATTATTTTATTTTCAATATTTTTAAAACAAAATATTTTCATTTTTATTTTGCTTATTTTTGCGAAATTATTATTTTTATTTTTATTATTATATTTTTGTTTATTTTTTACGATAATTTTATTCATGCGTATCTGTTTAACACATGTTACTTACAAAATACGAACATAAAAGAATAAACAAAGATCTTGTTATTTATACGCGTCAAAAATGTCGAAATTGGTCGTAAAAACATGTTAGAACATTTGTAAATACCTATAAAGAAATAAGTCAAAATAAAATCTATAGAAATCATGGATTTAAGATCTATTAATATATTAAAATCGAAAAATAAAATAGTTAGTATAAAATAATTTGTAGTAAATATTCAAAAGACGATGAAAAATAAAGGGTGGGAATTAATTATTTTCTTTAACTGCAGCCAACCCGAATGCCTGCATTAAAGACCACACAGATAAGAACACGGCAAATCACGAAACATCTCCAACAAGTCTAGACTTTTCTAGATACTTTCAAATCATTGTGAAAACCCCCTGCTCTACGGGTCCCAATTGTCAGTCACTCATCGGAACACTCGTATACACGCGTCACAATCCTGGCGAACAATCCAACCGGGTCGAGTAAATCCGACCGTTGAAAACCCCCGCCAAAAGACCAGAGCATCTGGGTTTTTCTAGTCTCTTCCAGTCTCAACTCGTCTCTTCGATCACCTCGCCTTAAAACCCCAATAACTCAATTCTCTCTCCCCCATCTAAAAAAAGCACGAATTCAACCTACGAAAGCTCAAATTCCAGCGTACAAATCGCAATTTCTACTCGTACTAGCTCAATTTTAGTTTCGATTTCGATTTTGAGTGAGAAATGAATCCTGACAAGTTCACCCACAAGACGAACGAGGCATTGGTTGCCGCCCAGGAATTGGCTTTGAATGCAGGCCATGCCCAAATCACGCCGCTTCACCTCGCTGCTGCACTGACCGGTGATCAACACGGCCTTCTCCGTCAGGCAATCTGTAATTCTTCCGGTGACCCGTCCTCTGCTGATTCCTTTGAAAGGGTCGTCACTAGCGCGCTGAAAAAGCTCCCGTCTCAGTCTCCCCCGCCTGACGAGGTACCTGCTTCGACTTCTCTGATTAAAGTGATTCGCCGTGCTCAATCCTCTCAGAAATCGCGTGGAGATTCTCACCTCGCGGTAGATCAAATCATCCTTGGTCTACTAGAGGACTCTCAGATCTCAGATGCTCTGAAAGAGGCTGGGATCAGTGCAGGAAGAATCAGATCCGAAGTGGAGAAGTTAAGAGGGAAAGACGGGAAGAAAGTCCAGAGTGCCTCGGCTGATACCAATTTCCAAGCTCTGAAAACCTACGGCCGAGATTTAGTCGAGGTTGCCGGAAAGCTCGATCCAGTGATTGGCCGCGATGAAGAGATCCGAAGAGTTATCCGAATCCTCTCAAGACGCACCAAAAACAACCCTGTTTTGATCGGCGAACCGGGTGTAGGCAAAACCGCAGTGGTTGAAGGCCTCGCGCAAAGAATTGTTCGAGGAGATGTGCCGAGCAACTTGCTGGACGTTCGCTTGATTGCTCTCGACATGGGCGCCCTCGTTGCTGGCGCAAAATATCGAGGCGAGTTTGAAGAGCGATTAAAGGTAACTTAATTATGTAATTTTCTCTTTTTCGTATTATTCTTACTAATCAAATTTTATTAATTCTGAAATAGGCGGTGCTAAAAGAAGTCGAGGACGCACAAGGAAAGGTTATCCTCTTCATCGACGAGATCCACTTGGTTCTAGGAGCAGGCCGAGTCGAAGGCTCCATGGACGCTGCTAATCTCTTCAAGCCAATGCTCGCAAGAGGCCAATTGAGATGCATCGGAGCCACGACACTAGAAGAATACAGAAAATACGTCGAAAAAGACGCGGCCTTCGAGAGACGATTCCAGCAAGTCTACGTGGCGGAGCCGAGTGTTCCCGATACAGTTAGCATATTAAGAGGCTTGAAGGAGAAATATGAAGGCCATCACGGTGTGAGGATTCAAGACAGGGCACTGGTCATTGCGGCTCAGCTCTCCAGTAGGTACATCACTGGACGCCACCTACCCGACAAGGCGATCGATCTTGTCGACGAAGCCTGCGCGAATGTGAGAGTACAATTGGACAGCCAACCAGAAGAAATCGATAATCTCGAGAGGAAGAGAATTCAACTCGAAGTCGAACTACACGCGTTGGAGAAAGAAAAAGACAAAGCCAGCAAAGCTCGCCTTCTAGAAGTGCGAAAAGAATTGGACGATTTGAGAGACAAGCTCCAGCCATTGATGATGAAGTACAGAAAGGAGAAGGAGAGAATAGACGAGATTAGGAAACTCAAACATAGACGCGAAGAATTACTCTTCTCGTTACAAGAGGCTGAGAGAAGAATGGATCTTGCTCGTGTGGCGGACTTGAAATACGGCGCGTTACAAGAACTGGACGCGGCCATTTCGAAACTCGAATCGGACGCAGGCGAGAATTTAATGCTCACCGAAACTGTCGGCCCTGAACACATCGCAGAGGTACATATTTCGACTTGTTTTTATTTTCGCATACATACCCTCGCAAAAATATAAAATTCTAACGAGATTATTTTTAATTTTAGGTGGTGGCGAGATGGACGGGGATTCCAGTGACTCGATTAGGGCAAAACGAGAAACAAAGGCTAGTCGGTTTGGCGGACCGATTGCACCAAAGAGTGGTGGGTCAGGATCAAGCCGTAAATGCTGTTGCAGAGGCGGTACTGAGATCTAGGGCTGGATTGGGTCGGCCTCAACAACCAACTGGATCCTTCCTGTTCCTCGGTCCAACTGGAGTGGGCAAAACCGAACTGGCCAAAGCACTCGCTGAACAATTATTCGACGACGAGAATTTACTTGTCAGAATCGATATGTCTGAATATATGGAACAACATTCTGTTTCTCGCCTCATTGGCGCCCCTCCTGGGTAAGTGTACAAAAATTATTTTTCATATATACCCTTGAATTTTTTGAAAACGGTACTGAATTATTTTTTTAATTTTGTTAGTTACGTGGGGCATGAGGAAGGAGGGCAATTAACAGAGCAGGTGAGGCGAAGACCATATAGCGTGATCCTATTCGACGAGGTGGAAAAAGCCCATGTGGCGGTATTCAACACGCTTCTCCAAGTCCTCGATGATGGTAGATTGACAGATGGACAAGGCAGGACCGTTGATTTCACAAATTCTGTGATCATCATGACATCGAATCTCGGTGCCGAGCATCTCCTCACTGGCATGCTCGGTCACTCCTCCATGAAAGTCGCCCATGAACTCGTCATGCAAGAGGTATGCACTTTTTTCAAATCGGCCCCTTCTATTTTTATAATTAAACTTGTGATGTTAATTTTGATTATTTTTTGTAGGTGAGGAAGCATTTTAGGCCCGAGTTGTTGAATAGATTGGACGAGATTGTGATATTTAATCCATTAGTGCACGAGCAACTCAGAAAGGTTGCGAGACACCAAATGAAGGACGTTGCGGTACGTCTTGCAGAGCGAGGAATTGCTCTGGCCGTAACAGATTTAGCCCTCGATGTTATTCTCTCCGATTCCTACGATCCAGTAAGTATTTTAGCCAAATCATGAATTAGTGTTTCTAAATTTCAATCGACATTAATTAATTCGTTAATTTTATTTGACAGGTGTATGGGGCGAGGCCGATAAGGAGGTGGATAGAGAAGAGGATCGTGACGCAGTTGTCCAAAATGTTGATTCAGGAGGAGATAGACGAGAACTCGACGGTTTATATCGATGCTGCGAAAGGGAAGAATGAGTTGGTGTATAGAGTGGAGAGAAATGGAGGGCTGGTGAACGAACGAACTGGAGAGAAGTCTGACATATTGATCCAGGTGCCGAATGGAGTGGTGAAGAATGATGCGGCGAAAGCGGTGAAGAAGATGAAGATTGAGATGGATGATGAGGATGATGTTGACATGGACGTAATATGTTAGGTTTTTGTGTTTGGTGCGTGGACGAAGTTTAGGGTTTTATGTAAAATATGTAAGGGTTTTGTGTTTGGTGCGTGGTTTCCTTATGGTCTTTTTATTTAGTGTTTTTTGTGATTGAGAGATGGATTGTGAAATGTATGTTGCGAAGTGAAGTGAATCGAGTGATTATGTATGAATAAGTAAATTAATGTTTTGCGTTATCTTAGTTGTTAATTTTTTGATTTTGCTGATTTGCGGAATTGCGTTAAAAGATCTAATTGTTATATAGAATTATGTTAATAAATTCACACTGATTTATGAACTAATTGATAGTTATTCTTTTTGGATTATTAGAATAATTTGGGAAAAGAATAAAAGAGTTTTTCGAATGTATTCTCAATTATATAAATCTTTACTCCTATAGGACTTCTCCGAAAATATATCTTTTTTCAATCCAGGTAAGGGAAAAGCAAAGGAATTTAACCAAAGCTGACCAAGTAAACGAAATTAAAAAAAATCAATATCAATGACTGTGTTATTGAATTTAGTGATACATTCGGTTACAAATTGACCAGAAGAATGTTCATTATGTTTGGACAATATGGTCGAAGGGTATTAGCCGTCATCATGTTGCTAGCGGAGTAGCGGTATCAATTTTGAATTTATTTATAATAAAAGCTGCTACGCATAAATTGCAAAATAAGACTATATTATGTCCGACTATTGTATGTTATTATGAATTATGAATTATGAATTATGAATATGAATTTAGATTTTACACATAGTTCTAAAAAGTACTAATCTATAGATACTTATAATTTTGAACATGTTAAAAAAACTTGACAAGTGTAAAAAAAAAAAAAAAAATTTTTTTTTGTGAGTTTTGTTTCTATTGCAATCCAAATTATACTTATGTATGCAAAAAAAATATAATTAATCCCCAAATTGATCACAATATCCTTGATGAGGTGACAAAGTGAATTAATTATCATTTCTAATTGACTCAATTCAATGTTAATTAACGCGTTTGATTAATACATCAATAATTTATAATATGGTAATATTATTAAATGATAATTGACGTGTCAATTCAGTTAAACAGTCAATTAAATCGTTGATTGAGTCAATCAATAATACTAATCAACTTATTTAATCCTCCCTTACCGTTTCATCAAAGATGTTATTTTTATGTTATTGGGGCTCTATATATAATCCCAGTATAAAATTATGACTCAATTGTTTATTTCTTATGGTATAATTTACAATTGTGTTTTTTTTCTTCGAGCGCTGACATGAATGATTGGATTCCAGATCCATGTGTGAGTTGGCAATCTCTCTTACGAGATCCTTTTTGGTTTGTTCACCGGGCATAGATTAAAGAGAGAGAGGAGAGTTGCGATTTATGAGAGCTCACTGACGTCGGGGTTGGGTGGCTACTAGACGACTATGTAGATTCTATCCCTTCCATTTATACATGATCGCAGAGAGTTCAATCCCTGGCTACACATCTGCTTCGACGCCTTTCTTTCTTTTTCTATACAAAGTGTACGGTTGGTTAAAAAAAATAATATTTTTTATGTTAATGGATAACATTTTAAATATATATTTCGGTTTTATGTGTATTATTCAAGATTTTCTATTATTTGTTTTGAAACTTTAGTTTTGTTTGAATTATAACATGTTATATTTTATTTATTTTGAGTGAATTTATAATGATAAACCAATTTCATGGACCCTTATTAATAATAATGCATATATCAGTGATAGACAAATTTCATGAAACTTTATTAATTATAATGCATTTATTTACATTAATATATTTGCAAATATATCATGATTATACAATTGAGTTTAAACGTACCTGCGCAAATTCTATTTAAACAAATTATACAAAAACAAAAAAAAAGGTATGAAGTCCCGCGCAATTGTTGCGCGGGCTATTACTTGTTCTGAGTAATTCTGAACTGAAGACGAAAAACTGGTTACTTATTTGATTATTTTAAAATGAGCGATGATACTCATCTCCCTTGCAATTTACCTAGATGATTGATGTGTTGGTATGTGCATTAATTGTAGTGGTGAACCATGAATATTTCTATTTGGATTATTTTATATAGGATGAGGGGAAATTAAATATCAATTGTTTCATACGTCATTAATGTATTTAATTTTTCATTGTCTTTGTTTACCACCATCCATTTGTAATTAAATTCAAATTTACAAATGTGGAAAATAAGTTATTGAGCCAGACTAATTGACCATTTACCAAATGTTAAACGGGCATATATGACTCGTGTGAAAAATAATTAATCAACTCTAAATTTACAAATTTGGAAAAAATAAATATTGGGCAGAATTAATCCATCGTTTAACATGTGTTAAACATGTACACATGACTCATTTTCACCGTTTAACATGTAAACGGATACACGAACTCATTTCCACCGTTTCATACCTAAATTTGAGTTTGTCGAAAATTTACAAAATAAAACTATTATAAAAAATAACAAAAATATAAGAATGAAAATAGAAATAATAATTTCGCAAAAAATATTGAAGATAAAATAATTAAATATTTGTTCAAAAAAATATGACTTATCATGTGTAAAATTAAATATAAAAAAATTAAATAAACCAAATTATTTTTTAATAATTTTGTTTACAACCTAATAAATGTGGTTTATCACCTAATTAGTATGGTTTGTCATATATTATGATTTATAATTTAATAAAATTTAATATTTAATGGATTTATTATTTGTTGACAACATATCAATACGTTGAGGGAATTTTAAAAAGGACAAGTATATTTTTTTTCTTTTAAAATTGCAGGGACTTTTCTGAAAAAATCTTTTTCCTCGTGTACCACCATAACTTAGCAATGTCAAACATCAATCGATAGAAGACCTACAATTTCCATCGAGTCAAGAGATGAAACACAATAATTGGTACCGATCAAAAATCATATAATAAATCAATTGTTGAAGCGAGGTCGGCATTAATTGATTTATTTCATTTTTGTTTAATTTTAATTTCTAAAATGATAAAAAAATTTAATTGAGAAGTCCTAATTCTAAATATGTATTTTAATTTATTATATTTAAATAATTTTAATTTGCTAGAGTTATATGTGATTATGAATTCTGAGCTGATATGTTTTTTACAAAAGTATAATTGTTTGGTTTTGTTGGTTTGATTTATGCATGTTTCAATTTTTTTATACCACATCAAAATATGAGATAATAATACTTGCATAATTGTCTAAATTATGTTTGTGTAAACTTGCAATATTTTGAGTTATCTTAGTTGCTAATTTTGAACTATATACAGATACACAGCCTTATATATACAAACACTTTTCAAAGTTTTAACATTTCATAACTAAAAGACCTATATTATCTACGCATCCTATAATTCGACTCCTAAGCTCCTTCAACCAAACCAAGTCCTAAAGTAAACAAACTTTCAATAGGAGTGCAATTATGCAAGTGATTCACTAGTATTGTGGCTCCTATTCCCTTGGAACCCAACAACCATGCAATCCATAAGGGAGACCATATGGAAACTTGGCACGAGCTATTTCCTTGAAACTACTTGCGTCCAATACAAGTGCATATCCGTCTCCATTCTTGCCACTCACTATTGATATCACAACCCCTGAAAAACACATCAATATTAAAAATGAGTATTGATGTACATCCTCTAGTATTCCCCCTCCCCCTCACATCCTTGATCCCTCACATCCTTGATAACGTGGATATGATTTAACATCTTCAAAATTAACACACACAAACATGATTTAACATCTTAATGTATGATTTAACATACAATTAATATGTTAAATCAAGATTTGAAGTATTAATTTTTAAGGTGTTAAATTATATCCATGTCATCAAAGAATGTGGAGGTATGTCCAACATTTTCATATTGGAATCTGGTGAAAAAATATGGTTGAATAAGAGACAAAAGTAACTAACCATCATCTTCTTTAGTTGCTCCGGGCCTGGCCACGAAGAAAGGCTCGGAGGGAACCGCGCCATTTTCATGCCAATTCTTCGCCTTTTTCGTTACGAGATCGATCTGAAAACAAATAAAACTTGTTACTTTTCATTTTTCAATTAGAAAATACCGATTAAGAGGTTAATGTTCGTAGTTAGTATGTACTTTAGTGAGGGTATTGGGGAAGTTGCAAGGACGACGGGCCCCGCAAGCATATGCGTAACGGTACTTCTTGCCCAAGTAATCAGGATTTATACTGCACATGTCCATCCCTCTACCATGCTCCTCTGGATCCAAAGCCGACTCGAGTTCGCCGATTGGGTTCCCGTCTAATGGTATTCTGAACCTCCCAACCCTATAAAGAGTAAAATATTATGAACTTCTGAATATTCCCAAAGTAGGGAGAATGAGAAGGTGTGGTACCTAGCATTAGGGAGCACATCTAGGCCGGTGAAGGACCTCAAGTTGTTGAGGCGGAGCAAGTCGAGAATTCTCGTGTCTGCATTGTGTTCGCAACAATCTGCAATGATGCTAGTGACGTGGCCATCCTTATCCTTCTCCTCGTATGCGTTTATGAAATGGAATGTCACGAAAGGCGGGACCTCGACACTCGCAACCTATAAACACGACACGACATCATTAATTAATAATAAGCTACCTGTCTCGGTTTTGAAACTTAGTTTAGTATATATTCCCTTGAATATTTTAGGAAAATGTTGGACATACCCCGATCTCTCCCCCCACATTCATGATGAGGTGGATATGGTTTAACACCTTAAAAATTAACATTTTAATTAATGATTTAACATCTTAATTGTATGTTCAATCATAAATTGAGATAATTAAACCATAAATTAAAATGTTAAATCATGATTTTGTGTATTAATTATGAAAATGTTAAACCATATCCTAATCATCAAGGATGTGGGGGGAGTACTAGGAGATGTACATCACTACTCAATATTTTATCATGGCATAACTATAATCTATATAACAAAAGTAAAAGGTGAAAGGGACTTACGATTTTCCCACTAGCCTTGCACATAACATGCATGTAACTTCCACTCGCCATGTTCCACTCAAACTTGTACAATGGGGTTGGTTCAGCCCTTAACAGATTCTGTACACAATATCTCAAGGGCATTTCTGGCACGACAACATAATTCTCAGTCACGGGAAATGAATGGACCCACCCAGGCGCGGGCCCACCTCGACAGTCAACTCTTCCGATAATTTTCCTCTCGTTGGTACCAGGCTCCATCCTGGCTACTACGTATCCTGGTCGAATCAAATCGGGAATCAGAGTCAAAAACTCCGACTCGGTCACAATAGGGTGAGCCGAATGGATCAAACCGCCCAAATTATCGGTATATTGGAACCTTCCAATTGTTTCTAGGGTGTCTGGGTCAATCTGGATCGAGCCTTTAACTGTCTCGGTCAGGCAGAGTACACGACCATCACCAAGGTGTGTAACTCCAGTGTTGGAATTGTCAGTGAGAGATGAGCCTGAGAACATATTGACGAGTTCGTTTATGTAAGAGAGGAAATTTTGGTTTTTTGGGGATTCTGAAAATTCGCGATAACAGACTTTGCGGTTTTTCATGGCGGATTTGTATGCATCAGACTCGACCTGGCGATGACTGGCTGAGGCGCGGCCTTGATTAAAGGAGACTCGTACTAAGGTTGCGTATCCGTCAAATAGATGGCGGAAATTGTGTTGGTCTACGTTCCACAGACCCGGTCCATTTCTTAGGTATGTTCCATCCTACAAGAATAGTTGATAGACATATTTCTTTTAGTAAAACAAAATATATAGAATAATGGATTTTGCCAAATACGTGCACTATTTATAGGTTCTTCTTTTATGAAGATTATACAAGGAAAAAATTAATGGAACTATATATATAGAACAAGATTTTGTACCAGCCAAAGCGGTATCTTGCCCTTCACAACCAACTCGCCTTTCCATCTTTCTTGTCTAATGCTTGTCCAAGCTGATAACTTATCGGTACCAACATCATCGCGTTCCGTCTCAACCGGTCTAACTGGTATGGTAACTCGGGGCTCGGTTACGACCCGTGGTACCACATGTTTCCCGAGCCTTTTCACCTCCAAATGAAAAGTATTAAAAGAAGGTGAATGTGAAGAAATCATGCAAGGTTTTACAAGGGGCTTCGGAGGAGTGGAGAGAGATAGAATAGAGGCCATGAAATATGAATATTAGGGTTTGGTACAGAAAATATGTGAGAGCCTGGTATATTATTGGTTGGCAGTTGGCACAAGAGCTCGATATCTTTGTTGGGGTTTTATGTGTTGAAATGAGAGGTATATATAGGCTTCGAAATTTGTATTCTTCTGGAGCTTAAAATTTGTAATTTGAAATATGGTCATATAATGCACAATCAACAGTTGAGATTTTTCTGTGTTAGATTCTTTTATATTTTTATGATGTCAAATACATATACAAATGCACATGCAATGAATTAGAAGAATGTTGAAGAATCTTGACATACTAGGTTCTGTTTTGGATCCTTTCATTAATTAGGATCCAATTAATTAGTCTACTCTAAACACATCATTTACAACAAGAAAGGTTAACCTAAATGATGATGTCACCTTTCAAAACCATATAATTTTGGGGAAATTTTACTTTGCCCCACAATTCACCCAAACATCCTCTACATTACAATTAACACAAGTAATTAACATATGATACTTGATTATGTAATTTGTGTCACATAATTAACATGTAAAACAACCGACATGTGTTGAAGAATATAATTTACATGTTAATATGTGTTATATGTTAATTAATATGTTAATTATGTGTCGTATGTTAATTAGTATATAGAGGATGATTTGGTGAAATACTGGCCTCATTATTTTGGAAGATATTCCAGAGTTTCATGATAGTTAGTCTATGTTTGTAGTCCATATATGGGAAAATATACTTTTCCCAAACTCATATCAAGATTTTTGATGAGGTTGGCAAAAAAAAATTATGTGGATTGATTAGTATTTTTAATTGACGTAATTAAATTAACACATTAATAATTTATAATATGTAGATATTAATACATGTTAATCGATATGTCAATTAAATTAAACGATCAATTCAATAGCTAACCGAGTCAATTAATAGTACTAATCAAAATACTTAACTTTCTCTTGCCACCTCATCAAATATGCTTTTTTTAGTTCGAGAGGCACCATATCAAACCCCTCCATATATGGTGCAATCTTATATAATGTATAATAAAAATATAAGAAATTTTTAAAGAAGAACCTTATTTTCTTATGGAAAAATTGTATAGAAGTCCCTTCATTATTGAAATTGTTAAAAAAAAAAATAGACGTTATTGCAAGAGTTAACATGATTTAATTAAGAATAATTTCAAAAAAATCAAACAAATAACCATTTTATCCTCATTTGTGAAAAATGCTATATATTATTTTTTACGTAAAAATATTATAATTCCATATGTAAAAAAAAAATCGAGCAAATATTGAAACATAAATAACTAAATTTACTTACATTTCTTTAGACAATGGATACTATAACACAAAATACAACATAATACATTCTTCAATCTTCAAAATTGAAAAAAATGATATTCGATCTTTATATTTGAAAAAAAAAATTGCTAGACAAGGATACCCAATTTAAAATATACAAAAATATTTTTTTTAATATAATGATTCACTAAGAATTGTACAAACTATTTTAAAAAATTATGATTGTTAGTGACTGTGATTGAAGAGAATATGATTTTTTATATATGAAAGATTTTCTTGCACAATTTGGAAGATAATAATATTAATAAACAAGAGTAATAAAAACCAACCATTATAAATGAGGGGCAAAACAGTCATTTGTGATAATTGTTTTGAAATTGCTTTTAATTAAGTTATGATTGCTTTTGCAATAACATTATCCTTGTTTTATTTTGTGTTATAATGTTCATTATCAAGAGAAAAGATATGAGTAGTTTTACTTATTTATGTTTAGATATTTTATTTTTTTATATTAAGAATGATAATTGTTTACGTACAAAATAATAAATAACAATCTTCATAAACCAAGGTATAATGGCCATTTGTTTGATTTTTTTTGAATTTGCTATTAGTTAAGTCATCTTAGTTCTTGCGATGCCGTCATCATAAATATATATTCAGTCTCAGTAATATATTCAGCTGTGATAAACATGATAAAATTGGAATAATTATTCTAATTAAGGGTCATTGAGAGGCGAAATCCAGAAATAATGAATTAATTAATAATTGTTTATTTAGTTTTAATGGAAAATAATAAAGTAGTGAAAAGGTGAACTAAAATATTATGTTTGAATGGAAAATAAAGAACAAAAAAATGGGTTTATTCCATCATAATCAACTACTGTTTCATGATCTCCAACTTGGAACAGGTAATAATCACTTTTTTTTTCATTTCATGATATTCTATCATTGCCATTCTATTATATCGTTGCCAAATGTATTCTAACATTATTAGATGAAGTAGGGACATTTGAAGAATGGTGGCGCTTTTTTACAATTCCTTATTAAGAGGGGTATTTCTGCAATTAGGTTTAATGAATTATTTTTTCAAATATCTCTGGAAAATTATATATTAAGGTTATGAATGTTGTGATTGCAGTGTGATAGTGTGCTAGATTTCTGCTCCACCAAACCTCCTAAACAACAAGAAGAAATAGAAAAAAATAATATTACCATGTACCAACTTTTCCCATTAATTTTACCACTAAATTATTTCTGATTTCCACATATTTTAAAGTTATTCCTATATATTAATACCCTCTTTCACTTTAAAATTTAACTAGAGTTGTATTCGCACTATGATACATATATTTTAATTATATATTTCATTATTATAAAACATATTATTATTTTACGATGACAATAATGATATTTCAAAATAAAAATGCGTTACATCTCACATTTTTGTAGATTTATTAAGTATGACCAAAACTAAAAATATATTTATCATAGTGTATATTGCTTTTAAAACAATATATATATATATATATATATATATATATATATATATATATATATATATATATATATATATATATATATATGGGCTAGGTTCCATGGCCAACACCCATATTTGGCCAACTCGGCCAACAACGTTTATTTATCAAATTATATAAATGAAAATTAAATTTTAACCGTATAGATGTAATCTATATCATTTAGATATGTTGTAGAACAAATTTTGTTTCGTTTGCTTTTTTTTATCTAACAAAACCGATAACCTATTTTCACAACCGTCTATTTCGGTATTTTTTTGGATTTCGATGAAAGAAAAGTCGAAACATTGTAAAAATAAATCTAAAGTCTATCTATATAATTTAAATTAAATCCAACGAAAAAAATTCGAATTTTAAAATTGATTTCATGATGAATCATATCGTAAACATTGTCATCCGTCAATATCTTTATGTATCGTGATGGAAATGATAAGAATATTTGTTTTTCATGAAATTAAATCTATAACATTCCCTAGTGATGTATATCACATCTATGCGGTTGGATTTTTATTTTCATGTATATATTATGAGAAATAGACGTTGTTGGCCGAGTTGGCCAAATAAGAGTGTTGGCCACTGAACCTAGCCCTATATATATATATATATATATATATATATATATATATATATATATATATATATATATATATATATATATAAAACATATATAACACATATTAATATTTAGTAAAACAATTTTGTAAAAAGTATAATTATTTTGTTTTATAATCAACATCAACATAATTAATATCTTAGACATAATATATTATTTTAGGATAACATTTTTGTTTTAAACATACTATATATTTTTAATTTCCATACAATTATTAATTTTTAATTAAAAGAGTGGGAGAGAGACCCGTACGTGGGTATTAACTACGAAACAAAGAAAATTAAAAAGAAATGTATTAGCAATTTATGTTGTGCGGATACTTCAAAAAACCGATCGTACCCGTATCGTCATATTCGTACCGTATCCTAAATTCTTTGAAAAATTACCGCATATGTGTAACATAGATGGCAATTGCATCAAATATGAAAATAATCCTACAGTTTGAAACTAAAAGAACATTGATGTCATGACTTAAAAATATTAATTAGAAGTTCTCGTAAATAATTATACGTGAATCCTTCGAATAATAGATACAAATATTATGAATATACTAACGAGTACACTATTATGATATCCTTGCCAGGCCCGACCCATCTATATAAAAATTGAAGCCTCCGCTTCAGGTCCGGATACACACAAAAGAATTACATAGTATATTTGTTGGGTATCGGCGTCACTACTGAGCCCCGCGCAGCGGATTGTGAGGCCCGGTCCGACCCGATCCCGAGGACCACATCAACGACCCAAAAGTACGAATCATGAAATGCATTTAACCTATGAAATTAACGCTTAATTCATAGAGAATCATACCGCGTGAAATTGATCACGGAGACAGGTTGACTCTATTAGCTGCTGCTTGCTTCGCTCTTTGCTTCGATCCCGGCGACACACACGTCCCACGCCCGCGTGATTCGACACCTTGTTCGAAGCTCCTATTTGTCGTATACAACCGGAATTTATCCGATTCGTCTTCGACCTTGCTCGACTTAGCTCTCGTTAGATCACAGTCCAGAATCTCAGTTGAGATTCCTCTACTCGTATCCACCTCGAGCTCGCGTCTTTCGGTTGCGGCGAATTCCCCTAAAATTCCCGCAAGCTTGCTTAAATCTAATCTCTATTCTCCACTAACTTGTCTCACAAGTTCTCTCTATTCTCTACTAGAATTAGGTCTGGCAGCCAGAGAGAGAGAGGAAGAAGAATCCACAGATCTTATATTAATCTGAGAGTTAATGGTGTATTAATGAGTATCAGAAACTGCTAATCCAGAATTCGGATCACTGTGCGTCATGACGCACGATATGGTGCGTCATGATGCACAAGTCACATTTACTTGGATATAGCCGTTACACAGTGTACCGTCATGACGCACGATAACGTCCGTCATGACGCACCACTCATGTGTACCGTCATGACGCAAGATAACTTGCGTCATGACGCACTACTCACAGATTGGCTTTCTCAGAATTACTCTATTGTGCGTCATGACGCACAATTTGGTGCGTCATGACGCACCATGTAATTTCTGCCAGATTTGCATAATCTTATTATGCATCCAATCGTTCCGACGAACACGTATGTTTGTCTACACTCATTTGTACATTCAACTAGTTGATCTGTAACTGTATTTCCTTCAGTCTCCCACTCAGTTCAAGATCCAACAAAAGAAAGTACTAGCGTACATCTCATGTACACATAACCTCAGAGATTGAAATTTAAGCCCGAAATAAGACAGCTCTATGTGTGACCGCGTAGGTTCGTATCAAGCAATGGTAGCAAACTTATGCCCAAGTTTACGGGCTCATGAGAGGGATCTAGGAAGAAATCCATCATAGCTTTCCCACGTTGAAAACGAAAATGATTGTGATCATTTATACCCATCTCGAACGGTGGTGTTTAGTTCTCTTGTTCACGATATCCGTCAATCAAAAGGCACGGTAATAGTCATCCTTATAATTTGATTGACTAAACTTATTGTCTCGATACCGAATTGAATCAACAAACACAATCGATATTAACAATTTAATATCATTGACTCTGGTCAGAGATTTCATTGATCAATTCATCGATAGGCCTAAGGGATATCTCTTTCTCTCGAAAGGAACAATTTCCATCTTGATGATTCACATCAAATTCCGTGTTTCAGATAACACCCGATCATAATCCCATGACCATCCTGTTACAGATAGTGAAAGATTATATCTAAGCATCATGTTACGCACGAAAAATGATCCATGATCATCTCAAGTGTGAAGAACTAAGACCCCATTCGTTACGATTCCATCTACAATGACTAAACCATGTCATGGTATCGCACTTTTGGTCAAGTCACAATATGCATAACCTAATGCATATCCATATTCCCGATTTGACAAACTATTTGTCCTATGATTAGTAAAACATAATCATCACCTCGGCAAATATGCTAGTGTACATGTTAGTCTATTATCTTATAATAGATATACTTATCACATAAGTATCCTAATCATGACTAGGGACGTTTTTGAAATATAACTTTTGAAATGTGACGGTTTTACTTAACATGATCACGTATCACGTAGACGCTCACACAAGTCATAAATCAAGGTTCGTGTAATCATATTACACAACCACGCACAAGTTTTCATATAAGATAAATGCAAATGAAATATAAAAATTTTGAAATTGCATTAATATAGCATAAAGTCTTGGGTGATACATCGTTTACAATAAATAACTCATCATAACAACTATTGTTTTAGATAACTACAAACCAACTTCCTCCTCTAGGTATCTCAAACCTATAGTTCTAGCATGACGATCATGCTTCGCAATTGGAAGAGGTTTCGTAAACGGATCCGCCACATTCTCGTCAGTATCAATCGAAAATCATCAGTACATGTTTGGAAACTGGCATCGGTGTAACCCGTTACAACCAATCCATTATCCTCGCCACCATATACTAAAAACTGGTCCTTAGTTCTTCGTAAGTACTTAAGGATAGTTTTCACGGCTTGCCAATGCGGATCTCCTGGATTCGATTGGTAACGTGATAGGACGCTTAATGCATACGATACGTCAGGTCTCGTACAGATCATGGCATACATGATAGATCCAACCGCCGAAGCGTATGGAACCTTATCCATGTTACTTTTCTCTTCGCTCGATGTCGGACATTGAGCTTTCGAAAAGTTCATACCACTCGACATGGGAAGAAACCCTTTCTTAGAGTTTTGCATGAAAAATCTTTTCAGCACCTTGTCGATGTACGTACTCTGACTTAGGCCGAGGAGTCTCTTGGATCTATCTCTATAGATCCTCACGCCTAAAATATAGGCGGCCTCTCCTAAATCTTTCATAGCGAAACGAGTATTCAAATACTTCTTAACATCCGATAACATCGGAATGTCGTTTCCTATGATTAATATATCGTCCACATAAAGAACAAGAAATACTACGCGGCTCCCACTAACCTTTTTATATACACAAGGTTCTTCTTCGTTCTTGATAAAATCATACTCGCTTATGACTTCATCAAAACGAATATTCCAACTCCGAGAAGCTTGTTTCAGTCCATATATAGACCTTTGAAGCTTGCATACTCTATTAGGATTCTTTGGATCGATAAAACCTTCGGGTTGTGTCATGTACACATCCTCCGATAATTTCCCGTTAAGGAAAGCGGTTTTAACATCCATTTGCCATATCTCATAGTCATAATATGCGGCTATGGCAAGAATAATCCTTATAGACTTAAGCATGGCTACCGGCGAAAACGTTTCATCATAGTCAACACCATGAATTTGCTTGAAACCTTTCGCTACCAACCGTGCTTTGTAAGTATGCACATTCCCATCCATGTCGGTTTTCTTCTTGAAAACCCACTTACACCCGACGGGTTTAACCAAGGGTGGTGGATCAATCAAGTTCCAAACTTGATTATCATACATGGATTGGATCTCGGACTTCATGGCATCATGCCATTTGTCGGAATCTTCGCTCAACATAGCATCTTTGTAGGTTGTCGGCTCATCATCTATGAGTTCGACGTTGCCTTCATCAGTCACGATAAATCCATATCGTACTGGTTCCAGCCGGGTCCTACTAGATCTACGAGGAGCACCTTGTGCTATTGGCTCGACATCCTCAACTATTGATGGATTCGGGTCAACATCCATCGGTTCAATGTTTATTTCTGAATCTCGAACCTCTTCGAGATCAATTTTACTCCCACTAGCTCGTTGAGATATAAAATCCTCCTCCAAGAAGGTACCTCTTCGAGCTACGAAAACCTTGTTTTCCTCGGGATTGTAGAAATAATATCCTTTAGTTTCCTTAGGATATCCTACAAATAAACATTTTTCAGATTTGGGTTCGAGTTTATCCGAAAACATTTTTCGAACATAAACATCACATCCCCAAATTCTAATAAAAGATAACACCGGAGGTTGTCCGGTCCACATCTCATATGGTGTCTTTTGAACCGATTTAGAAGGTAAGCGGTTTATCAAAAAAGCCGCTGTCTCAAGGGCATATCCCCAAAACGATTTTGGGAGACTAGTTTGACTCATCATAGATCGAATCATATTCAATAAGGTCCGATTCCTCCTCTCGGACACGCCATTCCATTGAGGCGTTCCAGGTGGAGTCAATTGTGAAACGATTCCACAATCTTTGAGATGATCTTCAAACTCATAGCTCAAATACTCGCCTCCTCGATCTGATCGAAGTGCTTTGATTGTCTTGCCAAGTTGATTTTGAACCTCATTCTGAAATTCTTTGAACTTTTCAAAAGATTCAGATTTGTTACGCATTAAGTAGATATACCCATATCTACTAAAATCATCCGTAAACGTTATGAAGTATCGATAACCTCCTCTTGCCTCGGTACTCATTGGACCACATACATCAGAATGTATAAGTTCCAATAGTTCCTTGGACCTTTCTCCAACTTTTGAGAATGGTGCTTTTGTCATCTTGCCAAGTAAACAAGATTCGCATTGTCCATATGAATCAAATTCAAATGAATCCAAAAGTCCATCCTTATGGAGTTTTGAGATGCGCTTCTCGTTTATATGGCCAAGTCGACAATGCCAAAAGTAAGTTTTACTATCAACTTTAGGTTTAATCCGATTCGTGTTTATATTATAGATTGATTTATCATTTGTGTAATTCATATCTAAAATGTAAAGACCATTTTCTAATAGAACATTTCCATAGAATAAATTATCCTTACAAATAGAAAATTCATTATTCTTAATAATAAATTCATAACCATCATTAGCTAGTCTAGACACACTAATAATGTTCTTACACAAACTTGGAACAAAATAACAATTATTTAGTTCTAAAATAAATCCACTCGGTAAAGTAATAAAAATATCTCCGACGGCCAATGCAGCAACGCTTGCTCCATTCCCTACTCGAAAATCCACTTCACCGCGTGTTAACTTCCTTCTATTTTGAAGAACCTGCATATTTCGACAAATATGAGTTCCACAACCGGTATCTAATACCCAATTGTCCAAAATTGAAATGTTAACATCTATAATAGTCATACCTGCGGTTCCGGCTTCCAAAGCCTTTCCCTTGCTTTTCTTCACCTCCTCGAGGTAAATCTTGCAATTTCTCTTCCAATGCCCAGTCTTTTTGCAATGGAAGCAGGTGACATCCACAGATTTCTCCTTTCCTTTAGTCTTCGGTTTGGACAACGACTTGCCCGCACCGCCCTTGGACTTTTGTTTCTTACGAATCCCACCTTGAATCATGAGGACATCCCTAGCAACTCTTGCTTTGGGTTCCCCCGATGCCTTAAGCATCTCCGACTCAAAGTTCTTGAGCATCCCATGGAGCTCGGGAATCGTCTTGTTCATCGAATGCATATGATAGTTCGTTACGAAAGTTGAAAAAATCGGTGGCAATGCACATAAGATCAAATCTTGTTGCATTATTGGTGACACCTTTTCTCCCAATTTCTCGAGACGATCAATCAATGATTGTACCTTTAACACGTGAGTGCTAACCGAAGATCCGTTAGGCATCTTACAGTTAACCAACTCCTTTAACGTATTGAACCTTTCAATGCGTTCTTGCTCTTGGAACATTTCCTTGAGCGTGGCGTTAATTTCGTACGCATCCGAATCCTCGAACTGCTTCTGCAAGTTCGCGTCCATACATGCCAACATGAGGCACGTCACGTCATTTGACTCCTTCTTAAGTTTGTCAAATGCCGCCTTTTCTTCGGGCGAAGCGTTCTCGTCGGGAGTAACCATCTTCGTGTCTAACACGTGACTTTTACACTCTTGCCTAAGAACAATTCTTAGGTTACGGTGCCAGTCAAGATAGTTCTTGCCGACTAGCTTCTCCTTCTCCAATACCGATCTAATCGACATTGAGTTGGTGTTGCTTGATGTCATGATTGCTACAACGAAAAATACTTTAAAATGAGATTGATACTGATATGTGCGAACTTATGCTATATGCTTATATGATGATATGAAATATGTTACTTTTATCAAATCAATAACCCTAATATTGATTCGGGATTCTAAATCCAATAACACTTCAAGACCCATATTTCATGATCCTCCCACAAGTGACTTTGGCCGACAAATGGGATCTCACTATTTAGGTAGGATAAATCCAATCGCATCCAATACGACTCTTGACCTTTTATAGGATTTCGGTATCGAACCATATCATATATGATTCAAATTCCGTTTGTGCATCCTAACTATGCCCCGAACCCCAATCGGATTGGCTTGGACGGTTAAGTCACAACCATGATCACATATCGTTCAATTGAACTACAAATGCGCCCGACTTTGGCCTGAACCCGCATTTGTCCCCAATTAACGCTTGCCTCTCACGTTGATACATACAACAATGCACGCCCGACTTTGGCCTGAAACCGTGCAAGGTGTGATGACCAACCTCGGAGGTTGTGAACATGGAAGGCATTTCATGACTTAAGTATTATGCAGGGATTTATGTGATATAATCTAATTATATCAATAAGCAAGTATATCATGATGAATGAACATAATTAATAATGATTAGAACCACAATTAAATAAATCAAGAAAAATTACACTGTGCGTCACGACGCAACATAACGTCCGTCATGACGCACCGTACTAAAATGGACTTCCATTGACTTCCGTCATGACGCAACATAACGTGCGTCACAATGGACTTCACAGGTCCGTCATGACGCCAGACAGTGCGTCACGACGGACCATACAAAACAATTTTGTTGTCTATTCCAGAAACTATTTCAGGTTCCTCCGTCATGACGGTTGGTTACTACCGTCACGACGGACCGTGTTCTTCCGTCATGATGCCAGACGGTGCGTCATGACGGACTGTACAAAACCATTTTGTCCAGATTTCCAGAAACTTTTTGAGGTTCTTCCGTCATGATGGTTGGTTATACCGTCACGACGGACTGTTCTGGTCCGTCATGACGCCAGAGGGTGCGTCATGACGCACTGAACAAAACCATTTTGTTCAGTTTGCCAGAAACTTTTTGGACTTCTACCGTCACGACGCACCAAACGGTCCGTCATGATGGTACGAATTTACACAGTGCGTCATGACGCACAACTGTTGTGCGTCACGACGGACTGAGTAACGCCTCAGATCCAACTCTTGGATTTCCCGTGTGCGTCATGATGCACCATATCGTGCGTCATGACGCACCAGACCTGAAATTCAGTTTTATTTTGTAATTTTAACAGATTTTAATCGTTTCAAAAACGATTAATCATGAACAATTCATGATTACTTCTAGATTCTTTTGATCATCTCATGATCAAATACTAGTAAGATTTCTATGGTCCTAATTTTACAACTACATGATTATGTCCTAAAATTCTACATGAAATTCCGAATAACACTTATTCGAAATCGATTCGACGATCGAATCGTGACGATCGCTCTGATACCACTGTTGGGTATCGGCGTCACTACCGAGCCCCGCGCAGCGGATTGTGAGGCCCGGTCCGACCCGATCCCGAGGACCACATCAACGACCCAAAAGTACGAATCATGAAATGCATCTAACCTATGAAATTAACGCTTAATTCATAGAGAATCATACCGCGTGAAATTGATCACGGAGACAGGTTGACTCTATTAGCTGCTGCTTGCTTCGCTCTTTGCTTCGATCCCGGCGACACACACGTCCCACGCCCGCGTGATTCGACACCTTGTTCGAAGCTCCTATTTGTCGTATACAACCGGAATTTATCCGATTCGTCTTCGACCTTGCTCGACTTAGCTCTCGTTAGATCACAGTCCAGAATCTCAGTTGAGATTCCTCTACTCGTATCCACCTCGAGCTCGCGTCTTTCGGTTGCGGCGAATTCCCCTAAAATTCCCGCAAGCTTGCTTAAATCTAATCTCTATTCTCCACTAACTTGTCTCACAAGTTCTCTCTATTCTCTACTAGAATTAGGTCTGGCAGCCAGAGAGAGAGAGGAAGAAGAATCCACAGATCTTATATTAATCTGAGAGTTAATGGTGTATTAATGAGTATCAGAAACTGCTAATCCAGAATTCGGATCACTGTGCGTCATGACGCACGATATGGTGCGTCATGATGCACAAGTCACATTTACTTGGATATAGCCGTTACACAGTGTACCGTCATGACGCACGATAACGTCCGTCATGACGCACCACTCATGTGTACCGTCATGACGCAAGATAACTTGCGTCATGACGCACTACTCACAGATTGGCTTTCTCAGAATTACTCTATTGTGCGTCATGACGCACAATTTGGTGCGTCATGACGCACCATGTAATTTCTGCCAGATTTGCATAATCTTATTATGCATCCAATCGTTCCGACGAACACGTATGTTTGTCTACACTCATTTGTACATTCAACTAGTTGATCTGTAACTGTATTTCCTTCAATATTTTATAAAATTTGGGATTCATTATAAAATATTTAGGGTCAATTATAAAAAATTAGGGTCCATTTTAATAAAATTATATAGTATATAAAAAAATTGAGTTTCTTTTGTGATATGGCTTTGGTCTTTTAAATCCTTGGACCGGCACTGATCCTAGCTATTCAAAATTGAAAATCTAAAATTAAATAGAAGGAGAAAAAGAAAGCAATAAGTAAAATGTGTAGTTGTTTCTCGACAATACTTGGCAGTAGTGACAAATCTTGAGGCTGATTCTTGAGGGTTTGAAATAAAAATCTAACTACGAAAATAGTATTACAAAGAAATTGGATGGGCTGGAGACAAACAATAAGAATATACATTTTATATGAATAAAATACACTGAATCATTACTGATTTATAATGTTCGTCGACAATTTCGTGAGGAACGTGACAAAGATTCCTACAAACACTACAACATTTCAGGTTATCAGCGACCGGGGCATTTTTTTGCGTTGGGCCGTCGCTAAAAAAAGGTTTTTCTGACGATGGGCCGTCGGTGAATGGTATATGCGACGGGTACTATCTGAGACAGACCGTCGAAAAAACGTTGGTACGGGCCGTCGGAAATTTGGACCCGTCGGAAATGCTTGTTTTAGCGACGGTCCATCGCTGAAATGCTGTATCACCGACGCCCCTTTTATCGACGAGCAATCATCGACGACCACCCATCGCTGATAGCATCAACGACGTTTTTTGTCATCTTCAGCGACGATTTTCGCAGTCGTTGATGTTCTGGTTTGTTGTAGGGATAGATCAGTCTCTTCTTGGCAACACTTGCACCAATTTTTTTACATGTGTTATGACCGTATTTTCTTGTTGAGGTCTTTTACTATGTTTTTTTATTTCTCCGTCACTTTCATAATAGCATCATCATGATGTCATCATGAATAATTAACATTTTAATTGTTAATTACTCTCGTCCAACACATTGATACCCACAGTGAATCACACTTCTTCTATTTCTTTCCTCTCTGTGTCAAAGTTGAATGAGGTTAACTCCTCTTGTCAAAGTTTAATCCAAGATATGCACATATGTTTAGGATATATGTAAATATATATAATGAGAACTCCATGCTACACATTTGTTTTTATACATCATTCTTTTAAAAAATATTTTAAATTTTAAATACTTATTGATTTAGAGTATTTAAAACATTTCTAAAATGTATTTATTAATTAATGCTAGGTTAGATATAAAAATTTACCACTAATGTAAAGGAAAACAATCTAATTAATTTTGCACGTCGGTTTATTGCATTCCGTTCCATCAGGATTCACCCTGACACGACACGTGACAGTTTCTTTTTTCTTATAAAAAATATTTTTTTGTTATTTTTGCCGATGCATGCCGCCACACATTCGGTTTATTTATATCCTTTTTAGAAGTATCATACATTTTAGATGTATGTTGTGATTTTTACATGTATCTTTTTAGATGTATGTTATACATTTTTTACATTGATGATATATCTTTATATGTTATACAATTTTAGATGTATCTTATATCTTTTATATGTATGATATGCATTTTTAAGTACCATACGCTTTTATACATTTTTGCATGAATAATATTTTTTTATTTGTATGATATATATTTTTCAAATACAATACTGAAGGAAATACAGTTTTGGATCATCGCTAAAATGGTACGTAGGACAAACGAACGTACGCGTTCGTGGGCATACGAAACAGATTAGTAAAACTGGTATAACTTTTAGTAGGAAACTCCGATTTGAATGGTTCAAATTGATTTAGTTAGATAATGAGATTATCTAGAACTTTCATGTTGTAATATATTTCATTTGAGCGAAGTATCAGTATCGTTCTAATGAAATACCGAAAGGGTGCGACAGTTTGACATACAGTCAGTAAAACGGCCGTAACTTTCGGGTCCGAACTCCAATTGGGCTGGGCCAAATTGGGTTGGAAAGATAATTAGATTATCTACAACTTTCGTAAATGTTCAAAGTCGGTTGGAACGATTTAATATTTTCGTTCTGACAGATTACTGAAAGGGTGTATGCAGTTTTCTGTTTGAAAAGGTGTATAGAAGATATACATACCTTTTGGCCCATCCTTATCCTATGGAGTATATATAGAATGTTTCTCTCTCTCTCATCAGTCCAACCAGTTGAATAATTAGATTAGTTCAACCAGAAAATTAATGGAGTTAATTTAGAATTAATCCAGAAATTAAGAGACTCTAATCACTTGATGAGAGAGTGCGAAGAGATTGAGAGAGAAGGAGAAAAGAATTTTCTCCGTGTAGAGAATCGAAACGCAATCATGCAAGTTCGCCGGTGCATCGTCTAGGCAGGTGTATCCGCGACCGAGGTGCTACGACTCACGGTGGATACGGGTAGAGGAGCGACACATGTGGCTCTTCGTTGTGATCAAACCGGAGAAGTAATCGAGTAACGGGCTGTGGAATCATGCGGGCATGGAACGCACGAAGACAACCCGAGGCGTGTCGAAACGGTGGGAGACGTGCGGTATGGGACGTACGGGCTAGTCACCAACGTGACACCGAAGGAAATAGAAGGCGGCGATCAACCCTTCGTGTGCCATCAATTTGGCACTGGTATGAATCTGTCCTTCTATTCGCATCGTACTCTCGAAGTCGTGGCGTGATCTCGGGAATCGGAGAATCGGACCGGGCCTTCATTCCGCTGCGCGGGCCCGGGGTCTAGGATATTCTCCTACAAATACATGTATGTATATAATATCTTTTAAGATATTTCATATATTATTTATACATAAATAACATTTTGTATATATATATTTTTTCTACTAGATTTATACATTTTGTATAATAATTTATACATTTTTTATCCGCATGCGATATAATTCTAAAATTAGAAGAAGAAAAATTGCCACGTCGCGTGCCGGGTGAATCATGGACGGGCCATTTCTCTAACGCCAGCCCCTATAAAATTATATGCGTTACTTCTCCATATAAAATATGTAAATTAAGAAAAAAAATATTCCATAAAACTCTTATGATGGTTCATATGATCAATCTCGGAATTAAAGTAGAACATATACGAACTTTTTTTATTATTATTATTTTTAGAATAAATGAAGAAGTCTCGTTTGTTTTTCATTAACTGATGTCAATGAGACTTAAACCCACAATCTCTATTTTATTTTTATTTATTTTTGTCAAAAACTCAGCCAACGGGTCCGTATTGGCACCACGAACTTTGATTTTCTAATGATTATAGTGATGATTGATAGATACTCAATACCACTATTTCATATCTCAGTGACTAATATGTAGGGGTGTAAACGGTTCGGATCGTGGTCATACCAGATCCGGATCTGTATTTTTTTTCGGATACAGATACGGATACGGATATTCCCGGATCCGGATACGGTTCGGATATTAAACGGATACGGATTCGGTTCAGATATCTCGGATACGGATACGAATCTAGATATTATTCGAATAGTTCATACGGATATTTTGTATGTACCATAACTATCTATTTTACCAACGAATCTCAAACAATATCAAAATAATACTTAAATAGTACATAAAAAGACATTATAATTTTACAAAACAAAATTAAGTATTTGTTAAATATCTCCCGAATAGCCCTAATAAAAGACCATAGTTATTTAAAAACATAATAAATTTCAAAAACGGATATCCGTTTTTATACCGTTATTCAGATCCGGATAATATCCGGATTCGGATCCGGATCCGATCCTTATTATCAAAACCGAATCCGGATCCGGATCCGGAAAAATGGATCCGGGTCGGATCCGGATCCATTCGAATCCGGATAATTTTATTCGGATCCGGATATTTAGGCGGATTCGGGTCGGGTCGGTTCGGATAATATCCGAACCGTTTACATCCCTACTAATATGTGTATCAAATTTGACAAAATAGTTTAAATATCAATATTTCATATCTTCGTAATGAATATATTATACATTAATTACTTATGGGCTACTGACATAAATTGTGGAGCTATTTAACAAAGCTTTTGAATGTAGAATTAAAAAAATTGAACGGTCTGGTGAGAGGGAGGAGAATCAAGTTGATGGAAGAGAATATGTCTTGGATTTTTTACCACTCAGTGGAGAAAAGGGGAGTTGGAAGTGAAGGGCTTGCTGGTCCTTTTTCGACAAGGGTAATTATGATGCTTCCTTCTCAATCTTTTTTACCATTCGGTCTATTTATATAACTGATGTAAACACAAAACTCGCGCTCTTAAGCAAATATAAATTATATAATACTTTTAGTTTTAATACAAAGCTTTATTTCTGTGGGTATCGTATCAAAACAAAATTATTTACAATGTATTAATATTAAAATATGTTTGTTATTTAAGTATAATCATGTACATGAACGGATCTTAGTAGGGACCATGGCCCCATCCCCATGTCCCTCCCCTACACACAGATTTTCGCACAACAATGTATATTACTAGTATTTTGACGTATTTTATTAGTATAACATTATAATTTTTATTGTTTGACCCCCAATTTTTTTATACGGTATAAGTACAGTAGATATGTTTTAATTGTCTCCCCCAACTAATCCGACCAAGATCCGCCACTGATCATGTATATTTATACTTATAAATAATTTTACACATTTTTTCCCTCATATTATGCTTACCCGTCACCTAAAAAATCTGGATCGTTCATTTTTATGATCCAAGAGTTATAATCGATTAACTATATTTCTTTGAATAGACATGATTATTTACACTCAAGTACCTACAAATAAAAACCATTCACATATTAATAATGAACCGTATCCACACGAATAGTCGTTTAAATATTTTTTTTATTGTAAATTTTTTTGTATTTCAAATCTTTAACTTTATTTTTAGTTTTTGATTTTTCTTTTTTCAAAACTGATTAATATGATATTTTTGGGTTTGTAGAAGGGCAAATATGTAAATTTCATTTATTATTATTATCTTTAATTTGGATATTTCTCATATCTTAGAAGTTTTTCAATGGTAAAAATGGTATTTTGGATTTTTGGAATGGTAAATATGATAATTTTTATTTTTCGAATTATAAATATGATATTTTGGGTTTTTAGGAGGGTAAATATGTATATTCCCTTTATATTGTTATTATTATTATTTATTATTTTTTTATATCTTATAAGTTTTTCAAAGATAAATATGATGTTCTGAATTTTCGGAAGGGTAAATATGATATTTTATTTTTCGAATGATAAATATGAATAGGTTTTTAGACTATAAATATGTAAATATTTTTCTTCTTTTTTTATTATATTTACTTATTTTTTATATTTTCTAAGTTTTTCAAGGATAAAAATGATATTCTGTATTTTTTGGAAGGATAAATATGATATTTACGTTTTTTAGAAGGGCAAATATTTAAACCCAGCCTTTTATTTTAATTGTAGTTTCTAAGTTTTTCAAAGGTAAAAATGATATTTGGGATTATTGGTAGGATAAATATGATATTTTATTTTATCGAACGATAAATTTTTTTTTTTAGGAGGATAAATATATAAATTCCCTTTTTTATTTTATTCTTTATTAATATTATAATAATAATTATTATTATTGTTATTATTATCATTATTATTATTATTATTATTACATGAACGTTAAGTATCCTTATAAAAGTTTGAATTTGTAGGATTTATTATCGACACTATTTGAATAGAGTGATGATATGAAGGATTTGCCACTTATAAACGAAGTAATTTATGTATTCGTGAGGAGTTTTTGTCAAATTGTTAAATTATTTATGGTTATTTTCATAACGTAACAATTACGTAGACATGTTATGTTTTGTTTTTATATGAATCGAATCAATGTTGCATGACAAATTGTTTAATGATTGAGCAAATATAATGTTCTTTATTGAAAATTAATGATAATTATGAGACTTGGTTGCTCGATATAAAACAAAACAATGTAAAACTCGAACATGACACTAACTAGAGAAATAATATTCTTGACTAAACAATTTAACTTGTATGTAAACAGTTATAATAGTTATTATTTATGTTTGTGTTATTGTAATATTATATATGATTAAAGTTCATTTAATATTGTGTTGGTTATTTAAAATATTTAGGAATATTTAAATAAATCATGAATTGTATAACTAATTTATACATCATCAGAATATGTGATTACGATAGTAAAATTGTAAAGATGAAAGTAATATGTATATGTGATATATATATTGGAAGGACCAAAATATATAATGGAGTTCCCAATAAATAATACATATAATATATATGTGATATATGTGTATATGTATTATTACATTTTCATTTATATAAATAGGGAAATTAAATTGTTTATATCTGGCCAAAAATTATTAGACTTACAAATTATATATATGGACCAAATAATTATTAGTAGTTTAAATAAAATATATATGTATGACATATATAATTTCCATTTGTATAACAAATGAAACTCATTAAATAAATATGGACCGAAATTATGTATGTATATATTTGATATATTTATTATAATTTACATATATATAAATAAGGAAAGTCCATTAAATATATGGGCCTAAATTATGTATGTATATATTTGATCGGTAATGTTTTGCACCCCGCTAAATAAACCCCCAATCTACCCCGCATATATTAATTAAGAAGGTAATTAATGCAACAAATTTCCTAATCAACCAATTGCGGGTGAAGTGCGGGTAAATTGTGGGTGGTGCCTAATATTATTGATATTTGATATATGTATCATAACTTCTTTATATATAAATAAGGAAACTCCATTAAATATATGAGCTGAAATTGTAGCTGAAATTGTGTATGTTTATATTTGATATATGTATTATAATTTCCATTTATATAAATAACGAAATTCAAAGAATATTAATGGCTGAAAATATCGTGTGTATATATGATATACATTCTATATATGAAAATGCGGAAATAACAATATTAGCCTAATTATTGTTTCCTTATATTTTGACTCCTCTCCCTCCCTACAAATAGAGGCACTTCCCTCGTTATTTCGGCACACAATAAAAGACAAAGAAAGAGCTGAAAATAAGAAAGAGAGAGCTAAGTGTTAGCCGCAATTATGAATAAAAGTTTAAAAAATGTCATTAATATATATTATATGTTTTGTAATATAATATATTAATTTATTAGAATTTATATATTAATTAATGTAAAATAATAAACATCATTAGTGTAAGATGACGTGACATTCTAAAAATTCTAAAAATTATTGTATAATAATGAACATAACAATGTCTACAAAGAAAATATGTCCATAAGAAAATCAACGATTAATTATTGAACCAAATTTTGTCACATTTAATAATTTAACTGTTGAAATAATTGTGACGATGTGACACAAATAAATCGCACAAAATTTGATAAATTTTTTTTTGGATAGATTATGAATTGAAATATCCTAAAATTATCCGGTAATATTCTTAAGACCTCAGTAGTATTTTGACTTATTCTAACGAATATAGTTATACCTATCAAAAACAAATAATCAAATACTCGAAATGACGTATTTAATACATAGCCCATGTATACATATCTGGTATCTCAGTATATGAAATCCGTATTTCAAAATTTCTTGTGTATTTTAGTAGAAGTATCAGCTTACTAATTATGAAATTTATCGTGTCATGCAAGGTCCATCACATTATTTTATTTCAAAAATGAAGTCTATGATAATCAATAGCGAGTAGATTTGGGATATCTTTAACAACTTAATTATTTAATTCGAGTATCTACTGAGTGCCCCATTCTTTGGCAATTATTAACCCCCCAAAGTGGATTCTCCAAATTCCCTCAATTTAACATTAAAAAATCCAGAGATCCCTGACAAGGGACAATATTGCATATGAGAAAGTTCAATTCATTTTTGTTCGTCCATTTAGTACATGCTAAAGAACCTTTTGTCATATATATTTAGAAAATAATAACTTTGGAATCAATATACTTAAAAAATAAAAAATAAGAACCTTAACCAATAACTTAGAATATACTATATCAAAATCATTTGAAACACTCAGGGACAGAACGTGGCCCGCCTTAGGGACCTATTGCGAAATACTCTCATTTTCGGTCGTGGGACATTATGAGGGCCACTGGAGGATGGACGAACAATGGACACTTCTCAAGAATAAGTCATGGAAAAAGTATGGTTCTTTATTGGAACAACAATTAGAATGACTAGAGGACGATTTATACAAGCGTTAAAATTTGTTGGCTAAAGCATAAAGGATGGCAAGCTAATTAAGATTGCAAATTGTACCCATTCACATAATTAGAGACATAAAAATACGAGTAAATATAAACAACATCATCTCACAACATAATAGAAACATGATATCTTGATGGCCTTATATTTTTTCGATATAGTGTAATGTGATTGAATGAGATATCATATGTGTTTATGTCAATTCAGCATCTGCTGCAACATCCTATTGCATAGCATTACTCTCAAAGTACCTATTCGAAAAGTGCATTTTTGCATCACATACGATGACTAATCTTGAAACAGCACTACAAAACTTTGGCGAAGAAAGAACAACAAAGGTTTGTATTTTGTATTGATAAAATGTATTGAATTATCGTAAATAATTCGTCGAAAATTTTGGAGAATGAGAGCACGATCTTCCGGTTCATACATCAATCCGTTCCTGATAGTAGTTTTGGACCAGTTTTGCATGGTTGACAACATCGACCTGGCACACCAATGATGAACCGTAATGAATGTGATACCTTGTAGGCGATTGGATGCTGGTGCATTTGGAAAGAAATGTGAAAACTTTTCGAGCCTCTAAAAGATAAATTTGCCGGGGTTTTGGCCAAGACAAGACGAGATGCGAAGGTGGAGCGTGGCGATAGCATGGTGGATGAGGGGATGGGTAGAGGAGGTTAAAATAACAACATTTTGATTAAGTGTGGTGATATACATTCTCCTTATAATTCGTTAGCCTTATTTGTGTATTGGAATGTTTATTAAATGTTGATGGTAAACCATGAATGAATTTTTGGATCATCTTATATAGAATGAGAGGAAAACAAGATACGCCGTTTCACACATTGATAATGTATTAATATTTTTAATGGGATTGTTTACCACTATCCATAATTAATTAAATTCAAATTTACAAATTTGAAAAATAAGTTATGAGACTGGATTAATCCTCCATTTAACATTTGTTAAATCCAATAAATTAGATTTCGATTTTTTTCATCAATTTGCTTTTATATTTATTCTAAAATTAGGAAAAATGATGCAACAATTAATAATACAATTATTTTAATAAATTCGAATAAATCTATAAAAACATAAATTAGAGTTTGTCGAAAAAATTTCAAAATTAAATTATCATACAAAAAATCGCAAAAATCTGCAAAATACAAATGAAAATATTTTGTTTAAAAAAAATTGAAGATAAAATAATTAAAGATATGGTCAAATAAATACGACTTAACATAGATAAAATGAAATAATAAAAAAATGCATAATTTTATAATAATGTGTTTTATCAATTAATTAGTGTGGTTTATCGCCGAATTAATACGGTTTACCACCCGCTACGATTTACTACATGCATTTATTATTTATTTCCAACACATCAACATATTTGAAGATATATATAGGGGCAAGCATAACTTTTTTTTTAAGTAACGAGTCAATTAATTAGGAGGATGATGGCATAAGCCGAGTTGGTGAAAAATTGTAATATATTGATTTTTTTATTTCAATTAATAATACATATTTTTTCTTCTTAATTTCAAATTTCTAAATCCTCATAAGTAGGGGTGGTGAATTCAATTTGGAGTTTGATGTTCGTTCGAGTTCGAGTTTGATTTAAGTTTGTTCGATAACCTTTCGAAGTCCTATCAAACAGAATCGTATATGTTCGATAAGAAATGAACCGAGCTTGAACTATCATGTGTTTGTTCGAGTTAAAAATATAAAACCAATATAAATTCTAATCTATATAATTCTAATAATTTATACCATTAAAACAAATTTAGGTTCATATACTTCGAACTTATATCGAGATCATGAACTTTTCTTTACATATTTCATTTAAATTATTGATTCAAGTGTTACTTTTGTTAGAATTTATATCGTGTGAATTGTAAATGCCGTTTTGTTTTTTTATATTAAATAGTTCGAATTTTAGTTTATATTTTATGGACAATTTTAAGATTTTAATTTGGTATTTTTGTATTAATGAAACCTAGAAGAAATAAATTAAATTTCTAATTTATAAATTTTTGAACTAATATTGAACGAATAGAACTGTTCGAAATTTTAACGAACCAATTTCGAACAGTAAACAAGTACTGTTCGACAGTAATCACGAACCGAACCGAACATGTTCTATAGGATTCCGAATCGAATTCAAACATAATTTAGTTAATGGGACCGACTAGAGCCCTACAATAGTGAGCATGCCCGGGTCAATCCAATTAAACGTGGGAGTGAGGTATGGCAGTTTGATACCAACTTTGACTACATTTGTGCACTTCGAACGCACGCCGCAAAAGAGTTTAATTTTTTATACAAAAGGAATAAATCCAGCAAAAAGATTATACAAAAATTTACTCATATAAAAAAAATTATAACTTAAAATATACATAAGGTATATCATACATATAAAAAAATATAACATTTATTGTATTTAAAAATATATATGTTACATCAAAAAAATTATATATACATGTAAAAAGATACAACATACATCTAAAAAGTATATCATTAGTTTTGAATGTACATGTAAAAAGATGCACGATACATCTTAAAATCTACATCATACATTTATATTTCAAAAACGTATGTGATACATCTAAAACATATTATATACATCCAAAAAATATAATATATATATGGATCTAAAAATATAATATACATCTAAAAATATGTACATGTAAAAACATGCGTTTGGGAATGCGCATAAATCGCACAAAATGCTATAGAAACAAATCGAATTGTAATCATTTCTTTGATTCGTTAACAGATCTACTCACAAGTTATTTGGGTATGCAAATTGCAAGTCTATGCCTAGTATTTTGCCACTTTAAGGTGTGATAAGTCATAAAACTAATTAAATGTCCCCTTGATTCCCCGTACGAGAAACAAAAAATTAAAAAGCATTGTTAGTCAATGAGGTAATTGTTCTTCTCTGTCCATAATAGGCAAGTCAGGACAGAGAACCTCATTGATTGGAGGCTGTTATTCATCCCCAAGTTTGCCTCCTTACAACGTCAAAACTATTTCTGAGCCAATATAAGTTAAATATTAACTATGAAATATCGACATTATAAATATTTTGTAATCACAAGAAGCTTTGTTGCAAATTAGATCTACTAAATTGTGGATCTGAATTTAAATCAATAGAGTTTTCTTTTTGCAGTAAGTCTATGCGGATTAATATATTCTTCCTTCGATATACAACTTAAGCGAAATGAACATTTTGTACATCAATGAATGTGTTCACTAGTTTGTAGATTAATGCAACCAAAAAAATGAGTAAATGGAGAAGGTTCGGTGGTTCTCCATCAATTGATGCCAATGAAACTCGAACTCACAAAAAGATTTCATCTTGGGTATAGATTAGTGCACACTTCCATCAAAATAGAATTTAATCTAACTAAATGTGTTACTTAACCTGTATATACAATAGTGATGAATTACGCAATGTATTTTTTGTAACTCAAGCTATTTCTACAGTTAGATATTTTTAAATCTAGAGTAAATATCTTAGTTTTCACCAAAAACTCCAAAATATATTTTTTAAACCATGTAACGTATAGATTAGTTGAACATTTTTTAATATCGAATTTGTTTAGATAGTTTTAATAGATTTAGATTTGAAAAAGATATTATTTTGCATAAATGAATATTTTTGTTGGTTTCAATATTATTATTGTTTTGAATTTTTTATTTCATCCTTTTAATGAAGGTAAGTTATGTGTGTGTCATTTAATTACTTTTAAAATTAGTTGATATGGCCAAAAACAAAAGTAGAGGATAAACATATTTTTCGACTTGTTATTTCATTCGCAAACTTGGAAAATAATCATCGATTATAAAATTATTATGTTTTTAAAACATAATATTTGTATTAAGTCAAAAAGAGAGAAAATGTATGGATCAATCTAAATCTTTAATTATTTACATTGGAGTTGATTTCTAATTTTGATAGATTAATTAAGAAGGAATATGATATAGTGAAATAAATCCAAAAAATGCATTTTTGAGATTTTGATAGAAATATAGATAATTGTTCTAGATTAAGAAATATCAATTCTGAAAATATTGTTTTCCTTATAATAGTTTATATTTAATTTATCGCATGAATTAAATCAAAATAGGTACATCGTATATTTACTTCAGAATAATATCTTCATTCTTCATGATTTGCATTTTCTAACACTAATATTATTATGAAACAACAACTACCAAAAATACCTTTCGAAAAATACCATAGGAAAATACCTTTTGAAAAATAATTTACCATAAAAAACTTATATATTTATTATAAAAAAAAAAAACTTATATAAAAGTTGGAGCAGGCAAGAATTTACTAGCGGAGACAAAACATCTCCCACTACACAAAGAAGACAAACTGAAATGGGAGTCGAGTATAATTTACCAAATAAGAAGTGTTTCTGAGAGTCCCAAAATGGGGTGGTCATTGGTGATGTCAAGGCCATTTTAACAGTGGAAGCCCTGTGTATTGGCCAATTGTGGTTCCCTACTGTGGTATAAATAAATAAATTATAATGATGCATCACAGCATCAGGCATCTCCTAACTCATTGCTAGCTTAGCTGCATTTCCAGTCCTGTGTGCCGGTTCTTTTGCATCATTATGTGTGTGATCCAACAATCATACATATTTAACAAGTCCTATTTTTACCGCTAAATAAAAGATTGAAATACGATACAACTTGAACATACGACATTGATTTCTAACAAATTTGATACTACCATGAATATAATGAACATACATATTTTGGGTTCAATCTTTATTGGTAACAAAAATAAATGAGAAATTCAAACCTCATTTATTATTTCATATATCTATCTAATAATGTCATATAAGACTTCAAATTTCTAAAATGTTAATAATATATGGAAGAAAACTACAATTTATAACATTATTGCATCATGATAATACTAATTTACAAGAATGTTAAAAACAAATCAACTATCTATACAACAGCTCGAGTTACTCTGACTATTTACGAAAAATGTTGTACCGTCTTTTTTGTCTTAGAGAACCAGTAAAGCATCATGGTAATTTAAGATATTTAAAAAAATCTACTAATTTTGTTTTACTAAACGTGGGATAAAAATGTCATTATATTCACTTCGTTAATAAGATGATATTTTCATATCTTTGAAAAATTATACGTTGCAAACTCATTATTGATTATACTATAGGTATTAAAAATCTGATATTTTTACTAGGTTGTGACACATATCAAGAAAATATAATAGTATTTAGTATCTGAAAGCAAAGATAATTCGCATGTGGTCGTATTTTATTGGAGAGCCATTTTCTTTCCGTCTCGAGTATGTTTTTTTAATGGTACCGAACAAGCGATCGCTTGTCATTATTGGTGTAGCTATGATCTTTTATTATGATGTGGACGACACTCGAATTGATAGCTTATCCAACATATGATTTTATTGTGTCAAACACTGAACCAACTAGGCTATGTGACTATTGGCAGTCTTGAGTATTTTTTTCATTATTTTGTCTAATTCTTGATGAGAAAAATCACGTTGTAGGGTATTCGAAACCTGATCAAATGCAATAGTATATTTTAAAAATTAAAAGTCTAGCAAACTGCACGTAAAAAATAAATCAAGAGTCTGTTGAAATAAATGTATTCTCAAAGAAAGTGATTAAATGAATCGATGCTATTTAATATTTGAAACTGAATACTAATTCATGTTTAGCTTGTCTTAGTTTTCATTCAAATACAGAGATAGATTTTATATTTATATAGAAAAAAAGAGAGCAGAGAGCAGAGAGAATAATTAATTCTTATTCTTATTATTATTTTTTGCTTTAAGGCCCGTAGGCTATGTATAATATCATCATTACGAGTCGAGTTTGTATTAGAAACAATGATCGAAGTTGACGGTTCCGTTGATAAATCAAGGACCTAAAATACGTCGAACGAAAAACCCTTTCTTTGTATCCATGATACAGTAGGTAATTGGAAATCCAAGTCTGTTATTTGGAATTTGGATTCTCAGATTTGAAAAAACCCTAAAATCTTTTCCTGGGTTTTGAAAAGAATAAGGAATTAAATTCTGGGAAAATGAATCCTAAATTGGGAGAAGGGACCCTTCGTCGCAACCCTTATTCGCAACTCTTCTTCACAACCCTTATTCGCAACTCTTCTTCACAACCCTTCTTCGCAACTCTTCTTCACAACCTTTCTTCGCGACTCTTCATCGTAGGTTCACAACCCTTAATCTCTGCACAGCCCTTCGCAACTCTTCGTCGAATTAAAGGTCGAAAATTTAATAAGGTTTAAGTCGATTTTTTGGTAGAGTTTGAGTTGATTTTCAATCAAATTTCAATCGAATTTCAGTTGAATATCCAGTTGAAATTGATGCAATGAGGAAGGGCCAGCGATTTAAGGATTTAATGGCCAGCGATTTAGTCGATTTAAGCGATTGAATTGAAGAATTGAAGCATTGATTTAATCGATTTAAGGATTGAAGGTAGTCGATTTAAGCGATTTAAGGCCAGCGATTGTCAGTCAAATTTCAGCGATTTAAGGTTTTGACAAGGATTGAAAGAATAACGATGTGAGAGAAGAAGTTCTGTGGTTTGTAACGAAAGGAGTGGAGAGGTTTTGACACGGAAATCGATTGAAGAGGGGAGAAGATCGAAGAAAAAAAAGAATAAAAGAACGTAATAAATTGCACTTGAAGGAAATACAGTTTCAGGATCAACCGTAAAAATGTACACAAGGATAAACGAATGTAGTCGTACATTCGTGGCCATAACTGTCAGTGGGAAAATCCGATTTGAATGGTTCAAATTGGGTTAGATAGATAATTAGATTATCTATAACCTTCATGTAGAAATATATTTCATATGAACGAAGTATTAGTGTCGTTTATGTGAAATACCGAAAGGGTGCAACAGTATGACATACAGTTAGTAAAACAGTCATAACTTTTGCATACGAACTCCAATTGGGCTGGGCCAAATTGGGTTGTGTAGATAGTTAGATTATCTACAACTTTCATGTTGGGTGATTTTCTGTCTGAGAAATTTACCAATTTCGAAATGACAGAATACTGACGAGGTTCATGCAGTTTTCTGTGTGAGAGGGTGTATATTGGATATACATGCCTTTTGGCTAATCCTGATCCTATTAGGTATAAATAGGATACTTTCTCTCTCATCCAGATCAGTTGAATCATTCTAAGCAAGTGATTATTCTGCCCAATATACACAAGAAAAGAGCAAATTCAGATTTGATCTTTAGTGAGTGAAAGGGTGCGAAGAGAGAGAAATCGAGAAAGGAGTTTCTCGAGTAATAGAGAATCGATTAGATCGAGCAAGTTCGCCGTTGCATCGTCTAGGCAGGTGCATCCGCGACCTACGTCTTGCGACTCACGGTGGATACAAGTAGAGGAGCGACAATTGTGGCTCTTAGATTGTGATCGACTCAAGGAGTGAGAAGACGGTCAACGAACGGTGAAAGACGCGTGGTATGGGACGCGCGGATTGTCACCAACGTGACAGGAGATAGAAGGCGGCGATCAACCCTTCGTGCGTGATCAATTTCACGCTGGTATAGATCTATCCTTCTATTCGCATCGTACCCTCGAAGTCATGGCGTGATCTCGGGAATCGGGGAATCGGACCGGGCCTTCATTCCGCTGCGCGGGCCCGGGGTCGAGGATATTCCCCATCAGTGATATCAGAGCGATCGCCATCGATTCGAGGGTCGAATCATAGTCGTATATTAGATATACGCACGGGTTATCAAAGTTCGTACCCGTTCGCATGATGTTACATATAGAGAGTCAAATTCCGTTAAAATCACAAGTGGAATTCGCTAGAGATCGATCAAAAGTTGATTGAGAGTATCTAGGAATTATCGTGAAAATGTTTCATGATTTATCGTTTCAGAAACGAGCGAAAACGGAAGAAACGGCAAAATCTGCAGAAAATTAGAATACGAAACAGTGAGTAAAACTAAGATAATTTTCAGTGGGAAACTCCAAATTGATTGGATCAAATTGGTGTAGTTAGATAATGAGATTATCTATGACTTTGATACAGAAAGTGTTTTCATTTGAACGAATTATCAGTGTCGTTTTTATGAAATACTGAAAGGGTGCGACTGTTTGACATACAGAGACTAAAACGTCCGTATATGTCGCATAGAAACTCCAATTGAGTTCAATCCAATTGGGTTAGTTAGATAATAAGATTATCTAGAACTTTAGTTCACGTTCAAAGTCGGTTGGAACAATTTAATAGTTTTGTTTCAACAGAATACTGAAAAGGTGTCTGTAGTTTTCTGGTTGAAAAGGTGTCTATTGGATAAACTTACCTTTTCATTTGTTCGTATTTTACTATAACTGCTATAACTTTCAGTAGAAAATTCCGATTTGAATGGTTCAAATTGAGTTAGTTAGATAATGAGATTATCTAGAACTTTCATGTTGTAATATATTTCATTTGAGCGAAGTATTAGTGTCGTTCTAATGAAATACCGAAAGGGTACAGAAAAACAGTTTTTCTGCCGCCCCGGAGGCAGTTTTTGGCGCCCCGGACGCGTCCCGGGCGAGGTTTTCTCGCGCCCCACGGCCCTTGCGTTACAACGGATGGGGAAGTCCGTTATAACGGACCCTTCTCTGGATGCTGTTTTTGTTTTCGCGATAACTTTGGCTACGAAGCTCGGAATTTTGAGTTCTTTATATCGATTTGATCGGCATCAAACATTCTAGCATATTAGATAATTAATTATTTAGAATAATTAATCTCCCTAAATAAATCATATGCATATTGAAAATCTTGTGATAGTGATATAATTGGATTATGTCACGGATTTAGAAACATGCAATGACATGATCCCTCATAATATTTAAGTCATGGAAATGCCTTCCATATCCACAACTACCGAGTTCGGTGTTACGTTTCACGTGGGTTCAGGCTAAAGTCGGGCACGTGATATTGAAACAATCGAAAGGGTGGCAAGCGTTAAATCAGGACTTGTGAGGCACAGGCTAAAGTCGACTCACTAGTAGCTTATTTGAACGATACGTTGGAGATGGTTGTGACTTAACCGTCCAGACCAATCAGATTGGAGTTCGGGGCATAGATAGGATGCACACACGGAACTGGGATTGTATTGGATACGATCCATCACCGAAATCCTATAAAGGTTCAAGAGTCGTATTGGATACGATTGGATATAATCCTACCTAAATAACGGGATCCTACCCGATAGGCTAAAGTCACTTGTGGGAGGAACGGAAATATGGGTCTTGATTGTTATGGACTTGGAGTCCCGTATCGGTATGAGGGTTATCGATTCGATAAAATAACACTATCATATATTCATCATATAAGCATATAGATTAAGTACGCACGGTTAGGAGTTAATCTTCATCATCCGTTTATAATTATGTTTTCAAGCAACACCAAATATATCGTAGAGATCGATATGATAGATAGCTTTTGGGCCGGAATTACCATGATTAACCTTGATAGTTAAAGAATAGTTCTTTAGACTTAAAGGAACGTGTTGGACACGGAAATGGTAGATTCGGGGCTCGAGGCATTGGCTTTAGAGAAAGCCGGGTTCGATAAACTTTAAGAAGGAATCGAACGATATTACGTGCCTTGTGGTGGCATGTATAGACGCAAATTTCTCAAAATTGTTTTGAGAATTCGGGTGTATATGAAAGTAAAACACAACGCTCATGAAATAGTTTCAAGAGCTAGAGCGCGTTGAATGGTTCGATGCGGCTCAAAGAGTAGGTTAATTTTGAGACGCCTTATGGGTCTTTGATTAACACTCGTGTGTTGATGGTACGAGATTTGATGTTCGTGATCGAATATCATATGCATTCGATAGATAAGTCGATCCCGAAATTGCATATGATGCGATTTAAATTTGAATTGGAGATGCTCAGAGTATCCGAGGAATCCAATGCATATAGATGCGTGGATGTCCTTGTAATTCAAAAGCGGGATCGAAAGAAATGTATGTCTAAGGGTATTTTGGGAAAATGTTTTCCAAAATGGAGAGTTCGGACAAAGAGTTGTCCAAACTAATGACTCAAAGAATGGTGGAATCCTAGGAGGATTAAACCTAGAAGTTGATTGCTTCTTTTGGCATTGCCGTCTTGACCATATAAACGAGATACGCGTATCTAGATTCCATGTGATGGAATGCTAGAATCATTCGAATTAGATTTGATTGATTAATGCAATACTTATTTATTAGGCAAAACGACAAAGGGCATCATTCTCCAAAGTATTGGAGAAAGATCCAGCGAATTATTGGAAATTATATTTACATATGATGTTCCGATAAGTTCCGAGGCAAGAGGAGGCTATCGGTATTTTGTTACGTTTATGGACGGTTAAAGTAGATATGAAAATATCTATTTAATGCGTGCCGAAACAGAGACTTTTGAAAGGTTCAAAGAGTTTCAAAAACGAAATACGAAATCAACTAAGCAAGAAAATCAAAGCTTTTCGATAGGATCGAGAAGACGAGTATTTGAGCTAGACCTTTCGATAGGATCGAAGATGCGATATTTGAGTTATGAATATTGATGATCATTTATGATTGTGGAATCGTTTCACGATTGTCTTCATTTGGAACATTGAGATATGTCCGAAAAGAGGAAATGAACGCATGTTGGACATGGTTCGATAAATGATAAGCCAATAGGATCTCCCAAAAATGTTTTGGGGATACGCCCTTGAGACAGCGGCACTAATGAATGGTTGCATATAAAATATGGACCATAAACCTTCTAATCGGTACAAAAACGCCATATGAGATATGGATCGGAATGGTTCCGAAGTTGTCATTTGTACATATTTGAGGATGTGAGTATATTTCGAAATTTGTTTCGGTTAAACTCAATCCCAAATCTGGAAATTGTTCGTTTATCCTTAAGGAAACTAAAGGGTATTAGTTCTAACGTCCCTATGAAAATGAGATTTTCGTGGCTCGAAGAGATGCCTTCTTGGAGGAGGACTAGATGAGCACAAGTTTGGAACTTGGTGTCATTTATCTCTATGCGGGCTAGTGGGAGTAGAATAAATCTCGAAAGAGTTCGAGATCTGAAAATGAACATTGTACCGATGAAAGTTGACATGGCTTCATCAAGAATTGATGAACGCAAGTCGAACACACAAAGGAATTTTTCGTAGATCAAGTAGGCTATATCATAAGCCGGTAAATACAGATTTATCGTGGCTAATGATGATAGATCGAAATCATATGATGATTCGATATTCTACAAGGATGCTATGAAAAGTTGATTCCACATGACATGGTGTCATGAAATCTGAGATTCGATCCATGTAAATTATCAAGTTCAGAACTTGATTTCATCACTTTCTGGGTTAGACCCGTGAAATGTGAGTAGGTTTTTCAAGATGAAGAACCTACATGGATAGGAATACGCATATATATATAAAGCGAGGCTTTTTGCGAAGAGTTTCATGCAATTCATAGTCGGACTATGAAGAAACGTTTTCGCATTATGTTGACATGCTTTCCTATTCTCGAAATTATGTTTGCCATAATCGCGTAATATGACTATGTGATGTGGCAAGATGGATGTCAAAACCGAATTTCTTAACAGAAATTTTATTAAAGGATGTGTACTTGACACAACCTTACGGTTTTGTCGATTCATAAGAATTGGAATAGGATATGCATGCTTTAACGATCCATATGATGGATTAAAGAATGCTTCTCGGAATTGGAATATTCGTTTTGACAAAGTTATAAACAGTTATAACATTGTCGGAACGAATGGAAACTTTGTGTATACATGAAGGTTAGTGGGAGCTGCGACGTTATATTTCTTGTAACGACAAAGTATTTAGACGAGAGCGCTTATGAAATAAGCATGAAGATCTATAGGATAGATCTAAGAAGTTTCTCGTTCTATGTTATGGCACATATATCGACATATTGTTGAAAATGGTTTTCAACATATAACTCCTTGGAGGAGTTAAATCAAAATGTCGAATGACAGAAATTTTCAAAGGCTCGATGTGAGACATCAAGCAGCGCGAAAAGTAATAATATTATGCCTTACATTTGATGTTAGGATCTATTATATCTGTCATGATATGTATGTGGCTATACGTCGTACACATAAGTCGTCTAATTTACCGTCAATAAATTCATGGGAATCACATGAGTTTGAATGTAATTCTATTACATAAGACTAACTCTTGTGAATGTATAATGGTTATACATTTATATACATAATGGTTATGTATATTTAAACCCATTGGAATCTGTATTTATAGCGGTGAATGTTATCCTTGAATACTTTGCGAAAGAATTCAGGATTTTTATCTATAATGGTGTGGAGGACGTGTTGGTTATAAAGAGTTATAACAACAACAGTTTCCAAAGATTAATCACGTCCAAATATGTAGCACGACTTTCGATCACAAAGTGTGTACATGTTTTGCTTAAATGAAAACACGGTTATGTGGAATGGTTCCACAAGACCAATAGTTTATGATTCTATGTACGGAGGCGAGTATATTGCGGTTATTAATCGCAAAAGGAAGTGGTATGGATCAAGGAAACATGACCAAACTCTCGTAGCCACGAGTTATCGGATTTATGGTTGTTTATTGCGTGAAACGCAATAGTACAAGCCAAAAATGCCGAGGTCACAACCACTTCTAGCCAATACTCAGAAAATTTCATTTGATCCATGAAATTTTGTGAAAAGATGTGATCGTAGGTATTGGAAATGTTCCAATCCTGCTGAAGATTAACACTAGCGGGAACGTGCGGACCCGTTTACAAAACCGCTCTCTCTAGTCGCGCGTGACTGTCATGCGATGACTATGGGTATGGAGATACCTAGAGGAGGAAGAAGAGAGTAGAGTGTAGTTATCTAATACGATAGTCCTCGCAGGTTGTGGGTATGGAGATACCCATAGGTAAACGTTGTATCACCCAAATACTTAGTCCATATGAATGTATCCCTTTTAAAATTTTGTTTACTTAAATTTTCATGCATTCACCTTATATGAAAACTGTGTGCGGGTTGTGTAATATGATTGTTACATGAACCCTGATTTGAGCTTGTGTGGACGTCGACATGGTTGAGGACCATGTGCAGCGAAACCGTCACACTTAAAGTGTCATTTCTAAACATCCCTAGTCGCGGGTCAGTTTGCTTAAGAGAGAAGCATTACTATTACAAGGGAATAGACTGAACGCGTACACTAGTACGTTAGCCGAGGAGATGATTATGTTTTGCTAATCATTGGACAAGGTGTTTGTCGAATCGGGAACGTAGCTATATGTTAGGTTACATGTATTGGATATGACCGAAGCCGCGAGACCATGACATGGTTTAGTCATTATAGATGGACTTGCGACGGATGGGGTTTTAGATTCTTCATACTTGAGGGGATCATTGATTGCGTTACGTGCGTAACACAATGCTTTGATATGATCTTACGCTCACCGTAACAGGGAGTTAAAAGGGTCATCATTGGGTATTGTCCGAAACACGGAATTCAATGTGAGTCTCCAAGATAGGAATTGTTTATTCCGAAAGGAAGAGATATCTCTTAGGCGCCGCTCGATGAGTCGATTAACGAAAACCGTGGCCACGGTCAATGATATTAATGGTTAATATCGATTGAAATTTGTTAACTCAACTCGGAATCGGGGAATAAGTGTAGTTAATCAAATTATAAGGATGACTATAACCATGCCTTTTGATTAACGGATATCGTAAACAAGAGAACTAGTAACCGCTATTCGAGATAGGCACAATGATCACAATCATTATTCGTTTAACATGGGTAGCTATGATGGAGTGACTAGATCCCGCTCATGAGCTTGTAGGCATTGGAAACAACCTACTGCCATCGTTAAGTCGAACCTACATGGTCACACAACGAGTCGTACTAAGTCGGGCTTGATCATAAAATTGGCACATTGGATGTGCATAGCTTGGTATTTGATACGCGAGCTATATTCTCTAAAATCGTGTGTATTGGATATGCATGAGTACCTTTTAGGTAGATCTGAAATTGAGTGGGAGACTGAAGGAAATACAGTTTCAGGATCAACCGTAAAAATGTACACAAGGATAAACGAATGTAGTCGTACATTCGTGGCCATAACTGTCAGTGGGAAAATCCGATTTGAATGGTTCAAATTGGGTTAGATAGATAATTAGATTATCTATAACCTTCATGTAGAAATATATTTCATATGAACGAAGTATTAGTGTCGTTTATGTGAAATACCGAAAGGGTGCAACAGTATGACATACAGTTAGTAAAACAGTCATAACTTTTGCATACGAACTCCAATTGGGCTGGGCCAAATTGAGTTGTGTAGATAGTTAGATTATCTACAACTTTCATGTTGGGTGATTTTCTGTCTGAGAAATTGACCAATTTCGAAATGACAGAATACTGACCAGGTTCATGCAGTTTTCTGTGTGAGAGGGTGTATATTGGATATACATGCCTTTTGGCTAATCCTGATCCTATTAGGTATAAATAGGATACTTTCTCTCTCATCCAGATCAGTTGAATCATTCTAAGCAAGTGATTATTCTGCCCAATATACACAAGAAAAGAGCAAATTCAGATTTGATCTTTAGTGAGTGAAAGGGTGCGAAGAGAGAGAAATCGAGAAAGGAGTTTCTCGAGTAATAGAGAATCGATTAGATCGAGCAAGTTCGCCGTTGCATCGTCTAGGCAGGTGCATCCGCGACCGACGTCTTGCGACTCACGGTGGATACAAGTAGAGGAGCGACAATTGTGGCTCTTAGATTGTGATCGACTCAAGGAGTGAGAAGACGGTCAACGAACGGTGAAAGACGCGTGGTATGGGACGCGCGGATTGTCACCAACGTGACAGGAGATAGAAGGTGGCGATCAACCCTTCGTGCGTGATCAATTTCACGCTGGTATAGATCTATCCTTCTATTCGCATCGTACCCTCGAAGTCATGGCGTGATCTCGGGAATCGGGGAATCGGACCGGGCCTTCATTCCGCTGCGCGGGCCCGGGGTCGAGGATATTCCCCATCAGCACTGTCAAAGTTTACCGTCACTGTCGACTGTCCAGACGAACGCCATGGATAGCGAAAAAGAAGGGAAGAAGGAGAAGCGACATTATCTCGCTATGGCTGTCGCCACTAGCGAAGAAGAAGAAGGAAAGGTGCCATGGTTAATTTGAATTCTTATTATTTATTGTATAAAGCGGGGATCAAAATTCAAAACAAGAATGTGCTCTTTTAAATTAGTGCTATTGGATTTATAGATGTATAGTGATAGTGATTGTATTTTTCCACGATACATAATATTAAATACTTCTGATAACATGTGTTAGATAGAGACGGTCGAAGATGAAATTCATATTTATAAAATCACAATAATGTGGTTATTTGAACATAAAAAATATGAAATTCAAATATCTTAGAAGAGTTAACATTAATCACGATGATAATCATCCTATTTTAAATACCACAAGTCTGATATTCAATCACTACACAAATCATGCATACATACATCTAATAATTTACACTAAATTCATGTAAATATTTAATTAATTTGTGAGTATAACCGGTAAATGATTTATTGCCACACCCATGACCACTTGCCTCGGCGATACAATTAAACCAAGAAAAAAAGTGGCGGAGGGAGTTTCCTCTCCGAATCATGATTCATGATACAGTACTGGAGTACAGTTCGGCTCGTTTTTTAATAATGGATTCACGCTCAGTGGTACCTAGCTAGGGACCCATTGGGATATATTTTCCTTTCTTGATACCACCTACCCCCAGCTTGCGGGACAACAGAAGAGAACATTTTTCAGGAGTAACGATACAAACCACACTTTTTAGACCACGAATTAACCACACTTGTCACGTGGCAGCCAGTTATTGGCTGCACGTTTCTATTATTTTTTCTGCAGCCAATAGCTGGCTGCCACGTGGCAGGTGTGGTTAATTCGTGGTCTAAAAGGTGTGGTTTGTATCATTACTCATTTTTCAGCAATATGCAGGGCGATTTCGGATTTTATTAGACGATCCGAGACCTACGTCCAGAACGAATTTTTTTGTTATCATTTAAAAAAAAAATCATAAACAGCATTAACATTTTTTGAAAAGAAAAACAGTACATATAATTAACAGCAAAAAAATATTCTATCATTTCGAATTAAACAATACATTGCTCTTAGTCTTCACGTACAGTAACAAACCAATCAAACTAATAAAAAAAAACCAATGAGTTCCACTGAAAATTTGAAATCACCTAATACAGAAAAATTTAATCTAAAATATTTCTCCCTAATACATAAAAATTCAATGAATTTCACTTAAATTCAGTCAACTATAAACAATACATACAAATTAATCAAAGGAACCAAGTTTTAATTCATCAATTCACGAAAAAAAAAGTTAAATAAATAATACCAAATTCTAGGATTTCCTTTCCAAATTCTGTCGGGTGGCCTGGGCCGATCTTGAAATTTCAGAGGCCTATGACAAATGTTAGTTTGGTCGTTTTCACCACTCGATATAGAGGCTGTCCAAGTCACGATGGGCGGTGAAGATCCATCATACATACCCCTTCTCTCCATGGATTTCTCCATCTCCCCTTCCCCCGATCCAACGGCTCGTTATGCTGTCGCATCAACATCATCTACTGGTTCTCTCCTTACTGTTGGCATGTAGGTTATTGCCAGTGCGGTTCCTTATGCAAACCTGAGTCTGGTAAACGTAACCTCAGTTAATAATCACATCAATAATGAAATTTGAGGGGCATTTATGAAATTTACCAATTTGCTTCTTGCCCCCCGTATAAATATGTTGTATTTGCTTCTTGTCCTTTCAAGTAAATATATTATTTCTTGCCCTTTAATATAGGATAAGAATACGAAAGTAATTTATAATAATTCCGGCTAAATTGAGTATTTGGGGTCAATTGGGTTAAAATGAAGTTTGATTGAGACATAAATTGAATGATTGAGTGTTAATTGAATCAATATTATGTTAAATCGAGAATAATTTCTTAATTCTTTTATTTTTTTTCTATGAAATAAAAGTGAAATTACTCATAAATCTGATTGAGGCATAAAAAAAACTTTTTTGACGAAGATGAACAACGCTTCAGAGGTAGAGCTGCTGGTACCATCCTTGCTTGCTAATGCCATCAGCCTTCATCGTCGAGCCTTAAATTAACCACCTTGTCTGATATCTAGTGTAATTAACTGGTAAATTTGGCTACGAGGGAGGAGAATTTCGCTGACTGGAGGCCTCCAACTTCAAGGGTTAATTGAAGGTCTGGTCAGCGACTACGGTTGCTCTTCAACACCGCGTATGTCGAGGTGAATTGGAGGTATTACCGCTCGTCTCTCCAGTCTCGTCGCTGCAGTATTAAGCTCCGAGCGAGAGGGGGATCTGAGTCTTCAGCTAACTGGTCCCGGTGCAAAAATGAGTGGGCTGTCGGTTTTTATTGATAATGGTATATATGTATAAAATATGGAGGTTTTTATTTTGGAGGCTTGTGTCCTGGGCTTATTAGGCCAAAGCTCAGAACCGGTCTGTTGGTGGCTCAGCGGCAGCGACAGGCTTAAGAGACGCGACCACCAGGAGCGGATCCAGGATTGAAATATAGGGGGGCCGAATTAGAAAAAAATTAAAAATATGTACTTGAGGGGTTCGAACTCACAACCTCACACTTCCTAAACACATGTTTTACCACCACACTATTCTAGTCTTTATGAAATACAAACAAATTTATTATAATTATTATTTTTGAAACGAAATCACCTTCTTCCTAACTAATATTTTCGTTTTCAATTTTATGGTGGGGGGGGGGGGGGGGGGGGGGGGGGGGGGGGGTCCAACGAGCTTCAGGGCGACAAGATTCGCCCCTGGCGACGACAAGATTCCAGCGGCGCTGCGCCCAACGAGCTTCAGGGCGCTGGAGGCACGACTTGGAATTGGCTTCGGTTTTCTTCGTCGACTCATAGCGAAAGAGAAAAGGCAGGAGGGAGACTTAACGTGAAGAGAGAGAGAAAAAAAAGAGTTTGGCCAATTGTCTAATTGGGTTTGGGTTCGAGGTTTATAACGAATTCATGTGTTGATTATTGGATTCGAATAGTATGAATCTGTTTCAGTCCGGTTTGTATTGAGTTATTTTGGCTAATCATTAATATACTATGTTACACGGATACGGGTACGAGTATTGTATCCGATACGATACGGATACGGCGATACGACAATTTTAGAAAAATCTAGGATACGATACGTTATATATGTATATTATTTAATATGATTCTAATATAAATTAATATATTTATTTAAATAATTTTATTAAATTATTATAAAAATAAAGATGTTATATTATCGATTTGGATATTTTACCAGTAAGTAAAATAAAAAATATGTGAAGTAAAAGACTATTGACTAGTAAAAATATTGAGTATTTTTATGTTGAGGAAAAAATCAAAAAGCAATGGACCATCCGTATCGGAATCGTATCCAGACATATCCGAACCGTATCCAGCCGTATCGTAAACGTATAGTGCCGTATCGGTAACGTATCCGTTCAAATTTATATATTAAAATAGTCCGATACGTCATGTGGCGTATCGGATACGTATCGGTGACGTATCCGTATCCAATATGTATCCGATACGGGTACGGTTCGTTTTTTTTTTAGTATCTGCGCAACATAGTTAATATATTGATCCCTTAAAAAAGGGGATCCTAGATCCTTGCCTTGCCGTATGACCGGCCTGGGCAGTATGGGTTTGCTTATTTATTTCTATATTTTTGAAAAAGAAGTGGTTCCCAACCAACTAATATATTAAGTTGAATAATGCAAGCATTTCCAAATAATATCATATCCATCAACCCAATTAAACAAAATTCTTTTTTTAATAATAAAAGAAATGATGGGCCTTCAGGCTTGAGGCCTTATTCGAGGCTTAAGGCTCAATTTCCAGCCTTCGCTTATCGACTAGGGTTTATACCATACTTCTCTTCTCTTTGCTCTACTCCTTCCTTAAACCCTACTCTCTCCCTCTCTCTCTCTCTAACGCCATGAACTTCCGCTTCCAGAACCTGCTGGGAGCTCCGTACCGGGGTGGGAACGTGGTTATTTCCGGCGACTCGTTGCTTCTGTCTCCGGCCGGTAACCGCATCGTTTCCACCGATCTAATTAACTCGCGTTCAGTCACTTTCCCTTTGGAAGCGGCGTCGGATTTGGCGCGGCTTGCTGTTTCTTCTGATGGCAAGCTACTTCTTGCGGTGGACTCTACTGACAAAGGTCGTGCGATGCTTATTAGTGTTCCATCTCGAGCGGTTCTTCACACAGTGCGTTTTAACAAGTCTGTGACGGCTGCTAAGTTCAGCCCTGATGGAGCTTTCATTGCCGTTGGCTTGGGAAAGCTGATTCAGATCTGGCGCTGCCCTGGATTTAGGTTAGTTCTTTATTGTATCAATTTGAGGTGCTAATTACTTTATTTCAATGCATTTTTAAACGTTACGTAATCTCTATTTCAGGAAAGAATTTTTCCCATTTCATCTCGAAAAAACCATTGCTGATTTCTCCTCTACAATCACCGCATTCGATTGGAGTCCAGATTCAAAATATCTACTTGCCAGCTCCAAAGATCTAACAATCCGCCTCTTTTCTATCGAGAAGTCAAAGCGATCTGAAAACAAGCCATTCATATTTCTCGGACACAAAGACGCAATTGTAGGAGCCTTCTTCGGCATAGACAAGAGAACCGGTAAAGTGAACCGAGTCTATTCAATCTCACGTGATGGTGCAATTTTCACTTTCGATTTGCCCGAAACACCAACCATGGATTCAGATTCTGATTCAGACGAATCAGAAGAGGAGAGAGAAACCGAAGCTCTCTCTGACCCACCCTCTCCTGGTACGCCACCAAAAGACGAATCAACCGATAATGATAATAATAACAATAACAATCTTATCATCACATTCGCAAACCCAAATAAAAAACGAAAAAACTTTGAGAAACCAGACGGTCCAACACCCTTAAACAAAACTAGTTGGAGATTGAAAAAGAAGGATTTTTTCATGCAGGCCCCTGCAAAATTAACGTCTTGCGATTACCACCGAGAATTAGAAATGATTATAGTAGGATTCTCCAATGGAGTTTTCGGACTGTATCAAATGCCCGATTTTGTCTGCATCCATTTATTATCCATTTCAAGAGCGAAAATAACGACTGCGGTTTTTAACAAGACTGGAAATTGGTTGACTTTTGGGTGCGCGAAATTAGGGCAATTACTCGTTTGGGAATGGAGATCTGAGAGCTACGTTTTGAAACAACAAGGCCATTATTTTGATGTGAATTGCGTTGCTTATTCTCCCGACTCACAGTTATTGGCTACTGGTGCAGATGATAACAAAGTCAAGGTGAGAAATTTCATACATAACCCTTAAAACATAAAACATATGATGTATGCCCCTTCTAGATAACCATTACATTATTACTTTTATTCAGGTGTGGACAGTGTCGTCAGGGTTTTGTTTCATAACATTTTCGGAGCACACAAATGCGGTGACGGCCTTGCATTTCATGGCGAACAACCATTCTTTGTTGAGCGCGTCTCTGGACGGTACGGTACGTGCGTGGGACCTGTTTCGGTACCGAAATTTCAGGACCTTCACCACTCCGGAACCAAGACAGTTCGTCTCTCTCGCTGCTGACCTCGGCGGTGATGTCATCTGCGCCGGCACTCTCGACTCCTTTGAGGTACCACTATACCATTGCCTGTATTTAGTTAAATAATAGACCATTTTGTATTATATACAGAGAAGGGATACTTGGTACAAAAATAGTATATTTCATTATATTCGTCTCTAATAATTTTTCATTAAATAAATAATTCCAGATTTTTGTTTGGTCTATGAAGACGGGACGTTTATTAGATGTTCTGAGCGGTCACGAAGGACCCGTTCATGGTTTAATGTTCTCACCAGTTAATGTAAGCCCAAATTTATCTTAAAACCCATAATCACGAAAACTACGTAATTATTGATAAATTTTTTGTTAATTTTCAGAACCAATTGGCCTCGTCATCGTGGGACAAAACAGTCCGAATATGGGACGTGTTCCAGTCCAAAGGCGCAACCGAAACGTTCCAACACAACCACGACGTGTTGACCCTCGTGTATCGGCCTGACGGCAAGCAAGTTGCGTGCAGTACTCTCGACGGGTTGATCCATTTCTGGGATCCACTGGAGGGTCAATTGATGTGCACAATTGAGGGGAGACGTGACGTCGCTGGAGGAAGACTCGCCACAGATAAACGCACCGCTTCTAATTCCAGCGTGGGCAAGTATTTCACGAGCTTGTGTTATACCGCTGATGGGAGCTGGATTTTGGCTGGTGGGAATAGTCGATTCGTCTGCATGTATGATGTCGCAGAGCAGGTCAGTTTTGCAAAATAGCCCCTTAATTGTATAAAATCACAAAAATCTCTCTATTTATGTAGTATTTTTAAAAAATTTCAGGTATTGTTGCATAAATTTCAAATAACGCATAACCTGTCGATAGACGGGGTGCTCGATTTCCGCAACTCGAAAAACATGACGGAGGCGGGGCCGTTGGATTTGATCGACGATATGGATGAAGACATTGAAGGAGGAGTGGACAAGCAAATCAGAGGAAGCTTGGGCCGCAATCTACCCGGATCTTCTGTTAACATGGGTCGTCCTGTAGCCCGTACCAAGTGTCTTAAGATCGCGCCAGCTGGCAGGTCCTGGGCTGCAGCCACCACCGAAGGTGTTTTGTTGTATTCTGTTGATGATTCCTTCGTTTTCGACCCTACTGATCTCGATATCGATGTCACTCCTGAGGTAACATTTTTGATAATTGGTATTTTATGACCCTAAAGTTTGGTGAAATTACGGTTTGGTCCTTGTTTGTAGAAAGTGGATGAGGCTTTGGGGAAAGGGGAGAAGCAGAGAGCCTTGTTGCTTAGCCTGAGGTTGAACGAAGACTCTTTGATTAAGAAATGTATTTTTGCGATAAAACCCTCGGAAATATCGGGTATTTGTACTTCGGTCCCTTATAAGTATCTTCAGAGACTTATCGAAGCGTTTGCGAGTCTCTTAGAGAGCTGCCCACATCTAGAGTTCATTCTTCATTGGTCTCAGGTTATTTTTCTTTTCAACCCTAATTTATACAATTTACCTTCAATTTGTTTCTATTTTTTTAATTTTAATTTTGGTTTTTAGGAGCTATGTAAGGTTCACGGGCATAATATACAGCAAAATTCTAGGGTTTTGCTTCCAGCCCTAAAATCGTTACAAAAGGCAATCACGAAATTGCATCAAGATCTAGCCGATACTTGTTCTTCGAACGAGTACCTTTTGAAATATTTATCCACCACCGGTACCAAGATTTGATTTTCTGAACAAGTCAGTGTTGTTTGAGATAAAATTTTGACGAGTTAAATCACAATTAGTTAACATTCCTTGTATCCTTTCAATTTATTACATACTTTTTTGCATAATTTATCGAACACAAGTGAATTTTGGGACAACTGTAAATTCCGAACGCTTTTGAATTAGTTAAGAAATCATTTAATCTTAAATAAAGTATTGTTCATGAATGGTACAATAGTATTTAAAAGGTTTATATTATAAGCTATGATTGCATGGTATTTATTAATGTCTGTCCTTCACATTCATGTCAATGATGTCATTGTTACAAAGATGAATTCGGCGATATATACAATTTTTAAGATTTGGGTTAGGTGACTTGTCAGCGTTTCTTTTATGCTAATACTCTGGTTTTCGTCGAAACTGTGGAGATTTCGATTCGATGCATTATTGCATGCTGTTGAGCATAATTTTTTCTAGTACATGCACAGTTCGATATTGCTACGATGACAGTGCGGAATGGTACATTTTAATTCATGTTCATGAATAAGTCTCCCCCATTGAAAACAACTGTTCCTTGTTCATCTTTGATTGATTTGTCTATCAAATATGAACAAACAAAAATAAGCATAAAAATAACATTATTCTTATAAATGAATGGATGATAATTAGAGGTCTCTGTTACTGTATCCATCCAGCATTAATAAACCAAAAACATTATTTTTCTTATAGGTCAAAATTCGAGTTAAATCGAAACGCCGTATGTCTCCGCGCATCAATCTTCCTCGCCGTATTAAATAAATTTAGAACAAATCATAAAATCATATATGTAATGAAAAAGAAACTAATAGTAACTCCATGATGAAAGTTTGTTCAAAATTCAAATGGAGCATTAATGACGAAACTAATATCTTATCTAATACATGGAAATATCTTCAATTCTAAATGGAATATAGAGTATCCAATGAAATGTGGTACATGATAAAATTCAATGAAGGCTTATATTTGGTTGCAGCTATGCGTTATCATACAGGCCAGACTGGTACTGAATCATGACTCCGAGATGGTAGGGAAAAAAATTAGGAAGATTCAACAAAAATACGCTATGAGCTAGTATTATTAAAATCTCTCTTTTAATTCAATTCAGGTCCACTATATTTTATTAACCGTGGCCTGGCCGACCCAAACACACCTCATCAAAAAAAAATTATCAAACAAAAACGGTAAATAAAAAGGAATAAAATGTTTTATACTAAATAAATGAAAAAAATTAGAATACAAATATAAAATAATAATAATAATAATAATAATAATAATTGATGCAAATTAAATTAATACGTGAACAAATTTTCAACCATACATAAAACAAAAGAGAAAAAAAACATCAAAGTATACTTTTTGCCCATTCAAATTTCGTTGGTTACCCAAATTTTTACTCGCAAACAAAAATTAAGTACTTGATTGAGATCAACAATCCTTTGAACCTCAAACCCTCAAGCCTATAGGGCCTTCTTGTTGAAAAAAAAAAACTCAAAACCCTCACAAATTTATAATCATCTCCATTTAAGTGAAGACTGGGTAATCCATTAACGTCCCTTCAGTATAAAAAATTTAATAAAATGAAGAACGACTTTTTAGGATACGGATACCGATATCGTATCCGACAAAATATAATACGTCTATTATATATAATATTTTATTATTTTATTAATTATAATTTATATATTTAATATTTTTATATATTATATATTTAACATACAATATACTAAAAGTTTGTTTTTACATAAATAACTTCTTAATAAATAAATATTTATTTTATTTAGATTTTTACTTATATGTATTACTTATTTATTTCGATGTCAAAATTTTATTTTTATTTTTCAAATACATTTTTTTATATGTTAGAAGTATCCAACAAGTATTCGAAAGTATTAGAGGAATATCGGTTGTTATTTTGAAATGAAATATTCAAATATGCCACATGAATATCTGATACGTATCCGACGAGTATTGATATAGCTTTTCTACATCAATAGCACAATGCCATAATCAACCCTAACCTTGTATTTTGATTTATATTTGAACTATCTACCCCGTGCCCGTTTCACATATCACAATAATTGCAAGGATTATATTATGTAGTGAAATTTCAACAATTGATTAATCATGAACTAACAATGCATTTTTCCTAGTACCCGAAAAAGACATTAGATAAATTGAATTGTAAAGGCCAATCATCTGAAAATGAGTATTTATTACATGTCTTAAATATTCAATTGTAACGTGTCATATCTCAATATATGAGCGTACTTTATATGACTTTTTTTTTATAATTATTTTACACAACTTTTAACAATCTTAACAGGCAGATTTTTGCTAGACTATTAATGACAAACTAAGTGTTTGCTCGATTTGTGTTGGACTATATCCAATTGTTTTCCATTTGAATGTTGATATACAAGTGGAAGACGAGGAATTCATATATCAAACACTAATGAATTGATTGTATAATTTTATAAAACATTTATGAAATATTATTAACATTTTAAAAGCTAGTAATTTGAAATATTTCATATGATATTAGGTAGTTTTTAATGGTGTATTTTTTGAAAGTTTTGATATTAATGTTTTAAAAAATAATAAAAAAAAAACCGAGAGTTTACCTTCTAAAATGAATAATTTCTTAAACTTTATAAAAATACATCAAATGTTGTTGGTACTAAAATAATTTTTTTGAGAATTATTAATATGTATTTTTCTTGTGTTAAATTTTGATATGAATATTTTTAATTGTTTTCTCTATTAAGGACAATGTAATGTATACTTTTTATTGTGATTTTGTATCAATTAAAATTTTGCTAGTATTACATGATCAATGGTATCATGATACGTGATAAAATAATATTTATTGTAAAATATATATGTGTTACAATCTAGTAAAATATATAATTAATCGTCTTCTATCACAATATAAAATGAACATGAAACATATAAATGTGTGTATACTCTTATACATTAAAGAGTTATTTAAATATAATGAATGATATATTTTCATTTTAAAATGATATCGGCATTGTCATAATAAAATACAATAGATTTTTTCCAATGAAAAAAACAATTAAAATATTTGTAGCTAGTATCCTAGATGTATTTATGTGCAAATCATGTTGATTTCCAATTAGAAGTACAATTTATGTACATTGAATTACGGAATATTATACTCTTCCCCGTCTATTTCCCCCACACTTTCATGATCTCTCAATTAATCCATCATTAACAAAGTTAATTAACAATTAATTCATAATTATTAAAAATTTAATACATAATTAAGATCGCTATAGATTAAAGATTAATTAGAAATATTCAATTATTAATAAATATGAATTAACCGTTAATTGAGAGGGATGTAATTAGGGATTGATTGTCTTGAAATTTGTATCATGAAAGTGTGGATGAAATGAGAGGACACGGTAGAAGGCCTCTTGAATTACTATCATACAAAAAAATTATGATATAAAATTCAAATGTTGAGTTAAAAACTTAGTGATTGGATTGCAAACAAAACAAAACAAAAAACAAATAGAAAAGAATACCTTTAAGTTGAAAAGGAGATCAAAGGTAATTAATTGCATTCACTCAGCTCAATTTTGTCTACAAAACCCCAACCCCCCTTGCCCATTTAGCCACCCCTTCTCTCTCTCCACGAAAAGCATTTTTTCTCTCCTCTTCCCCAATCAAAACCATCCATATTACCACACCTAACCCCCCTCCCTCTCTGCCTTTTTGGGGGCAGTTGGGCCAATACAAATTATACAATCCATATTTTTTTCTCTCTCACTTGATGATTCATGCACACTTAACCAATACTTATTAATCACTCATCTTCTTCTTCACCTCTCCTCTTAAATGCCACAACAACATGACCCATCAAACAAACTCTAGCCAGAAATCATCAAACTCAAACCCTAAACGACCTCGTAGTTTGACCCGTCACCCCTCATATCGAGGCGTGAGAATGCGAGCATGGGGGAAATGGGTCTCGGAAATACGCGAACCGAAAAAAAAGTCGCGCATTTGGCTCGGAACCTTTCCGACGCCAGAAATGGCAGCTCGAGCCCACGACGTGGCGGCATTGTGCATACAAAATGCCAGTCCTGCCAGTTTGAATTTTCCTGAATTGGCCGAGTCACTTCCACGTCCCGTTACACGAACGGCTAGAGACATACAAAAGGCTGCGAGGACGGCTGCCATGATGGACCCCGAACCGGAGCTCGGTGAGATAGTTAAGTTGCCGAGGTTGGAAGAAGGGTCGGATGAGCTAGGATTTCGGACGGAGCTTGTTTGGGACCAATCAGAGGTTGACACTTGGAGCTACGGACCGCCTTGGATGGACAATGTTGATGATCATAATTTTGGTTTCAAGATTTGGGACTCGGATGGAGATCTGAATTAGAAGTTTAAAACTTGTGAACGTGTAATGTCTTGTTAAGAGTTGGGGGCATTTTCAAATGGATATATAATTTGTACATTGGTTTTTGATAAATGGTAAATAATTGGGATTTTGAAGGATTGATTTCGTAAAATAAAATGTAAACTTACATTATACTAAGGTCTTGGAATATTATTTTGAACGTGATATAGAGAAATTATTAATGACTGACTGAATTTAGAAATGAATTATCATATTTTGTTTTGTTGTTTTGGAAGGGAATTTTTACTGAGCTGACCACAGTCATATCCGAGTCTATTTCACTTTATCATCTGCAAGGCATTTATTGGCTCTATTTTTTTGGCTCGTCTCCATTAATAATGTGGGGATTTGGGCGTATTCGCTAGTACAATTTGGAATTTTGAGTTGTCACAGGAAGCAATAAAGGTTGTAAAAAGTGGAGAAATGAATTTCAGGAGGTTACAAGTATAGCATATTAGCATGCTAGAAAAACTCGCTGAAACTATGAAATAAAAGCGATTCAGCAAATCACAGGAATTTCGGAAAATTAAATTAATAAATTGATGATATTTAAAAAACTGCCCATTGAAATAATTTTTTTTTTTCATGTAACTATCTATCCATTAGAGATAAGAATTGGCATAATGTTTGTAACCAATTATCATATAAATTAATATAATTCATATCCATTAGAGATAAGAATCTGCAAGGCATTTATTGGCTCTATTTTTTGGGCTCGTCTTCATTAATAATGTGGGGATTTCGGATTTGGGCGTATTCGCTAGTACAATTTGGAATTTTGAGTTGTCACAGGAAGCAATAAAGGTTGTAAAAAGTGGAGAAATGAATTTCAGGAGGTTACAAGTATAGCATATTAGCATGCTAGAAAAACTCGCTGAAACTATGAAATAAAAGCGATTCAGCAAATCACAGGAATTTCGGAAAATTAAATTAATAAATTGATGATATTTAAAAAACTGCCCATTGAAATAATTTTTTTTTTTCATGTAACTATCTATCCATTAGAGATAAGAATTGGCATAATGTTTGTAACCAATTATCATATAAATTAATATAATTCATTTACGCCCAATTAAAAGAATTGACATATATTCACACAAAATGCCTCTCAGCAAATAATACACTCTAAATGATCATTACAGAACACACATAAATTGCAAACCTGAAGAGTTTACTCATACACACCGAAAGGTTTATTTACTAAAAACTAAAAAAATAATACATACCCATAAAATGCACAAATACACAAAAATACACAAGCACACATTAAAGGAGGAAATACATATTATCTCGAAAAGAACTCGAGAAACAAAGATCTGCTTAACAAGAAAAAGCCGAGACAAAGAAGAATAACATCAACTCGAAGAATACCACCAAAATTACCGTCGAGGTGAGAAGCACGAGCTAATTTCACCACATGCAACTCTAATCTAAGACCGTAAAATGCATAATCCAATTAGATTCATATAATTAGAATTCAAATAGTGCATTTTTTTTTAATTGTGGTTAGACCGTAATTAGAAACATACTAATGAAATTCGAGCGATTTGATCTTACTCATACGAAAACATTAAGAACTTCAATAATTTAAAAGAAAATAAATTAACTTTTGAATTATGCTTGGACCTCGTCCTCGAGAATGTAATGTTTTACACAAGCTAGGAGGAGAGGTAGCATTCCATCAGTCGAATCAAGAAAAGAAAATCCAAATTTCGGCACAAAAGAGGAGAAATGAAATAACTAGGATGGACGATACGAAAGTACAATCCCACAAAGACATCATTTTCTAAATCCATGAATTTGGTCATGTAACATCAGATTTTGCAAGTTTTGGAACTCAAAACCGAACACCCAAAACCTTTTTTTTCACCCTAACCCATGGAAGTCTATCAAAATTGTGGCTCAAAACTAAATTACCTAACACAGCTTTAGAGAGAGAAAGGGTTCGTTGATTTTTTTTTGTATATAATAAAGGGGAATAAATTATAGAGTAGTGATGTATACACTCCTAGTACTTTTCTCCAAGAATCTTGATGACGTGAATATAATTTAACATCTTAAAAATTAACGTATGCATGAATGGTTTAACATATTAATTTATGATTTGATTATCTTAATTTATTAATTTATGATTGAACACACAATTAAGATGTCAAATTTTGAATTAAAATATTTTTAAACTGTTAAATCATATTCACGTCATCAATGTTCTTGGAGGAGAGGCGGGAGTATGTCCAACATTTTCCTAAATTATAAGCAAATATTGGTTTAGATGTATATTTAAGCAAGTTTATTCGAGGATGATTAATTCCAAAAATTATTACTTTGCTTTAGTAATTATTTTACAGTGTCATTTTGTATTAGGGATGTATATCTCTGTATGCTATTTTATGCCAACTATATACTGTTTTACAGTGAAAAAATGTTATTTTACTCATAAAGTTTAAACATGTTTTTGCTAGGAAATTTTCTTTTCCGAAACATTTCAAAACTTGTATTTTATATATTAGGAAGTTAAGTTTGAGACTCCTAAAAGCTAAAACGTTCTAAATTCGTGAAAACATTTCAATTTGTGAGCTTTCCTCGATTGGAGAGGATATTATTTAGTACAATAACATAAAAAATATATTAAAAATAGTTATGTATTTATACTTCACTCTATTATATATATTTTTAATTTTAATTTTATTATTAAATATACAATTAATATTATTTTGGATAATATTATAATTATTAAGGATATATCATAATTCTTGAGGATATATTTTAAATTTCATTCTATTATATATTTTGAAAATGTTAATATTATTTTATTGATTATTCTAATAGTATGTGTCGTGTTATTTTAATTATTATTCTCAATTCAAAACGTAACTTGTGTGTACATTGTTATGAAAATAACTTTTGAGATTATTATTTTACACAATAGAATTTGTTACTTTGAACTAATTTGTATGCTATTTGTTTTCTTTTGCTGAGTCGTGTAACATAACATTACTTTGTTAGAACAATTTAGTGTTTATTCATTCATTTCAGGAAAATTTACTCAATTTTTCCAAAATAAAAGAAAACAAAAATATTCAACAAATCTGACATATTACAAAACTAGCATAACCGACATCTTAAACACTGGTCAGCTCAAACATATATATGTTAGATAAACCCGTATTAATCCGTATTTCACGCAAAAATAATATTATTTAAAAATAACTATACAATATCAAATACTATATTAAAAAATTATAAATTTCAAAAATTAATATTTCTTTAAATAAGTAAATAATTTTACCATTTTATCGATTTTTAGTTTTTTTTAATATTAATAGACATATGAAACATGTAGTGTAATAAATTCATGATTTTTTGTAATAAACATTTAAAAAGAATCTTAAAAAATATGATAATTTCACTATGAATTATGATTCATAAATTTTTGTGTTACTAAATAGTAAATACTATCTCTAAAATAATATGGTTATTTTTTTGCTAGAGAAGGAATATTACACAAATACGAACGAAATATATTATTTGCTTCAATATTTATCTTTTTGTGTGCAATGTAGGTACAATATGGTTTCTCCAACATAATTCACATATTTTTTCAGCTATCCAGACACAATGCTAGTTTTTTTGTAGTTTGCCAAATTTGTAGCATATTTATTTTTATTTTTTTTTCGTAAAATGTATATACTAGAGAAAATTTGTCAAATTTGTTGTATATTTCGGTATTGTTGTTTTGTAAAATGTATATACTAGAGAAAAATTGTCAAATTGGTTATATATTTTGGTAATTTTTTGATACAGTAGAGAAATTTTGTCAAATTTGTTGTATATTTTTATATTTTTAGTATACTAGAGAAAATTTCCCTTCATTTTATATTTTAGTATTATTTTCATAATGATAATTAAAAAAAAATTATATCATTTTTCTTAAAAAATATTTTTTAATGAATTCATAATTAAATATTGCATTATAAAATATTATTTTATTTATTTATAATATTTATGATATGATTTAAATATTTATTTATTTACATATATATTTTCGTATTTTTACAAAATATTTTTTTATTTAACAAGTTTTATATGTTTCTCCTTAGTTTCGTACCCCATAGCCCGAATTATTCAGGCCCAATATACAATAAAAGGCCTATTCAGATAGACCGAGAAGAACGCGGAGTAAACCTTTTTTTTTTCCGTTTTTCCACGTATCGGCATCGCTTGGTTACTTCGTATGGAGGGATCCGTGGTGGTATATATACATCGTCGTCTTCATCCGATCTAGTTTTCCCCCCTTCACTTTTCTTTTTTCTCTTTCGAGCTGACATCAATGGCGAATCGATATGGATTCGGTGGCGGGAATAGCTCTGATGGGCCTAAAATGGTGGTGGTGAGCACGCCCAGTCAGGATCTAGCACTGACAAATCTGGCCTATGTCTCGGCTGGCGATCTGAGCAGATTTACTGCCCCTGGCACCAAGCTGGCCTTTGCCTTGGTCGGCGATTCTTATGTTCTAAGAATCAGATATCCTTTTCTTTAGATCTGTTTTTGTTAGATCATTTTTTTGTTATATTTTTTTTCGTTTCTGGCTCTTTTCTTTTGTGAAATGTTACTTTGATGAAATTAACTCTTAAATAACTTGAAATAGCATGAAATGGATATAATTGCAGTTAGAATTGGGGATAAATGTTTCTCAATCCTGCTCAATTAATTTGATTTCTGTTAAATCAAAGTCATTTTAAAGTTTTCAGCACTTATTTATTAACTCGAGGTCATGTAATCTGTTTACTTATCCATTTACCTCTGTTTACATGTTTCTTTATCATTGCAATTTGAAATTTTAATCATTTCATCGTGATCCTTGACCAACTCAAACATCTCATGATGCTGTAAGGGATGGTCAGATCGCTCTCAACGCGATCCAACGGCGCCAAGCCAAAGTCTCATCTGGTGATCCTGTTTCTGTAACTAGGTATGAACTTCATATAGTTTTTGATCTTGCACTATCCAGTTTTTTTCTATTTTTGTTTAATTTACTTTCCTTTTTATTGAATTGTAGTTTCGTTCCACCTGAGAACTTCAAGCTTGCATTACTTACTCTAGACTTAGAGTTTGTTAAGACGAGAGTTGGTCGAATTGATGAAGTAAGTATCTCTTTTCTGTATTATAATTTTCATTTTTATGTCATTTTGTTGTAAAATCATTTGATGATTTATCTGTCGATTAATGTGAATATATTTTACTTGTGCAGTTAGATGCTGCAGTACTTACTCAACTCATTCGAAAGAGATTTTCTGACCAGGTAATAAATCCAATCAATTTCTCATTAATGTTCCCCCAATTTTGCAATTGCCCCCCTAATTTGACTTTGACCCAATTAATTCATCAATTTGTGTAATTAAAGCCTCTGATTGAGCAAATAAACCTGAATTAAGCTTCGATTACCTTCAATATAACCGAAATTATCCTCAATCGAGCAACAAAAACAAATTATGATTTATTTTGTTCAAATGCAGGTTGTGACGATTGGTCAAAGGGCCACATTTGAGTTCCAAGGAACAAATTATGTGTTTACTGTGAATCAGGCTTTGCTTGAGGGCCAAGAAGACCCAACCCCTTTAGATAGAGGCTTCATAGCAAGTGACACGTATATTATTTTCGAGTCTAATCCTAATTCTGGAATCAAGGTATTTTTCTGATTGTTTTTCACTTTTCGTTACACAACAATTATGAACAGAGATTCAAGGAAAATGTACTAATGTATTTTTTATGATGTTGCATTTTTAGTTTGTTAATCAAAAAGAAGCTGTGAATAGCAAACTTTTCAGGGATAAAAACGTTAACTTGGAAAAATTCGGGATTGGAGGCTTGGGCTCTGAGTTCACGGATATTTTCAGAAGAGCCTTTGCTTCTAGGGTTTTGCCTGTTAATGTCGTCAAGAAGTAATATTATTTCTTTTTATATATTTTTTTTATTATTTCTAAAGGTGAAGTATATATTGTGGAGTAATAATGTTTTTTGTTTGTTAGATTGGGTATAAAGCATGTGAAAGGTATGTTGCTATATGGACCACCCGGTACAGGAAAGACTCTCATGGCTCGTCAGATTGGCAAATTATTAAACGGAAAAGATCCAAAGGTAATAAAATTTTAGTTTAATATTTTGCATATTTTCAAAACTTATGATAATAAGGTCATGCATGTGGTAATATATATTATTTTTGGCCTTTAGATTGTAAATGGGCCTGAAGTGTTGAGCAAGTTTGTTGGAGAGACAGAAAAGAATGTCAGAGATTTATTTGCGGATGCTGAAAACGACCAAAGATCTCTAGGTATATATATATTTACCATTGGGAGCATATATGGAACCCCCCAGATCCACTTCCGCATCCACGATCTGGGGGGTTTTGATTCGCCTCCCCAATTTGTGTACCCAAGATTGTATTAACCATCAATTAAATTTTTTAATTTTTGTTAATAAATAGTACAATTGAATTAACCGTTAATTAACTTTGAATTAGTCGTTAATTAAAATTTGAATTAACCATCAATTGAATTTTTTGGGTGCAATTTGGGGATGGGAATTTCCCCCCAACCCATATCGTGGGTGCGGGAGTGGGTTTGGGGGGAAGAGTAAAATTTCCCTTTACCATTTTGACCTTTTATACTTTATTAGATCTTATTTTTTATTTATTTTGCACCCTTTTTAATTCATACACCTTATTTTTTCTTTCTTTCTAGGTGACCAGAGCGAACTTCATGTTATTATTTTTGATGAAATTGATGCCATTTGCAAGGTCAAAACCACTTTAACCTTTTGATTTTGTAATTATGCTTCAATCGTTGAATTAAAAAATAACATGTTTAAATCATATTTTTGTTTCTATATACAGTCTAGAGGTTCAACACGAGACGGTACAGGAGTTCATGATAGTATTGTTAATCAACTTCTCACAAAGGTACATCAAGGAATAATTTTCCATTATTTCTTATTTAGATTTAGATGTGTTCGACATAAATATAACCAAGTTATTTTGTTTTATTAGATAGATGGAGTCGAGGCATTAAACAATGTGTTGCTCATTGGTATGACTAATCGTAAAGATCTACTTGATGAAGCCTTGCTAAGGTACATTTTGTTTTATTTTGTACATTTAATTAAATATTTATGAGTTATTTCATTTCTTTCATAACGTGCTTAATCTATAATTATATCTTTATTTGTAGGCCGGGACGATTAGAGGTGCATGTTGAGATAAATTTGCCAGATGAAAATGGTCGTTTAGAAATTCTCAAGATTCATACTAATAAGATGAAAGAAAATTCATTCCTTGCCGCTGATATCAGCATCCCAGAACTCGGTATGTGCTGACACATTATCCGACATATTAATCGAAAATAGTCGTTTAAAAAAAAAGACTTTATGAAACATAATACAATTGCTTTTATAAATTTATAAATATATATCTCATAGTTACCTTGTAAAGAAAACTAGGAGTGAGAATCTTAGAATCATGCTACTATTTTCGATTATATATACGTTTTTATTCGGGTAATGCAGCTGCACGAACGAAGAATTATAGTGGAGCTGAATTGGAAGGTGTGGTGAAAAGTGCGGTTTCGTACGCTTTGAACCGTCAAGTTAGTATGGATGATCTGAACAAACATGTGGACGAGGAAAGTATTAAAGTCACAATGGAAGACTTTTTGAAAGCGATTCAAGAGATTCCTCCTGCATTTGGCGCTTCCACGGGGGATCTCGAGCGATGCAGGTATGTTTCTCAAACTATCGAACAAAACAAAAACATCACAAATAAAAGACAAATTATTTGATGGTACCAAATATATTTATTTTGCCGAATTGCAGGCTAAATGGAATAGTCGATTGTGGGGATAGGCACAAGCACATATATGAGAGAGCAATGCTTTTGGTGGAACAGGTTAGGGTAAGCAAAGGCAGTCCACTTGTCACTTGTCTATTGGAGGGCCCATCTGGCAGTGGTAAATCTGCAATGGCTGCTTCCATTGCCATCAACAGTGATTTCCCATTCGTCAAAATCGTAAGTTTCCTTCATATCCCCTTTGAATGATAATTTTAGTTGAAACTTTCAAGGACTTATTTGTTAATTTTTAATTTTGGGTGAAAATTATATGTATGAACAGATATCAGCTGAAACGATGATTGGCCTTGGCGAAGCCAGCAAGTGCGCTCAAATTGTCAAGGTTTGTCAGATAATTAATCATACTCTCGACATTTTTTAGTTATGATTTTTTTAACGTGTGTGTGTTTGGTATAAATAATAATTTTTCAATTTTTGAATATATAGGTATTTGAGGATGCTTATAGATCTCAGCTAAGCATTATAATCCTTGATGATATTGAAAGGTATTGATTTTTTTTTTTTTTGTTCATCTCCTAAAAATAGTGTGTTTTCTTGTGATTAATGTTTTGTATTGAAATTCGTTCAGGTTAATCGAGTATGTTGCTATTGGCCCACGTTTCTCCAACTTGATTTCGCAAACCCTGTTAGTCCTGATCAAGAGGGTTCCTCCTAAGGTTCGGCACTAAACCCTAAACCCTATATTGAATTTATTGATTGATCAGATTTATCATTAATTGTATATATTTTGTTTGCTATTTAGGGAAAGAGCTTGTTGGTGATTGGAACAACAAGTGAGGTTGGTTTTCTCGAGTCGGTTGGAATTTGTGATTCTTTTTCAGTTGCATATCACGTGCCCAAATTAAGTCAAGCCGATGCCAAGAAGGTATTAATAAATATTAAATAAATTTATGAAGGAAATAAAAGAAGAAAAAAGCTAATAAAAATGTATAAAAGGGTCCTCAAGTAATTTGGCATTTTTTTCTATATCTTTTATGTAGGTAATAAAGCACATGAATGTATTTGCGGATGAAGATGTTGATGCGGCAGCCGAGGCACTCGATGATGTAAGTATTTTTTTTTTTGTGAAATATTGAACTTGCATGTTTTTTTTACCGAGACTAAATTATTAACTTTTTGTTGGGAATTATGTTTCAGATGCCAATAAAGAAAATCTATATGCTCGTCGAGATGGCTGCTCAGGGGTCCCACTCTGGCGGTGCGGAGGCAATTTATGCCGGAGAGGGCAAGATTAACATTAATCGTTTCTTTGATATCTTGAGCGATGTTGTTTCGTTTAGGGTTTGAGAAAATCCAAAATACGAAAATATTATTACGGATATAGTGTACTTTTGTTATAACTTTATGTTTGTTTATTTTTGGCTTTTTTCGAGTTTGTTTGTTGTTTGTCATCTTGATGTTTTTATTTCATTATTGAGTCCTTGATTTTGGAAGATGATGTAGTATTTCTGAGAAGGGATAGATGCTATGAAAGGATTAAAGTATACTTAATTTTTTATAAAATTTAAGCATTATATTTTTTGGAAATTCTATTTTGCCCTCTCATTTCTCCCATATTTCCCCGAGACCTAATTAATACCTTAATTAACATTCCAATTAACGAGAAATATACAATTAACAATTTTTAAATATTAATTGAAATGACCTTAAGTGCATATTAATTTTTTATTGATGTATTAATTGTTAATTCCCATGTTAATTAAGGTGTTAATTAGGTCTTGGAAAAATATCGGGGAAATGAGGAGCCATGATAGAAGGTATTTTTTTTCTCCCTGGTTTTCACATCTTTGGCATGAAGTGTCGCATCTTTGACATGATTTCCACCCCAACATATAACAAACAATTATTGTGAATAAAATTGAAGACTTTCACGAACAATTTTTGTGAAGACATTGGATGTCCGAGATGTGCATTAGCGCCCTTTTAAATTTCGAAAGGAAAAATGTCATGTTCTTTGTTATATTCCTGAAATATTGGAGAAAATCAATTATATTGTTTATTAAATCGACTTCTCGCTATTTCTTCGACCACATCCTCCTTCATCTCACACCTCTTTTGATCTCCAGCATCTCGCTTCCGCTTGTGACCTCGACAAATGAAAGTTTTGGCCTGTTTTTCTTGAAATAGTTTAATGAGAGTTTAATTCTATGTTATTCCAAATTAAATCATTATAGTTCGGTTGAAATAGAATGGAAAAAATCATTATAGTTCGGTTTAAATAGTTTAATAACTAATAAGCACAATGTGTCGAGTAATTAATTAGAACATGTGCAATTGCCAACCATTCAACTAATAAGCACAATGTCCTTTAATTATTTTCTTCATATTGATTAATTATAAATCATTTACTTCCATTTTATAGCGAAAATTCTTTGCTACGTATCGTTAAATTCTGTAGTTAGAAAGTAAAAAAAACTGATTTGTCTATGTGCTTGTACAGAAACTCATCGTAACCCCATCAAAGAAGGACCTTGGTCTTGCATTCAAGGGTAATCAAAAGAATGTAGTCGAAGCACTCGAGGTACAAAAATTAATTTTAATTAATTGTTAGTAAGAGCGACATAATAAGTCTACACGTGCAGGCAATGAGCGAAAGCGAGGCTTTGGAACTAAAATCGGCATTAGAATCCAAGGGTGAAGCAGAATTACAAGTGTGCACCCTAGGCAAGAACGTGACGATAAAGAAAAACATGGTTTCTATAAGCTTGGAGAAGAAGAAAGAGCACCAGAGAGTATTCACACCGTCGGTGATCGAACCCTCGTTCGGTATTGGTCGAATAATCTACTGCCTTTTCGAGCACTCCTTCTACCAGAGACCTGGCAAAACTGAAGACGAGCAGTTGAACGTGTTTTGCTTCCCGCCTCTCGTTGCTCCTATCAAATGCACCGTTTTCCCCTTGGTCAAGGTCGACAAATTCGACATCGTCGCCAAGAAGATTTCCAAGGCTTTGACTGCTTCCGGCATCTCTCATATCATCGACATCACCGGTAAGTATTCAAATTCGTACGTGTTGTTGATTAAAGAAGGAGAAGAAGAGTTTTTAATTTGTGGTTTTTATTGTAGGGACGTCGATTGGTAAGAGGTATGCGAGGACGGACGAGATAGGGGTACCGTTGGCGGTAACGGTTGATTCGACCACGAGCGTGACGATTCGAGATAGAGATAGTAAGGATCAGATTCGGGTGGACATTGATGAGGTGGCGTCGGTGGTGAAGGAGGTTACGGATGGTCAGAGTACCTGGGCCGATATTAAGTGGAGGTACCCAACTCATACTCTCTCCACTGACGAAAATCAAAGTGCTCGGCAAATTAATTATTTATTGTTGTTAAGTGGTTAGTGAGTGTATTTTATTTTTGTTGGCCCAATACTTCGGGGAAAGGATTAATTTGCCGAGTGGCTTTTAATGATAATGTTGTTTTTAATGATCATACTTGAGTGAAAGGATTAAAATTAACTACTTGTTTTATGTACAATTTTGTATTTTTTTTCTCTATGGTGAAAAAAGTATAGTTATATGTTGAATGATTCTTTCATTACGTTTATTTTTTAATAATAATGTAACATGGATTCTAAACTTTATTTCTCCTTTTATACTAAACTGAGGATGACATTGAATTGCTTATCATGTTTGTTGGAGATTTGGCAATTCGTTTTTCTCTTTCCTTCCGGTTTTAGACAGGTTAATCGTGGGATCTTTGAATTTTACAATTGGCCTCACCAAATACCCAATCGATGGCCTCTTTTGGTGATTCCGCTCATGGCCTTGAAAACCTGATTATGTATGCACAGTCGAGATATTGTAGTGGGTTGTATTATTTGGATGGAATAATTAACCACACCATCTCAACCAAAACTCTAATTTGCACCTAATACATTACCTCTCTCTGATCCCCTACTATATACAGACTACCAGGCTAATTCTATCAACACAACATCACTAAACAAGAAAAGAAACTCCTCACTCATTCAAAGCCTAACTCGACTAATAAGTATAGTATCTCCTTGAACAAAACAAGATGCAAAGCCACTGCTCATTTTCTCTTCTTACTTTCTTCCTCTTGGTCATCACCGCATCTGCTAGTCGCATTTTATCATCCGATTCCACTGCATACTCATCAACTCCTACTTCCATTGCCACATCATCAGTTTCGCCATCAGTTACGGCTTCGCAGACAGTCTCTCCATCAGTTACGGCTTCACAAACGGTCAGCCCAATCGCCACATCACCAGTCTCCTCAAGTGTAGCACCGGGCATTTCAGGTGATGTGGCACCGGTTGCTTCACCTGCTGTGGTATCTGGCGACCAACCGCTCACATTCTACATGCACGACATACTAGGCGGGTCAAACCCATCAGCCCGCATAGTGGCCGGCATTGTCGATGACATGGCAGTTAGCTCGCAGTTGCCCTTCGCACGTCCCAACGGTGCAGTATTACCTCTCAACAGTGGTGTTAATGTGAATGGCGCGAACAACGGGGCCATTAATAACAACAATATACCGTTTCTTACCGGTCTTGGCGGGACCACTAATGCGGTTAATACTAATAATGGCAATGGGAACTCTAATGGCGTACCTTTTTTCGCTGGAGGCAGTCTACCTGAGGGAACTACACTGCAAGGATTGTTGTTCGGGACCATGACGGTTGTTGATGATGAACTGACCGAGGGACCCGAGCTCGGGTCCGGTTCCATGGGCAAAGCACAAGTATTTCCATCATATCTCTTTTTTCAAAATCTCAATTTAGCATCATAGCAATTAACAGGGAACCAATACTAAATGCAAAAAAATAAAATTATATAATTGTAAATACATAATAAATTTATAATATTCTAACATGGAAATTTGTTAGGGATTTTATTTGGTGAGTTCGGTGGACGGGGCGAGCCAGACGCTGGCATTGACAACAATGTTCAAAGCTGGCGAGTACGAAGACAGTATCAGCTTCTTTGGAGTCCACCGCACAATCGACTCAGAGTCCCACTTGGCAATTGTAGGGGGGACTGGGAAATATGTAAATGCTCAAGGCTTCGCCAAGGTGGCCGTGGTCCGATCTGCTTCCGCACAGCATGAGACGGATGGGGTTGAAACCGTCTTGGAATTCACTTTGTATCTTGCGTAATTGTGATCTTGTTGTGTTCTTTTTTTTGTCTTTTTAGTTTGATGTACTTAAAACATGCGAGTTTAAGTGTGTATTAATACTGAATTTGTGCTTAAAATCAAGTGCTTTTGTTCATCTCATCAGTAAGTTTCCTTTTATTGTGTTATAACCTATAGTATATATATAATATAATATAATATTATATAAAATATTAAAGAAAATAAAATAAAATAAAACAGTTCATTTATTTAATTTTGTTTTGTGCTTCTAGAGAGAGAGAGAGAGAGAGAGAGAGAGAGAGAGAGAGACCTGCCAAGCGAAAGCCATTTCTTCATCGTATTCGTCCCATCGAGAAGCGGTGCAAGGAGTTATAATTGCAAAATTTTGTCTCTGGAAAACTGGAATGTTTAAAAAATGAATTACGAAGTATATAATTGGTTGGCTAATAATTAACAAAATTAGATTTTAGATTAATATATGCTTATTTACAATATTTGAGTGGTAATTCTCGTCCTTTCGAGTTTCCTCCTGAAAAAAATTAAAGAACCAAACTCGTTAAATCTACAATTAATCCATCAAAATATACTAAATAATATGTATGAGTACAAGAATTACTATTTTACCCTTCATATGCTGAGCTGTAGCGGATATTAATTATTGTATAAACTATATATTTTAAAATAATATATTTATTCGACTATATATATTATTTGATTATTATTTAAGAATATAATATGTATCATGAATAAATTAATATAACGACACTATCTTTTATAATAATATTATACATAATATATTAATTATGTAATATACTATTTAACTAATATTATTATTATTTAAAAACAAATTGCATGTGTTGTTTAATATTTTTCATTATTAAATAATAATATTGAATTATTTATTAAATATACAGTTAATCTTATGAAATAATATTTATTTAAATAATAATAAATAATAAACATATTATTTATCTCATTAACTTGTATATTTGCTTGATACCTTAACGTCCCGAATTCAACATGAAAACAATTTTTTAGACTTGCGATTTATCATTTAATATGTTTATGATCTATCAACAAGACATTACTATATATAGGAGGTATTAATAGTTGATATTATTAAATGTTTATAAATACATAATTTAGTTAAATATCACAAAATAATTAAATATTAGTTATTTTTAGCTAATTATTTTTAAATACTATTTATATTAATTAGACAAATAATATTAATACTTAATATTTATTTTAATTACAATTAATTATTAATAATATGTGAAGTCATAAAAGTCATAACTATACAAGTCACAAAAAACATCCAAAAACATAATTATAGAAATCATCACACAACTGGCAAAACACACAATTATATGTCATAATAAAATCACACAACTTGCAAAATAGTATACCGAGTGTATGTGGGTAATCATTGAAATATTTATTATTATTATTATAGTGTTTTAATTTCTCATCTTTGTTGTCATTTTAATATGTAAGGTCAAGTGAGTCTATGGGTCATTAATACAATTATGTTTTTACAAGTATATAGGGACTAGGTTATATGTTATTCACTAGTGATGGTCATATAATATTTGTTCCAACAAACTTAGAAATAAAGTCTCGATGAGTACAACAATGAGAGAAACATGAGTAGTTCACATCTTTCACATGTTTTGAGTTTTATATAAAAAAACTATTGTGATGAAATTATTTGAATCATTGCCATTTAATGAGTAAAAAGTGTTTCGTTTATATATTTTGTGTATTCCTTCTGTGATATCAGAGAAAATCAATTATATATTCACTAGTGATGGTCATATAATATTTGTTCCAACAAACTTAGAAATAAAGTCTCGATGAGTACAACAATGAGAGAAACATGAGTAGTTCACATCTTTCACATGTTTTGAGTTTTATATAAAAAAACTATTGTGATGAGATTATTTGAATCATTGCCATTTAATGAGTAAAAAGTGTTTCATTTATATATATTGTGTATTCCTTCTGTGATATCAGAGAAAATCAATTATACTTTGTACGTAATGTATTTATTTTCTGCTGTTTTGTATTGTCCTCTGTTGGATGGCAAATAAGAATGTCTGAGATAAAATATATTAATTATCAAAATCATTATCCAAGGATCATTAATGCATTGGTCGGAACACCCTTCAACGATTGTTAGACCATACCCGAACCTCATACAAAAATTGGTATCGAGGACGAGGGCCTTTCTAATTTAGGCAAATCATGTTTTCTGAACAAGATTCTACAGATTTATCCCAGATGACATGGTTGTCAGAAATTTTATTTTTGGCATTTCACCATGTTCATTGTCCTAGGTATGTACAAATGTTTCAAAAATTATATTTACTTGCACAATAGATTTAATTGGCAATTGGCAAATAAAATTGAGAATTCTAAATGTAAATATACGAAACAAAATGAATTTATTTTGCATCTATACTCAATATCAATATGTGGAAATTGATTTCAAGTTAACATGTTGAATCATTCAATACAACTCATCTCGTAATAAAAAAAAATGTAGTAGCCACTAGAAGCCACAAGCAAAATCTCATCTATTCGATCCATACACACAATAAGTAAATACAAACCTTGTATTGCATTCCCTTCTCAAACTAATCACAAATATTTTTGAACAATTCTTTAACCGAATTACGCCCGTATCTCAAACCGGCCAATCGACACGATTGCTCCTTCAACAAAGAATGAATCGAAGGAATCTTCTCAGGTACTATCGTAAAATTATCAGTAAACATCTCCATGTTGTCAACAATTAATTGCCAAATAAATGCACCCGCCCCCGCACCGTTTTTCTTAGCCGATTCGTGTATTGCATCATAAATTGCTTTGTAAAATCGCAACCTTTGCGAATTATCAAATCCTTTTATTTGACTCGAGAGCCCAAATTCCGTGAACAAAACTGGTTTGTGTAATATATTATCTCCATCTTCTATGTGAGATTTTACCCATTTCGATACGAACTTTTCTTTCTCTCTAAGATCGGCATGCAACATCCTGAAAATATTTATACCACAAAAATATAGTTATAATAATAATATTTAATTATTTTTCCTAAAAAGTGAGTATTACCAATCATCGGGATAAATATGGACGGAAGCGAAATCGATGGAAGGAATTTTGGAGTTGCGAATGAAATCTGATCCAAGTGTATGAAACCATTCGCCAGGATTTAAGCTAAGCTTCTCCTGTGTGGTGTACCCGTAAAATCCCTCGAGACCGACTGTTAATAAATGGTTTGGATCTATTGATTTCACGTATCTCGACATTTCTTCTATCCATCTCTACAAATTAAATACACACTTAATTTAATAAAATTACAAAATTCAATTTAATGGGATATTAATAACTAAATAAACTGACCTGAAGAGTGCGGCCAGATGAATCAGATATACATCTCGGTTCGTTCATCAATTCCCAAGCAAAAATTGTAGGATCGTCTTTATATTGAATCCCACTTATATGATTTTCTCTTGTCAATAACGTCTATCAATTTTTCAAAGAACTAAAATTAGAAAGTTTAAACAAATTTAAAAGCGGACTAAAACAATTTGAATGTTCTTAATTGTTACCTTCAAATACAATTTGAAATAGCTCCTGATTGATGGATCGAAGAAAAATGAATCGTTTGAAGAGCTCAAACCGATTCCTTCATCCCATGCCCATTTCACGTACTGTGTTTTTCCTCCATATGCATCTAAATTATTGGCCAAGCTCAAAAGTAATCTTATTCCATTCTTTTTTGCCTCCTCTATAACTCTATCCAATGCCTTCGTTTCCAAAAATAATTGGACAAGTAAATTAAAATTAGCAATGAAGAGCCAAACATTGAGCTTGGTATTATAAAAAAAAATGCTCCAAATAGTTCGAATGGTTTTGGGGTTTTTTGTATGGTACCATTTGGGGATATAATGAAGTTAGCAATTGCGTTATAGCATCATTCACGAAACCAGAAAAGATCCAATTTTTGTTCCTTTGAACAAACAAAAGATTTGAAATTTGAATTTGGTATTACCTGAAAAACCCTCTCGTCAAATCGGCCCGGAGAAATTTGAAGCGCATTGTAAGAACCATCATTAAATGCCCAGGTCCGGCAAACCGTCAGACCCATTTTCGCGCCGATACGGAATATCGCTCGAACTCTGTGCCGGGTCTCCTCCTCCACTTCTTGATCCATTAACCAATAAGAATTCCACCCATTCACATAAAATGGCTTCCCATCCAGAACAAATTGAGTCCCGTTTCTTTCCACAAATCTCAGTTTTAGCTGATTTTTAACTACAAATTGGTCTCTAAAACCGCCTGTAAAATCACTGAATGAGAAGTATAAGAATGCCACACAGCTCGCAAGGCCTAATATATTGTAGAAAAACCCATTGTTAACACCCATTTGTGCTTCAAATCATGAAATCCGAATCAGTTAATTAGCCATTCAAAAGGGGCTTAAATAGAGGAAAAGAGTGGTTCTTTGAGCAAGAAGATGACGAAAGCACTATAGCAGAGTGTAATGCGAGAAAAAAAAAATTGAATGCAACAAAGAAGAGGTCAAGTAGAATTGAAGGAGAAAAGGATGGATCCAAAGACGTCTGCTTGACTTTAAAAATAAGAAAACAAAGGAAAGGAAATCTAAGAGTCTCTTTTCAGTGGTACCAACTACGGAAAAGAAATAAGAGAACTCTGGTACCAACAAAAGAAGACACACAAAGATCACATGCAATGCTTCAGTATACAGAGAGAGAGAGAGAGAGAGAAGAGAGAAAGAACGAAGAATTTGGGCAAGATCTATTGAGTATTGGTCAATGGAAGTTTGCTTCAATAATAGGCAAATTGAGAGTTGTTAATATGTTTGTTTAAGATCCTTTGCAGCCTTTAAAATTTATTACTGTTTTGGAAAATTGTGAACGAGACCTTACACTTTTAATTATTATATACTCTTCTTTGTATGATATAAAATGGGAAGCTTCATTAAATCTATATTTAATGCTTTCAATGATTATTACTATAATTTTTTTTTGTTACAAGCCCGTAGAGAAGATTATGTACTCGACATAGTAAATGGAATAATAATTAACTTCATTTATTTTTATATTAAATGTAATTATATAATTTGATATGACTTGCTAGCTTGGGCGGATACATAAAATATGTATAAGTATCATGAGGATGCGATGCGATACGGTTCGGATAAGTATAAGTATCGAATAACCACGTGGCGTATTCCGATTATTTTAATATTTTTTTTTCCGGAGACGACGGGAATATGCTGGAAACGGCAGGGATACGCTGGATACGTCAGGATACGACTGAGACATTTCATTTATGATACTTCGGTCAATTATATATTCCGGTCATAATATTTTTAATAAATTATATAAAATACTTCTAGAATAAATTTATAATAATTTTATGATACTCGTATTTTTTGGTTTATTTAATTTATTGTCATGATATTTAGTTTAAAAATATTATTAATTTATTATTTATATATTAATTATATATAATATAAATATATTGAAATAATAATTATATAACCGTATCCGTATTCATGACTTTATAAAAATTGTCGTATCGCCTTATGCGTATCGTGTCGGATACGATACCCGTATATATATTCGTGCAACATAGATGACTAGATGTAAATAGTTAATATTGTTTTATAAAAAATTGTATTGCTCGAAGTAACCCGTAAAAATTCTGAAAGATTTCAAATAAGTTGATGTGCTTAGAAAACTAAAATTATCCATTATGTGAAACATTAGGTTTGTTGTTGCTATACACTAAATTGTTTTCATATATATATATTAGGTTTATACATTTTTTTTAATAAAAAATGAAATTTGTATAAGTTCGACCTCCAAACAATTTTAGAAATTTTTAGTGACTCGATAGCTAATCGAGTGAAACATTATTGATTTGAGTCAAGTCACTGCATATAAATACTAGCTTTAAATAATATTAAAGATCAATTTGTAATTTTTCAACAGTAAAGCTAGATCCCCATGTAAAATGTATTCCTCCTGTCATTGAGATGAGATTGTTTATGTATTTTCAAATATGTGATTCTTTTGCCTACGGGATTGTAAAAAAAAAATGTTTTTCTTTTGAGTAGATAGTTCTGAATATATTTTAGAAAAAAATGGGAGTATATAATTACATTTTTAAAAAAAATGTTTTCCTACCAAACTATCTATTATAGTACAACGAGGTCCTCATTTTTGCTTTCAACCATGATGTGGTGTCGCATAATGTTTATGTAGTCGTGTTCTTCGATGCAAGATGTGTTTGCCGAGATTCTAGAGGTAAGTATCGGTGTGAAAATATTAAGAAGAATTTTTTTTTCCGCCGCATAATAAACGAATGTACAAGAAAATGAGAGCTTCTATTCTATCATACATCCTTTTGACAAAAGAATAATTTGAATATAAATATTATTAGCATGTATTGTTTGTTATTTTTCTCCATTCCTTTGACAAAATGTTCTCTCCATTTTGAATAAGACATATGTTTTGAAAAAGACATACATGTTAAGAAAATTGTAATTTGGACTTGAAAAAGACATACGTTTTGAAATTTGAAGTAACCATGATTAACTTCGTTTAATAATGCTCTTGTCAACAATACCATATCAAGAGTACGAGTTAACCAAAATCGAAAAAAAAAGAGTACGAGTTAACCTAGGATAAAGAAAAAAAATGGATGACACGCATCCATTATCAATTGTGTGATTATTAATTGTTAGAGTATGAAAAATCATGCATGATTAGAAACACCTAAAAATGCTTCTTCAACGTTTTATGGGTATTAATGAAGATAACCGAAAAAATCAAATCAAATACAAGAACAAAGGAAGAATAATTTATGGATACAAAATTATCTTTTTGCCCTTTTGAGGGTTTATGATAAGGAAAATAATTTAATCTGACTTTTAGATTGACATCAAAATTTTCATCTTAACCATTAAATCACAAAAAGATGTATGAATAGACGAAAAAGGTGTATCATAGAACTCCTCTTAGAAAATACATGTACTTTCTCTCATAATAGATTAATATACAAATATTTTCGCTAAATTATTTGGCAAAAATGTTTTTTTTTTATTTTTTTATATTCACACCAGAATGTCAAATTAATATTTTTTTGTGCAAATTTAATCAAACCCGAGGTCATACCTAAAAAAATTCAAGATTTGGTTTGATAGTAAATTGCATAATGATTCTAGGGTTGATGGGAAAAAAAAAACTCGAGGATTTAATATTGGTGTAATTGCTGATTTTGACAAGATATTTTTGGCAGCCAAATAAAAAATATCTACTAAAATTATATTATAAAAAACTAAAAATTTATATAATATTTTATTAATAAAATATACTAAATCATTGATTATATACATTGTGCCACGAAAAATTAAAAATTTATATAATATTTTTGACAGCCAAATCAAAAACATCTACTAGAATTATATTATAAAAAACTAAAAATTTATATAATATTTTTGGCAGACAAATCAAAAACATCTACTAAAATTATATTATAAAAAAGTAAAAATTTATATAATCTTTTATTAATAAAATAGAGGGAGGCTAAACTACTTAATTAAGTACTAATATTTTGGTACTTAATGTTTTTTCACCATTGAATTTGCTTTGAGATTTGTGTTTTTTCATAATGATCATGAAAGTTTGTGCACATCATTAAATGCACAAATCTCGATGCAAATTCAATGGTGAAAAAACATTAAGTACCAAAATATTGTACTTAATTAAGTAATTTAGTCTCCCTCAATAAAATATACTAAATCATTGATTATATACACGGCGCGATGAAAAATAAAAAATAATCAAGTCCCGCCTCTACATAGATCCGTACCTCTTTGGATGCGATTAGGTTTGATTAAAACCAGGAAGTGACCTGGGTGGGACTAATAATTTGTCATTGGCCTGTATTAGATTCTTTTGTAACTTTCACAATGTACCTTTTCACGTAGTGAGTCACGACCCTTTAAACAATTAAGTATCATTTATATTTTGCTATATGATTTGTATTAATATGTGCAACTTTTACGTATGTCATTTTAAATTTGTTTTGAGATTACGACAATCAAATATGAAATCTATAAACCAATCTAAATCATTTATCGATTTAAGGATAAAACATGAACCCTTATGAATTCTAAAAAATAATAAATCAACTCCAAGTGAAATTTAATTAGTAATATTTATATTTGATCATCAAAAGAAAAAATTATATTTTTGTTTGAACTAACGATAGGAGTTGCCTATCAGATTTTTCACTAAAAAAATAAAAAAGATAAGTTTCATATAACGTCTTCAAAAAAACAAAAAAAAAAATCGATAAAAAAATGATTCTCATCTTCAAATTAATGAGTTTTCGTTTAATTTTACATGCAATTTAAATTGCACAAATAAATTTTAGTAAAAACAATCTAAATTAGTACAATAAATATACTCAAACGTATAAATTTACAAAATATTTCAATGTTCTATTTAACTTCATATATTTGTTTTAGTATACAATGTTTGTATTTTATAAAAAAACATATAAAATATATTTATTTCATTATATTTAAGTTTATTTTTAAGTTTGTGTTTAGATTGGATATTTTTATAGAATATAGTTTTTCGCAAATACATTAATTTATTTACACTTGCAATTCTAATGTTTATTATCTTGTATCTATGTTTTTACCAATATAAATTTAATGATTAATATACTAATCAACAAATAATAATTTGTTTTAGAGTGGAATTTCAACATTACCTATATTAATATTATCATAAAATTTAAATAATGAGTTAATATGTTCGTACTTCAATTGATTGAATGTGATGTACATAAAATACATTAATCATATGTTGCGAGAGATTATGTATTCAATTTTTATTGACATAAATAAACAAACAACTCATGACTCACCAGCCTTCTACACTTATTTTTAGGCATTGTTTGATCCACTTATATGTTATATTATCTCGTGATGTTTTTTTTTTTTTTTGATTAACTATCTCGTGATGTTTTTTTAACTTGTTTTGTAGAAATAGCAGTCCTAAGGATGGAGAACTGAACTGATGAGACGGCAATTTTGGATCCACTTATTTATTTCAATGAGGACCAGTACCAAACATTTTTATTTTAACAACTCAAAAAAGGTCCAAGATTCGCCAACTTTAATTGACATCAACATGGACGAGTTAAAAAAAATTATGATCTCAATTATATATATGTATATATGTAAATAAAAATTAAGATTGTATATAACAAACAAACAAATTGTAATATGAAGTATGTATATGTAAATTAAGAATATAATGAATACTCTCCGTAATCTAAAAATATCATGTATAGCTTTCCAAAATGGGAAATTATTGTACTATCGCCGCGCCATTACCCTACATAATTCCCCCTCCCATTAATTTTAGAATACAAGGGTTTTGGTGAGGCCACGTCACCCGACTGTTCACCCAGACACTGTTCATACTGTTCATATGATACTGTTCACCCGTCACTGTTCAACCGAGTATTGTTCGTTCCGGTTACTGTTCATGTTTTTTTTTTTTTTTAATTTAATTTTATTTGACATATATCTTGTGTTCTAAATAAAATATTTGAATTTTTCATTGTATTAATAAATATAATTGACATATGTCTTGTGTTCTAAATAAAATATTTGAATTTAATAAAATACTATTCACACAAATATACTTTTTGTTAGCCTCAGCTGGTATTATTTTTTTTTTTTTCTTATTATAACAATTTTGATTGGTACCAATCTGCGTTTTTTTGTGCTTATTATAATATTTTTGATTGGTACCAAGTTGCGTCTTTTATGTTTTTTTGTTTGTCTTTTTCAGAATTTTATTTTATTTGACATGTTTTGTATTCTAAATAAAACATTTGAATTTTTCTTTTGGAACATATGATATGTTTTGAGGAGGAAAAAAATTTGCATTTATTGCATAATACTTGTGACACTATTTAATATCAGATTTTTTTTTTAAATTAACATTTATGAAAATTACCTTTGTTTTATACTTGTAACATTTTAGATAAAATTATTATTTTATGATCATAACTCATTTTGAAAAATCGCAGCGAAGCACGAGAAATATTTCTATTTTCTTATAAAATAATATATCAAATAATATATCCCGCAGCGAAATAATATATCAAATAATATATAAAATTATTATTTTTGCTAATTATATTATTTCTTATCAAATAATATATCCCGCAGCGAAACGCGGGCTATATTCCTAGTATAATAAAAACACCATTCATCAAAATTTGTTTCAAAATATCTTCAAACTACCGTAATTCCATTACTTTTATTTACAAACAAATGAACATTAATTTGAAGAATATAATTATTTGGGTAACTATTTCATGAATACTGTTATTTGGAGAAGCATTTCATGATAATTCTTCTTTTGTTGGCGCAATAATGCTTGAAATGTTAGTTAAGGTGATGCATGAATCCATGATCCAATCCTTATGAAGCAAATTATGTTAGGGAAGTATTATTTCTAAAATTGATATTTCTGAATCTAGAGCAATTATTAATATTTAAAACAAAATACCCAAAATACCATTTTTAATCATTCAATGGATTTAAAAGATTTTCATTTATTAATTTATTCGTCATATTTTTCTTAATTAATCTACAAGACTAACACCAATCTAAATTTTCTAAATTACTATAAATTACAATTTTCAAAAACAATTCTCGAATGATTTTAGATAGTTTTAGTAGATTTAAATTTGAAAAAGTTTGTTAATTTGTATGAATGAATATTGTTGGTTTCAATATTATTATTGTTATTAATATTTTATTTTATTTCGAAACGAAAATAAGTTATTTGAATTAAAGACAAAATGATATAATTAATAATTAAAAAAAAAGGCTATTTTGAGAATTTTAATAAAAATATAAATAATTATTCTAGATTCAAAAATATCAGTTCCAAAAATAACGGTTAGATTATCATCAACAAGCCAAAAACAGGGTATGACTTGGGGTTATATTTTCTCAAGGCAAAAGATTCTTATCCTTCCATTTTAGTGTTTTGTAATAAATTAGGTTCAGTTTCATGTACAAGATATGCCCCCACAAAATAAAATCAGGTATTTTAAAAAACACATTTATTGTACAAGGATAAGTTTGTTAGATATGGATGGTATTTTAATCAATGAAGTTATGCAACCGGCAGCTTTCACCCCGCAGGCATCCCACAGCTGACGTGGCACCCACGGATCTGCCACGTCAGCTCACTTAACGGAAGGAAAGAAAACTTGTTTTGCCCTGTTTTCAGAATCCGAACCCGTTTAGGTAAATGGATCCGAGAGATAAAGGGAAGAACTGTCGGAGGAAAAGGAATAAATAGCCTTGTCGCGCTCCTTCGCTGTGACCTGACGAGGATTTCTCTCTCGTCGTTGTAGCTGCGGGTGCATAACTTTATTGGTATTTTAACAAGGAAAATGTTGGACATCTCCTGATATTCTCTTCCACAATTCTTGATGACGTGGACATGGTTTAACACCTTAACTTTTACGCATTAATTTATGATTTGACATTTTAATGAAATGTTAAATCATAAATTAACATAATTAAATTATAAATTATAATGTCAATTTATAAATATATGTGTAAAATTAAATTTTAAATGTCATGTCATGTCATCAAAGCTTGTGGGGGAGAGTACTTTGATTTTCCACTATACCATTCTGAAATTCATAAAGATAAACTAGATCCTTTCACACATCACAATAGAGTAAATTGAAATTCTATTTATTCTTTAAATGGTTATTTACGTCAACAAAACAACAACACCAACAACAAAACAAAGAAATGCTAATTTTCTATCAACACTTAAAAAATTCTCAAAAATATCTTTTGTATGATCGTGTTAATACCGCTAATTGAACTAAAATCATATACTTAACAACAAAATGAAATAAAAAATAGATTCCTTTATTTTCATAATAGAATAAAAGAATTCTCCTTGAGAACAGTATTCTTCGATTTGTGCCGTCTCGAACTGAAGTTTTTCTCCTTATTTCTCTTAACCGGAACCAGCTTTCTAGGAAGATTCTTGAGCTCCGGTACTGCTTGTTGCGGTATCGGTATGTTTAAAGGTTCACGAATTAATGCTGACGGAGGCTTTATTTGCTTCCGCTTCTTCATACACATCGAATCTTCTGTAATGTCTTGATATCGCCAAAGTCGAATTCTTCCTCCATAGAAATCTGTAGCGAAAAAAGATCGATTGAAGATTGAAATCAATTTTGGGATTTTGGGAGGGGGAAAGTGTGAAATGTACGATTTCGGTTTTACCTCTCTAGGATTTGATAAGGGTCTCGGACGAGTTCAAGTTTCCCATCGATCCAGATGGAATATCGCACGTTTGGAAATAGTCTGTGTAAGAGAAGTTTAGGAACCTGTAATATGTTTAGTTACTTTATTAGTCACGTAATTTTTCAAACCAAATCCACAAATTAAAAAAAAAAAGGAAATAATAATTTCCAATAATACGTACCTTTCCGTTGCGCCTAGCATCCTGTACCAGGTTGACTCGGATCAGAGATTGGTATGGGAAGCAATGGGTGTTTGATAAGAAAGGGTCTCGGAGGTACACGATTCACTGGGATTTCGTCGAGTTGAACTGGATCGAGAATTGTCTTATCAGATTCAGTGGGCTTCCTGTACCAGGTTGGATTAACTGCAAAGTAATAAAAGGTTATGATACGAAATGATAAATGAATTATTAATCTGAAATGAGAATTCAGAGCAAGATAATGGACAAGTACCGTGCTGAAAAAAAAGTATTGCATTGTATAGAAAGTATGGAGAAATTCTCATCTAAAATGAATTATTGCATTCTAAAGTAAACTATCAAATGAATTATTGCATTCTAAAGTAAACTATCAAGAATCTTTGTATGTTAGGATTAGTTTTTATGTCCAAGAAAAACATCAATTAAATTAGGAGAACCTCATAATAATCATCTTTGAAATTAGAATTTGAACTCATAAGATATGCGATGAAAAATAGTTATAAAAGTATTCATCGTTCCGTTAAAAATGCGAAAAAGACCAAATATTGAGCGAAAATTACAGGAAAATAGAGAAAAATATAATCGTACCTTTCGTCGTAAAGAAAGTCAGCGAGCATAGAACGACAACACATACAAAGGAAACCTTCGAACTTGACACGGCTCTTCCAATTCACAAAGCAAGACAAATCTCAGTAAAAAACAATTAAAAAAAACTTTTTAATGGTTAATACGAGCAATTTGAACACGAAAAAATGAAATACTAATTTGACCTTTTATATTATATAATGTCCAACAACCATTAATTTGATATCTAAATTCAAAAACTAAAATTAACTATGTTTAGACAGAAACAGAACAGCTGAGAAATTCAAGGGGAAATGAACAAGAATGCAATTATCAGTTAGGGATTTTGCTCTGATATTACTATTAACACGGTAGTGTACAGTTCCTTTCTAACATATCTTTGTTTGTTAATTGAATGAAAAAATTTAACATGTTGGGTCGCCTTGTTTGTTCATTGCCCCACCGTCAGCTTGTTGGTGTCAGTTAATTGAGTGTTTGACACAATAAAATAATATGTTGAAAAAAATATTGGTTCGAATATCATCGATATCATAGAAAAAAATAAATATAGATGCAAACAACCGTTTATTGGGTGTCATTAAAAAAACATGAAATTAATTGGTTTGATTATTTATGGATATTTATTTGCAGTTTTCACATAACTAATCATTAAAAATATAATTTGGTGTTATCTACGTTTTATATACATTTGAAATTTGAAATTGCGCGCTTTGTTCTATGCAATAAAATCATTTTTATTAATAATATATTTTTTTAAAATTTATTGTATTATAATAACAATATAATATTTTATATTTGTATTGACTAATATCGGGAACGTGCCAATAAACTCATATTTCAAGTGATGGAAATATCTAAGTCATAGGTTCAATTTATATTATTGGCATCAAATAATGGAATGAGAACAAATAAACTTTCCCCATTTAATAAAAAACAATATTGTGAACTTTGTATGGATTGAAATTTTTTGTAATTTCTATTGCTGCGCATATTTGTAATGCGCAATAATAATAAAACTATATTGTTTGCATTTATATATCCTGAAGGTGTAGATTAAAAACCAATATTGTTTATTCATTGAATCAAAACATTGTAAATATTATTTATATTAAAAAAACACAAAAATAACAAATTTAGTCAAAAATATATTTAAATATTTTTTATATAAAGAATAACAGTGATCGTTTAAAGAAAATGATACATCATGCTTGCACATATAATTTGTTTGTACCATGTAAGAAAATATCTATATATATAATTATAAACTTAAAACAATATTCCATGAATATAATCAATGCCTCTATAGTTTCTAGCATGTAGCATGAATTAAAAAAAATACTAAGTAAATGGATTTTCAATGAATAAACAAATTTGTAACCACAATAGTCGATCACACAGTTAACGCCTCCTCACAAAATTTTCATGACATTCTATCTATAAATAGGAAATTGGGCATTTGCAATATGTAAAAAAAAGTATGCGAATTACCAATAATTTTTATAAACAGTTCATCATTAATATTAAATACAATATATAATATATTGGAGGAAATCTTTCAAATGATACAAATTTCTAATATATTATGGATATATACAAAGAAAAAAATGGAGTTCACGTTTTTCGGAATACAAATTTCTAATGTAACATACAAGAAGTAAATGCTTACCGAAAATAGCTGAAGCCACCACTACACCATTGCAATGTTCCATTACATGAAAAACTCCATATAAATTGAGTTTAATTCTTCAAAAATTCCTACTAGTGTTATCTTAATCTTTCCATCCAAAATATTTTTTTGGACCAAAATACTGTACAAATTATTTTATAGTTCAATTTATTTTGTAAACTAATAAATAAATGATATTTACAATATAATGTTTCATAATATTATCTCATGACATTTATTTACTATTCTATAATTCATTATATGACTTTGTTATAAAATTTCATGTACAAAATAAAAAATGTAATGTGAAATAGTACTTATTTAATAAAATAATACTTCATATATATTATAAATAATGATATAAAATAGTGAGTTATAAAATAGTATCGTAAACTAATTTTAAGTATGATAATGTGAAATATTTAATTATGAAATATTAAATCAATTTATGTATTAATTAATTTATATTGAATAAATTTTTTTATAAAAGAAAATCATGAAGGATATTTTTGTCCAAAAAAAAAAAAAAATAGATGGAATATTAAAGTTTACCTTTCTAGGGGTTTTTTGAAGAAATAAACTCAATTTATATGGGGTTTTTCAAGTAATTTAAATGTTAGGAGTTTTTTGATGAATCTTAGAAAAGTTAGGGGTCTTAAATATTGAAAAAAATAAAATAACAAAAATTCTATAAAAGTACGAAAACATTAATTCGAAGAATATAATTATTTGGATAACTATTTCATGAATACTGATATTTGGAGAAACATTAATTCGAAGAATATAATTCTTATTTTGTTGGCGCATTAATACTTGAAATGTCAGTTAAGGACCTTAAGGTGATGCATGAATCCATGATTCAATCCTTATTAAGCAAATTATTATTATGTTATTTTATGATTTTATGATATGGTAATTAGTTATCATCAACAAAAAGCCCAAAACAGGGCGTGACATGCCGTTAGATTTTCTCAAGGCAAAGATTCTTATCCTTCCTTTTTGGTAATAAATTAGGTTTAACTAGCACAAAGTGCGCGGAAAATTCCGCGCATCTCTGTTTGAAAATTTTAATTTTTGTTTGAAATGCCATGATATGTTAATTTATTTTGTAGAATTGCTTGATAATGAATTGTTTCAATTTTTCTCCTATTTTGTTTGTTGTTGAATAATAAAACAACTGGATAATAATAAGAGCCACTTATATAATTAGATGAACAATATAAACATTCTTGTTATATTTTTTTGTTTCCCAAAGTCTATTAACTTAATTTTTTGTTTGTTTTGTTTTTGTATTTGTATTATTATTTGGTTGCGTTGTTTTTGTTTTGTTTTTATTTGTTGGGTTGCGTTGCGTTGTCGGAATTTTGGTTTCGAGTAGAAATTTATGTTTGCATATGATGTACGATGGGGTTGTGTGGTGGTGGTGGTGTTGTTTTAGGGATGGTTTTATTCTTATACAAAATGGTAATTGATTCGGTGTCTGATAGTTTGAACTTCTATTTGGTATTCGTATGCAAAATGGAGTTTGATGGTGATACGTACCGTTCGTATTACTTTTTGCAAAATACTATTTTTTCTAAAAGTATCCTAGAACTAATTTGGAAGTATTCTAGAAGTATCATATATAATTTATTTAAAAATATTATGGGCCAAAATATATAATTGGTCGAAGTATCTTAAATGGAATATCCCAGTCGTATCATGTCGTATCCTATCGTATCCCCGCCGTATCCGAAAAAAATAAATATTAAAATAATCGTATACGCCACGTATGCGTATCCGAGCCGTATCGTACCCGTATCCGTATCGGATACCCGTATCCTTAGGATACTTCTGCATTTTTGAAATATCCGCGTAAGACGTAACATAGCAAATAAGTCATCGAGCAATGTTGATTTCAAGCAAAAAAGTGAATTTCAGAAGATCTAAATAATGTAATGAAATTGATATTAAAGAATGTTGCAACCAACAGAAAATGTTACATGGAAACTCGAATTTTAAGCGTCGTTTTAATTTCTTAAATTGAGTAATTCAACAATTAATTATTTTCCTAAACTTAGTATAATATAAAGCAAGGAGTATCGGTCCACAGGGAGATTACGGCAATTTTAGAGTTTACAGTTCAAAACATAACTTTTATTGTCACAAAAATTCTCTTAATTTTCACACAATAAGATAAACAGTACACAAAGTTATATTCCAAATTTCAGATCTTTTTATCGAGCCAAATAATATTTATAATTCTTCAAACAAGCACAACACAAAACTCTGGATCACAGAAAAGGTTCAAATTCAACAATTTTTATAGATCAAATTACAACTCCAAATTATATGAAAATTTTACCACATATTATAAATCAAACAAAAAAGACATGGTATTTTTGATAGATTTTTATATGCAAGAATGAATTAACTAAAAATGAGAGATTAAACACTGGACAGAAAACACAGAGAGGCAAAGGTTAAATGTCATGTCATGTCATCAAAGCTTGTGGGGGGAGAGTACTTTGATTTTCCACTATACCATTCTGAAATTCATAAAGATAAACTAGATCTTTTCACACATCACAATTCACAATAGAGTAAATTGAAATTCTATTTATTCGGTTATTTACGTCAACAAAACAACAACACCAACAACAAAACAAAGAATTGGTAATTTTCTATCAACACTTGCAAAATTCTCAAAAATACCTTTTATATGATCGTGTTAATACCGCTAATTGAACTAAAATCATATACTTAACAACAAAATGAAATAAAAAATAGCTTCCTTTATTTTCATAATAGCATAAAAGAATTCTCCTTGAGAACAGTATTCTTCGATTTGTGCCGTCTCGAACTGGAGTTCTTCTCCTTATTTCTCTTAACCGGATCCAGCTTTCTAGGAAGATTCTTCAGCTCCGGTACTGCTTGTTTCGGTATCGGTCTGTTTAAAGGCTCTCGAATTAATGCTGACGGAGGCTGGTTTTTCAACGCTGCCTCTCTCTTCTCAAACAATTCTCTATGATACCCCTGATAAGCAAAAAAAAGTCGATGTTAAATTTTCACAAAAATATAATAAAAAAAATATCTTCGAAATTTGAACATTTGGGGGTACCTGAACGACGAAATCTCGTCTTTCACAATCCCAAAACATGTCGGGAAACCATGAAACTTGAGAGCGGATTTTGTCGCGGACGGTGCTGAAACTCAGCTGGTCACGGGATGTGAAACGGTCCACCTCGTTGAACCACAGACACGTGAACAGGTTCGTTATTGGCAAGTGCTCTTTTATTATCACGCATCCTTCAGGCACGTCTGTTACAAAAAAATTAAATGAATTCGAGGGAAATGAATAAATAAGATTTTGAGGTTAATTACCGCTCGTAAGGGGGAGTTTAGAAGAGGAATAATGAGTGAGACCCTCTCTTTTATAAAATTCGATTTGATAATCTATCGAAGAATTATCATATTTGCCAGCAGCTTTATTTGCTTCCGCTTCTTCATACACATCGAATCTTCTGTAATGTCTTGATATCGCCAAAGTCGAATTCTTCCTCCATAGAAATCTGTAGCGAAAAAAGATCGATTGAAGATTGAAATCAATTTTGGGATTTTGGGAGGGTGAAAGTGTGAAATGTACGATTTCGGTTTTACCTCTCTAGGATTTGATAAGGGTCTCGGACGAGTTCAAGTTTCCCATCGATCCAGATGGAATATCGTACGTTTGCAAATAGTCTGTGTAAGAGAAGTTTAGGAACCTGTAATATGTTTAGTTACTTTATTAGTCACGTAATTTTTCAAACCAAATCCACAAATTAAAAAAAAAAGGAAATAATAATTTCCAATAATACGTACCTTTCCGTTGCGCCTAGCATCCTGGTACGGGAGGTTTCGTACCGACACAATTCTCCACAAACCCACCATTTTGTTCTCATCAATAGCCGTATAATTCTTCATATAAGCGTATGTTTCTTCATCCACAAACATGAAGAAGCAAACAGTTTTCTTCGAATGCTCGCTCACGTTTCTCGGCTGTTGTAGAATGTCATAATTTCCTAAAAACCCACAAAATTAACGAAATTACAATTTGTAAATTATCTATTTCAAAATTTTATAACATACAGGAAGTAAATGCTTACCAAAAATCGCTGAAGCCACCACTACACCATTGCATTGCTCCATTTCAAAAAGATCAGATTGGTCTATATCAAATCCAGTTCCTTGTCCTGGTCTTTTTCCTCTCACAAATCTAAACATTTCAACAAAAAGAAGATTCAAATCAATTATTAAAATAATTATTCAGAAAAAACGATTGTTTTTATTCTTTGTTTGGAATTTTCTTTGTAAGGACTTACCCGCAATGTACATTCATTGAATTCTTCAGAGTAAAGGACTCGTCTCTGTCCAATAGAGATGGGTAGCCGCCGAAAACAGAGCCTCCAGTTGAGGACTGTCTCTCTACCAAATTCTCTTCTGAGACGAAATCTAGTTTCTCAAGCACTGGAGACGGAGACGGAGACGGAGAAACTGGTATCAGCGACATTGCTTGCTCCACTGATGCATAACAAACCTGACACGCTATTCCACCAAAACAAACAAATTATAAGAATGAATAACATCAAATAATTGAATAATTAAGATTAAGAAAAAGATGAACTTACGGCGAGGTCCAGTGCGCTTGCCATGGAGAGGGGGAGGGACGAAAGAGAAATTTAAACAAGGGTGTTCAGTGAAAACTTGACTCGGATCAGAGATTGGTATGGGAAGCAATGGGTGTTTGTTAAGAAAGGGTCTCGGAGGTACAGGATTCACTGAGATTTCGTCGAGTTGTATTGGATTGAGAATTATCTTATCAGATTCAATGGGCATCCTGTACCAGTTTGGATTAACTGCAAAGTAATAAAAGGTTATGGTATGAAATGATAAATGTGAGAATTCAGAGCAAGATAATCGAAAAGTACGGCGTGGAAAAACAATTATTGCACTGTATAGAAAGTATGGAGAAATTCTCATCTAAATTTGAACCTAATCACGCTATCAGATTCACCACGCCTTAATGTATAGAGAAATTCTCATCTAAAACGAATTATTGCATTCTAAAGTAAACTATCAAGAATCTTTGTATGTTAGGATTAGTTTATATGTCCAAGAAAAACATCAATCAAATTAGGATAACCTCATAATAATCATGTTTGAAAATAGAATTTGAACTCATGGATCAAAGTTTGTCTTAATTTAAAAGATATGCGATGAAAAATAGTTTTAAAAGTATTCATCGTTCCGTTAAAAATGCGAAAAAGACCAAATATTGAGCGAAAATGATAGGAAAATAGAGAAAAATATAATCGTACCTTTCGTCGTAAAGAAAATCAGCGAGCATAGAACGACAGCACATACAAGAAGCAAAAAGATCATTCCGCCACGTTGTTTGCAGACCATCTTGGAAAGACGAGAGAGAAATTGGTCTTTTTCTCTTGATCCGGGTAGTAACATCTTCGGACTATTTTTGATCGGCACGGGCGATGTTTGAATTGGCAATGTTGATGCTAAGTTTTGTACTAATTGCATGATTTAATCCTCTCTTTTTCACAGACCTTCTACAAACGAAGCCTTCGAACTTGACGCTGCTTTTCCAATTCACAAAGCAAGACAAATCTCAGTAAAAAACAATTTAAAAAATGAAGTACTAATTTGACCTTTTATATTAGACAATGTCCAACCACCATTAATTTGATATCTAAATTCAAAACAAAAATTCACTATGTTTAAACAAAACAGGTGAGAAATTCAAGGGGAAATGAACAAGAACGCAATTATCAGTTTGGATTTTGCTCTGATATTACTATTTACACGGTAGTGTACAGTTTCTTTTCTAACAGTTCTTTGCCCGTTAATTGAATGAACAAATTTAATATGTTGCGGTCGCCTTGCTTTGTTTATTGCCCATCGCCCTTGTTGGTGTCAGTTAATTGAGTGTTTGACACAATAAAATCAAGTTAATTGAGTGTTTGACACAATAAAATCATATGTTGAAAAAATTATTGATTTGAATCTCATCGATATTATATAAAAAAATAAATATAGATACCAGTAATAACAAACGACCACTTATTGGGTGTCATTAAAAAAACGTGAAATGAGTTGCTTTGATTATTTATGAAGATTTATTTGTAGTTTTTACATAACTAATCATTAAAAATATAATTTTGTGTTATCTACGTTTTATATACATTTGAAATTGCGCGCTTTGTTCTATCTAATAAAATCATTTTTATTAATAATATATTTTTATAAAATTTATTGTATTATAATAACAATATAATAGTTTACATTTGTATTGACTAAAATCGTGAACTTGCCGATGAACCCATAATTCAAGTGATCGAAAAACCTAGGTCATAGGTTCAATTTATATTAGCATCGAATAATGGAAGGAGAACAAAGAAACTTTTTCCATTTAATAAAAAACAATATTGTGAACTTTGTATGGATTGTAATTTTTTGTAATTTCTACTGCTGCGCATATTTGTAATGCATAATAAAAACTATATTGTTTGCATTATATCATCTGGGTATGGATTAAAAAGCAATATTGTTTATTCATTGATTCAAAATATTGTAAATATTATTTATATTAAAAAATACAAAAATAACAAATTTAGTCAAAAAATATTTAAAATATTTGTTTGTAAAGAATAACAGTGATCAATATGGGTCTGAGAATGGGGCGACAATAAGGCGGTGTTTGTGGCAATGTCATATGGTTATTGGAAAATAAAGAGAAGAAATCGATGGCTCATGTTTGCGGGAACATGACATCAAATGTTAAAATTAATGTACATACATGTGACAGATATTTGTCATCCCTTTATTAGTATTAGTAATTAGTAATTAGTAATTAATGTACATCATAAATATTGTTACAAAGTTGTTTAATATCTAAAAATATATGCAATACCTACTCTATGATTTTGTACTCTACAATATTGACGCATGATTTTGTGGTTTTGTTGTAACAAACAATATGTGTAAATAGAAACATAATTACGTGCAAGCTTCTTGCTCTACACATATAACAAAACCAACAATAAACTAGTTTAATATGATAACCATACAACTCACAAAACTCTAAGGGCTTGTTTGGATGCACAAGTGTTTTATAGTTTAGGATAGTATATTTACAGAGATTAGAATTGTAAAATGGACATTCCTAAAGAATAAGGAAAGTTTAGCTAAAGAATATAAATATATGTTTGGATTGATTTTAGGAATATAAAGTAGGAGGCACCAACTAGGAGTTACAATTGGGTGATGCATCCATGGTCATCATTACTCTGCTTCTTCATCCTTGTTTCGATCTCATTACCCTTGCACCACTAAATTAACATTAAAATGTGTTGTTGATCTTCATCTTCACAATTCCATTACACTACACTCTTTACACAGTGACAATTTGTTATTCATCTTAACAAATTGAATCTTGCAATTATATTACAAAAATAAAGAAAGAGAAAGTCAATTATATTCCTTCAACACTGAACTAATCAAATTGAATTAAAAATTGAGAATACATATCAATCAATTCTTCGTGTAATTTAGAATTGAGAATACACTTCATAAGTGAAGGGGGTTACTGTTGGGGTATGACCTAAACAAATAAGAATGCAATCAATTAATTATCGCACTACATTCTTTAACATTTCCTCAAAAATTATATCTGAGCTTTTATAAATCTCAAATTTAAGATTGATTTGGATCAATTTCACCATTGGAGAGTAAGATATGAAGTTTCAACAAAATTGGTAATCTAAATCCTATCTATTAACCCCTCTAAACCAAAAAAATATCATTTTCCTATAAAAAAACATGGCTCAGCCTTCTCCCCAACCTGCCTAATTTTTCGGCGTCTCAAGCTCGATTTTGATCTTTGTCTCTCTCAAGCATGCAACAACAAAGATATGTAAATATAGTTGAGTAATGGATCTCATTAGAAAGAGGAGAACGAGATTAACAAGAAAAATATATCTGATGAGTGAAATAATCGGTGATCTCGTCGGAGAAGGAGCAAGAAGAAGAAGAGTATTTTTCTCGGTTTGTGCGCAGGTAAGGAGTAAAAAAAGGGGAGAGAGAAATAGTTTTTTTTATTGTGTACCTGAATGAAACTAGAAAAAACTGAGCAAATTGCTCAGTTTTTTTTTTCACCTCTTTTCTATACAAAGTTTCCTGAAGTTTTCCTAACCCGTAATTACTATAAATTCCTTAAAGATCGATCCAAACATGAAATAAGGTTTTTCTAGTATTACTTTCCTAAACTGAGATTAACCTCCTATTTCCTAGACATCCAAACAAGCCCTAAGTCTAAAACAAAATTTATGGAATATGTACATTACATTGTCTACTAAATGCATTGCTACAATAAAAGAAGTACCTAACAGACAAAAACCGTGTGCCCATTTTAATAATAATAAAAACAAGTTTCATCTGAGTTAAAATTATAAAGATTATGTTTTGTGAATTAAATTATCATTTCTTAAATTAAACCGTGTGCCCATTTTAATTACATAATTATTTTTTCAAAATGTACAGAAAAGTCTTCATAATTTAGCTCATAGTATTGAAAAAAAGATTGAATAAATGAATTTTCAAAATTGAAATATACTGGTTACGAGTAATATTTCTATTCTAATGTTATGTTTAAGCAAATTATTTTTTATTATGAAAAGATTTATATCGCCCGTTAATTGCTCCTTAAATGCCGTTCATCAATTTACTCAACGAAGCACAAATTTAAATGGTGCGAAAATAGCACTTCTAGCACTACAAGCGCTATAGCGCTGCAATAGCGGTTCAAATAATGGTATCTCCTCGCCATACACGCATTTTATGAATTGTATGTCGCATGACAACAAATTTGCCCGATCCGATAACAACCACCAAGTAACCCGCCGCATTCACTCCGCTCACTACTCGTGCAGGTATCCATGTGTCGTTGATACACACCTCTGCGGCATCGCCTTGGCTGAATTGATTAGCATCAACGATAAATGGATAGGCTGGTCTGGCTTGACTCCTCTGTATATTTTCCTTATCTGAATTGTTGTACCATACGAATAGCATATTATTGGTATTATTGTTACATAATACACCGACTTTTTGCTATCCTCCATGCTTGAACACCTCTACGTGCATTCCTTTACAAAAAAAAAACTTATTGATGCGGTTTTGCTATTCAAGTGGTACTTCGGAGACAAATCCCAATCACAATTCTTGGAGACTGGAGTCTTCTTCACTTTTAGCATCGGCAGAAAAGTGACACGGTTTTGCGGCTGTGGTACTCGCATAAGAATCCGAATCACTTGTTGTGCTCTCAAGCTCCTGTTAACATCATTCAAAACATAAGAAAACAATTGTACAATTCATACAATTATTGCAATTAACATTTTCTATGTTTCAATCATAAAAGCATAATTATACTAAAAAATAATCAAGACAAGAAATAATATTTACATTATCCATACCTCCTGTACCAAGATCCATCGCCCATCATCGAAAACACGCCTCTGCCTAAGATGCGACTTGTTGACTGCCAATTCTTCGTGTTGCCAGTCGAGAACTACTAGATTCAACCTCGGGATCCTACGTCTATCACCCTTGCGACCATCCACGTGTCATTGATCTTGGTCTTGACTAAGTCGCCTATAACCCATGCCATCGCATTTTCCTTGAATGGTAGGACTGGTCTGACAAGGTCTACCCTCTTTGATGTTATTATCGTACTCCGATAGCCATTTCTATTCACAAATGTGGCTCGTCGCCAGCTGCCGAAGAGATCCACCTCCACGCGTCGTCCTTCGTAAAACTCATATCGATCCATGTTACCAAATCCTGTTTAGAGCAACATAGCCCATTTATAAAATCTTGTTTAAAAGCACCAACCCTTTTTTTTTTTTTGCATTTCTCAAAAATGCAAAAATTCAAATTTAACACCTTCAAAAAATAAATTATCCTATTTTTTTTTAAATTTCAAAACTGTATTACACGAGAAAAATATTAAATTTTTATGTTATCCTCAAAATACTCAGCAATAGAAGACTAACACCCACCATTTTCAATATTTTCAAAAAAATCTCATAAATTCAAAAAGTGAAGTCGTTAAACCTTCGAAAAATCGATTATCTTATTTTTCTGAAAAAACAAAAATTGAAATTTTACACGAGCAAAATATTGAGTTTCATGTTGTCCTCAAAATACTCAGTAATAGAGGACTAACCCACACAGATTTCTATTTTTTCAAATTTAAAAAAAAAATGCAAATAGTGAAGTCTAACACCTTAAAATATAAATTATCCTATTTTCTAAAACAATATCAAAATTGAAGTGCCACACGGGGAAAGTACTCAATTTTCATGTTTTTCTCTAAATACTCATTAATAGAAGACTAACACACACAAATTTCTTGCTAAGACAAAAAATGAAGTCTAACATCTTAAAAAAAAAATCAATTTTCCTATTTTTTATTAAAAAAAAGTAATAATTTTGTCCTCAAAATACTCTATAATAGAAGACTAACACATATAGATTTCTATTTATTCAAAAAAATCTTAAAAATTAAAAAATTGAAGTCTAACTCCTTCCATAAATTCTCAAAAAATGTCAAAATTAAAATGTAACACAAGCAAAATACACAATTTTAATGTGGTCATCAAAGTACTCCGTAATAGAAGACTAACGCATAAAAGTTTCTATTTTTTTAAAAAAATCTTAAAAATACAAAAAGTAGAATTTAACACGTTCAAAAAATAAATTATTCTATTTTTCGAAAAATTACAAAATTGTCTTTCACGAGAAAAAATATTAAATTTTCACGTTGTCCTCAAAATATTCAGTTATAGAAAACAAACACACACAAGTTTCCATTTTTTCAAAAAATTCTTAAAAATTCAAAAAGCGAAGTCTGACACCTTCAAAAAATAAATTATTTTATTTTTCTAAAAGTGCAAAAATTGAAGTCTTACACAACCAAAATATTGAATTTTCATGTTGTCATCAAAATACTCAGTAATAGAAGACTAACACACACAAATTTCTATTTTTTTAAATATTTCTTAAATTATACACAAAGGGAAGTCTAACACCTTCCAAAAAAATTAATTCTCCTAAATTCTAAAAATTCAAAATTGTAGTCTTAACACGATCAAAACATTCAATTTTCACGTTGATGTCGAAATACTCAGTAATAGAAGACTAGCACACATAGATTTCTATTTTTACAAATAATTCTTCAAAATGCAAAAAATTAAGACTAAAAACCTTCAAAGAATATCTATTATCCTATTCTAGAATTCATTATATGACTTTTTTTTATAAAATTTCATGTACAAAATTGAAAATGTAATGTGAAATAGTACTTATTTAATAAAATAATATTTTATATATATTATAAATAATAAAATAAAATAGTGAGTTATAAATATTATTATGAACTAATTTTAAGTATGGTAATGTGAAATATTTAATTATGAAATATTAAATCAATTTATGTATTAATTAATTAATATTGAATAAAATAATTTATAAAAGAAAATCATGAAAGTATTTTTGTCCAAAATTTTTTGTTGATAGGATATTAAAGTTAACCTTTGTAAAGGATTTTTGAAGAAATAAACACAATTTAAATGGGGTTTTTCAAGTAATTTAAATGTTAGGAGTTTTTTTGATGAATCCCCGAAAAGTTAGGGGCCTTAAATATTGAAATAAATAAAATAACAAAAATTCTATAAAAGTACAAAAACATTAATTCGAAGAATATAATTATTTGGATAACTATTTCATGAATACTGTTATTTGGAGAAGCATTTCACGATGATTCTTCTTTTGTTGGCGCATTAATACTTGAAATATCAGTTAAGGTGATGCATGAATCCATGATCCGATCCTTATTAAGCAAATTATGTTATTTTTGCATGATATGGTAACTAGTTATCATCAACAAAAAGCCAAAAACAGGGAGTGACGTGCCGTTAGATTTTCTCAAGGCAAAGATTCTTATCCAGTTATCCTTCCTTTTTGGTAATAAATTAGGTTTAAATATAGCTGTTCAATTCGCGAATAATACGCGTATAATTTACGAATAATTACGTATTACGAATAATATACGTATTGATGTTCTCATACTCAACCTGATGAATAATTCGCGTATTTTATGATTGTTTTAAAAAAACACGAATAATACACATATTTACATATAATACGTTTTTTAGAAGAAAAAAATAATTTTTTTTAAATGAATAAAAAACATAAATTTCCAAAAATGATTAATAAAATAAAAATATCAATAATAATATATAAATTTATGATTTTTAACTAAAATAAATATAATTATGAATTTTTTATGGATAAACAAATGTACATTTATATACTTTTATATACCGAATTATTGCATCCGTATAATGTAAAATGAACATAACTATAGACGAATAAGCGAATTGACGAATTATTAGCGTATTGCGTTTTATTTGACCGAATATTTCACCGACTTGAAAAACGTTTAATCCGAATTATACACGAACGTATTACATACCGTATTATTCGCGTATCACCAATGACTAACTATGGGTTTAATTTCCTGTACAAGGTATGCCCCCCAGAAAACCTGATATTTTAACACACATTTATTGTACAAAGATAAGTTTGTTAGACTAGACGTGCATGACATTTTTATGTTCTATTATTGGGTCTTAACTTATTATTGATATTTTTCATTTTTGCAAGGATACATATGGTATTTCGATATCATCCATTATATCGTTTTATTTACCAGTATACCACTCTGAAAATTAAGAGTAAATTGAAATTATATTTATTCTTTAAATGGTTATTTACATCAACAACAAAAAAACACCACCACCAACAACAACAAAGAATTTCTAATTTTCTATCAATACTTACCAACAAAAAATAAATCTCAAAAATACCCTTTATGTGCTGCACGAACTGGATCGGGGTAATACTGCTAATCGAACTAAAAACATATACTTAATAAAATGGAATAAAAAATAGATTCCTTTAATTTCATACAAGTATAAAAGAATTCTCCTTTAAAACAATATTCTTCGATTTGTGCCGCCTCGAACTGGATTTCTTCTCCTTCTTTCTCTTAACCGGAACGAGCTTTCTCGGAAGATTCTTGAGCTCCGGTATCGGTCTGTTTAAAGGCTCTCTAGTTAATGCCGGCGGAGGCTGGTTTTTGAACGCTGCCCGTCTCTTCTCGAACAATTCTCTATGATACGCCTGATAAGCACAAAAAAGTCGACGTTGGATTTTCACAAAAATATAATAAAAAAAAATATCTTCGAAATTTGAAAATTTCAAATTTCGGGGGTACCTGAACGACGAAATCTCGTCTTTCACAATCCCAAAACATGTCGGGAAACCATGAAACTTGAGAGCGGATTTTGTCACGGACGGTGCTGAAACTCAGCTGGTCACGGGATGTGAATCGGTCCACCTCGTTGAACCACAGACACGTGAATAGGTTCGTTATCGGTAAGTGCTCTTTTATTATCACGCATCCTTCAGGCACATCTGTTTACAAAAATCAAAAATATATATATGTTAAATTTTTCGATGTAAAAATCACATTTCTGAGGGGCATATATGATATATTAAGGTTTTTTAGGTTAATTACCGCTTGTAATGGGGAGTTTAGAAGAGGAATAATGAGTGAGACCCTCTCTTTTATAAAATTCGATTTGATAATCTATCGAAGCATTATCATATTTGCCAGCAGCTTTATTTGCTTCTGCTTCTTCATACACATCGAATCTTCTGTAATGTCTTGATATCGCCAAAGTAGAATTCTTCCTCCATAGAAATCTGTAGCAAAAAAAGAACGATTGAAGATTGAGATTTATTTCTCATTTCAAAAAAAAAAGATTGAGATTAATTTTGGGATTTTCGGAGGGTGAAAGTGTAAAATGTATATTTTGGTTTTACCTCTCTAGGATTTGATAAGGGTCTCTGACAAGTTCGAGTTTTCCATCGATCCAGATGGAATATCGCACATTTGGAAATAGTCTGTGTAAGAGAAGTTTAGGAACCTGTAATATATTTAGTTACTTTATTAGTCACATAATTTTTCTAACCAAATCCGCAAATTAAAAAAAAAATAATAATAATAATCACTGATAAGATATTTCCCAATAATAAGTACCTTTCCATTCCTCCTAGCATCCTGGTACGGGAGGTTTCGTACCAACACAATTCTCCACAAACCCACCACATTGTTCTCATCAAGAGCCGTATAATTCTTCATATAGGCGTATGTTTCTTCATCCACAAACATGAAAAAGCAAACAGTATTCTTTGAATGCTCGCTCACGTTTCTCGGCTGTTGCAGAATGTCATAATTTCCTAAAAACCCACAAAATTAACGAAATTACAATTTGTAAATTATCTATTTCAAAATTTTATAAAATACAGGAAGTAAATACTTACCAAAAACAGCTGAAGCCACCACAACGCCATTGCATTGCTCCATTTCAAAAAGATTAGATTGGTCTATATCAAATCCAGTTCCTTGTCCTGGTCTTTTTCCTCTCACAAATCTAAACATTTCAACAAAAAGAAGATTCAAATCAATTATTAAAATAATTATTCAGAAAAAACGATTGTTTTTATTCTTTGTTTGGAATTTTCTTTGTAAGGACTTACCCGCAATGTACATTCATTGAATCCTTCAGAGTAAAGGACTCGTCTCTGTCCAGTAGAGATGGGTAGCCGCCAAAAACAGAGCCTCCAGTCGAGGACTGTCTCTCTACCAAATTCTCTTCTGAGACGAAATCTAGTTTCTCAAGAACTGGAGACGGAGACGGAGAAATTGGTATCAGTGACATTGCTTGCTCCACTGATGCATAACAAACCTGACATGCTATCCCACAAAAACAAACAATTTATAAGAATGAATAACATCAAATAATTGAATAATTAAGATTAAGAAAAAGATGAACTTACGGCGAGGTCCAGTGCGCTTGCCATTGAGAGGAGGAGGGACGAACGAGAAATTTGCACAAGGGTGTTCAGTGAAAACTTGACTCGGATCAGAGATTGGTACGGGCAGCAATGGGTGTTTGATAAGAAAGGGTCTCGGAGGTACAGGATTCACTGGGATTTCACCGAGTTGAATTGGATTGTGAATTGTCTTCTCAGATTCAGTGGGCTTCCTGTACCAGGTTGGATTAACTGCAAAGTAATAAAAGGTTATGATATGAAATGATAAATGAATTATTAATCTGAAATGAGAATTCAGAGCAAGATAATGGACAAGTACAGTGCTGAAAAAAAAGTATTGCATTGTATAGAAAGTATGGAGAAATTCTCATCTAAATTTGAACCTAACCACGCAATCAGATTCACCATGCCTTTAAGTTTTCAATAGTTAGAACCAAAATCAATCAATCATATTCGCTAAACCTTGAAATTTGCGATAATTCGAAACAGAACAACAAATCAGATCCAAAAAATAAATAAACCTCAGAAATTAACCTTTTGTGGCAGATGAGAAAAGAGAACGCAAAACTGCAACAGATACAGCAAACAAAAGAAACATCCAAACCCTTCTTCGACATACTATCTTACAAATCCGATTCAGAACCCTCTCCTTATCTCTAGAACCTTGCAATATCATTTTACTAGGTGTTTTTCTAAATGTAACGGGAATAGGGGGTAAATTTCCAGTCGAAGTATGAATTTGCAAAGGCGTCAATTGTTGCAATGATCCATAACTACTAGATCTGAGCCCCAATGAAGAACCACCGGTCATCATCTGATCGGTGATGAGAGCAAAACTCGATTTTTCATCTCCAGTTTGATTTAGATCTCGATTTCATCTGATCGTTTTGGTAAGATCTCGATTTCATGAAAGGAACGAGATAAGGATGACTAACCGATTTAGAAACCACAAAAAACACGCCTAAATTGACGTAATAAACACTTGCAGAAATATCAGATCTCTCTCTTTCTTCTCTACTTCTCTATTGGGGTGTATAACACCACCGTATATATACATACGTAGAATTTGGGACAGTGAGACTGAAGAAGAAAGAAGTGTCGAAGAGGAGGCAAAAGATATATTTAATTAAGTTGAATTTATTATTATTAAAATTAATTGTCAATAGGTCCACAGATTGGGTAAACGGTTCGGATTCGGTTCGGATAGTGGTCAAACCAGATCTGTATTTATTTTTTCAGATATGGATATTCGGATACGGAACAATTCGAATCCGAATACGGTTCAGATATTAAACGGATACGGATACGAATATTGTCAAATACGAATACGGATACGGATTTTTTTCGAATTTTAAAACGAATACTATTATATCATAATATAATATATTTTTTAATTATTTATATACATAATTTATGACATCAACAATCTAAGTTATTTTATTTTATCTTAATTTTATGATTGCGATTTTACATCATGTAAATCATTAATTATCTATATTTTTTCCAACTAATATGGAATAAGACATAAAATATAATATTCAGATTCGGATCCGGATCCGGATCCGGGTACACGTATCCGGATCTGAGTATCGGATCCGAAAAACTACCCGGATCCGGATCCGACACTAAAACCGAAAACAAGATCCGAATTCGATCGGATTCGAATATTTTTTTCGGATCCGGATATTTTTTTCGGATACGGTTCGAGTCAGTTGATTGAGTATTAGACATAAAAAATCATATGTTGTGGAAAATTGTGAGTTCAAGTCTCGTCAGCATCAATAAATGATGGATCACTTAGGGCATGTTTGTTTTGCATTAACTCAGTCAGATTGTAAGTCGAACTACTGCATTAATCTATTTTTTGTTGTTTGGTTTGATGTAATTTGCCAAACTACTGCAAGTCGACTTACATTGTCTCTCTTTTTTCCTGCAACTCAACCTCCCCTCAAATTTACATGAAGTGGAGATACATCACAACATAACCTCTCCTTAAATAGGGTCATTATGTTAATTTAAAAAATTAACCAAGCACAATAATCTGAATAAATAAATAAACACTGCCCACAATAATCTAAATAAATAAATAAACACAAATCTACGTCAAGAAATTATTACATTTAAATATAAGTATAAATTATATTTTCATTGTGTTAATATAAGAATATAATTAATCATCATAATCTCAAAATAACTAAAATTATTTTAAATATTGATTTTATATATTATTTTAAAATATTTCTAATTATTTTGTCATTTTCTTAATATTTATAAATATGAATTATATTTTAAATATTTGCGTTTTCTAATAATTAGTAATGAACTGTAACGCTAAACTCATTACCAATTCAAAGAAATACGGAAATATTTTAAAATATAATTAATATTTGCAAAAATTATAAATATTGAGAAATATTATAAATTATTTTAAAACATTACTTGTATTTCAGAATATTAAAACATGATGTATACAAAATTAATATTTATATATTTCATTTAAATTATTGTGTTTGATTATTTTTTTAGTTATCAAATGAAAATATGATCCATACTTATACTTGAACATAATAATATTTATGTTAAAATTATTTTCTTTGAAAAATATGATTATTCTCGATATAAAATACTTATAATTTTAATTTATTAAGATCTGATAAAAAAAATTACGATTTTTATTTTGATGTTTTTTTTTTCAAATAATATAGATTTTAGATATACATATGCAATATGGGTATATATATGGATGCAATATGGGTTAATATATCAAGGAAAAAATCAATTTCTACATGTCTGAGGGTCATATCTCAAATTTTCAAACTTTTTGGTCTATTGTAGTAAATCTGAAACATATTGTGTCTTCTTATAAAATTTTGCCCAAATTTATTTGTAAACTTTAGTAGATATAAATCTTGAAATTTATAATTCAATTACATCAACCCAAACATAAAAACTATAAATTCAGTAGTTTCACTTTCGTGAATCCAAACATAAATTTGAAGTGCATTTTCGGGAAGTCAACTTGCGGAATGTTAATTTACTTCAGGTAATTTCTAACACGGTCATCCAAACATGTCCTTAGCCTTCTCCATTTTAAGCCCTGTACACCGAATTTTTATAAATAATACTTTTTATTGAGTTTTCTTGTAAGAAGGATTAGGATCATTTATTAAATAAAAAAATTAAATGGGTTAATTATAATAAAAAACTAAAAAAAATATTTGTCATTGAAATGATTCTAGAGTAAAACTTATTAGTAGACTAAAGAAGACCAGATCTACCGAATATTTTTCCTAATAACGCCGCTCCGCGTCGTCAATTGTAAACACCTAGCTGAAACCAGAGCATGAATTTACTGGAATGTTTTCCCCCGAACTCTAGTTGTAGAACTGTAGACCGGGTGTATGAATAATTTATGGTGTTTTTTGGGGGGAAGGAGTATCAGGAGGAATGTTCATGGTAGGTAAGGATCATCTTTTTCAATTTAATAATTAATAATTAATTAGGAGAAATTAAAAAAAAAAACCCTTATTTTTTTGGAAACTCCAAAAAAACTTTTCTACCAAACTTTTATTTTCAAATACCCTATAGAGATTAAAAACTTAAAACCAACAATGGAGGGTGTTAAAAACAAAAATTGACCAAAATACCTTTCTATTTTCATATATAGTAATTAAAAAAAAATTGTTATTTTTTATTAATTTGATTAGTTTTAAGAAAATTCATAAATATTTTTTGACATGTGATTTCACAAAAATAAAATTATTAAATGTTATGTTTATATAATTTTAATATTTCATTTATTATTCATGAAAAACTAACATCAGATAATTATAAAATAAATAACAATAAAAATATCTTAAAATATATTGATAGAAAAATATTTGTTTAAACATCTAGTATTTTTAATAGTTTCATGATATTTTTATTTTTAAATATTTGTAAGGTGTTCTTTTAATATTGTTATGCATCTTATTATTATTATATGTTAGTTTTTCAAGAAAAAAAAATTAAAGTCAAATATATACAATGTATGAAATATTAAAATTATATAAATACAACATATAATAAAAAATAATTAACTTATTATAAGCTAAAAAAATTGTATTTTTTTTTAAATTAATAAAAAAATAACTAAAATATTCTTTTAATTACAACGTATGTAAATAGAAGAGTATTTTGGTCAAAAAAAATTTGTAACACCATTCATGATTAGTTGTAACCCCCTATAGCGTATTTGAAAATAAAAGTTTGGTAGAGGGGGGTTTTTGGAGTTCTCAAAAAGATAAGGAGTTTTTTAGAATATCCAAAAAAATTAGGGGGGGTTTGAAAATTTCCCATTAATTAGTTATTAGTACAAATAATGGAAACATTTGAAGACTCCTGGCTTTTTATAATTTCTACTTTTCGGTAGAGAGTTGCATTCTAAAGTAAACTATCAAGATTTTTTTGTATGTTAGGATTAGATTGTGATGATTATTACAAGTTATGGGTTGCGTATAGGAATTACTAAGAAGAAAAACATCAACCAAATAAGGAAAACCTCATAATAATCATGTTTGAAATTTGAATTTGAACTCATGGATCAAAGTTTGTTTTAATTTAAAAGATATGAGGTGAAAAATAGTTTTTAAAGTATTCATGGTTCAATTAAAAATGCGAAAATACGACCAAATATTGAGAGAAAATTAGGGGAAAATAGCAAAAAAATATAATTGTACCTTTCGTCAAAAAGAAAGTAGGCGAGCATAGAACGACGGCACATACAAGAAGCAAAAAGAACATTCCGACACATTGTTTGCAGACCATCTTGCAAAGACGCGAAAGATATCAGTCTTTTTCTCTTGATCCAGGTAGTAACATCCTCGATTTTTCCTGAACGGCATGGGCGATGTTTTAATTGGCAATGTTGATCCTTAGTTTTGTAGAAATTTGGATCAAATCAATTTCATACTGCAGCCCTGTAAATTCAAATCAATTTCACCTTTAATTGTAGAAATTATAAAAGAAACTACATTGTTGAAAGGATGAACAGAAAAAGAACAAAACAATTTGGGATTCTAGGAACTAACTTTGAAGCAGATTATTACATTAAACAGACTGACAAATTTGGAGATAAATATACGATTTAGTAACAAATTATCGAATTAAAAATCTGGATTACTCTCGAGTTTAATTTGATCATATTGCAGATCTTAAAAACACTTATGTTCATATGTATATTTTAATTTCAATGAAAGACAACAAAAGGAAAACAGACCATCGAGCGAAAAGCTGGCTAAACACTCAAAATTAAATAGGAATATAGCTGAAGGGGAGTAAGGCAACCCAGAATTGGAAAAACAGAATTCTGAAAATACCTGCTCTGGGATTTATCTCATTATTTTTACACGATTATTCTTACACAATTACATTCTTACATTTTAATGAAAGTAAATTAACGAGATAGTCTTAGCGAGAGAAAAGAGCATTATTGTAATATATGTAAATACGTTCGGTTATGATGGTTTCTAAGCAATGAAATGAGGATTAAAATTAAATCCTCTTTCCCTCTGACGTGTTTTTAAGCATATTTTACATTTCTAAAAATAGATTTAAGCACCTAAATTAATAGAAAAGTACATGAAATATTATAATTCCATATTATTAAAAAATCATACTTAATATTTGTTTTTGTTTTTTGTGTTTATTTCAGAAATTAAAGACCGGATTTCTCAAATCCAAGGCCATGATTGGATTTCTCTCATTTTCCTGATCAATTTGATACATGATATCATATTTTTTTGTCAAAGGATGAGAGAAAATAAAATTCAAGTTCAAACGGGTCATCCCGAGTGTCTCATTACACCAAATACCACACATGGGTCACAAATGACTCATTACAGACCAGCCAGCAAAGTTATAAGCAGATAACATACCACATATCCTCTGTGGCATCCAGCATCATGTTGTCCAAGTAATGGGCTCATACCCCTTTTACTATGACCTGCCACACCAAAGACCACAGAGTGTGGATCACAACTGGTTCCTTTACCCATTTATTTAATACTGTGCACCACATCCTCTGTGATTTTGATCATGTGTTAACCCCCACCGAAATACACTACTTTCTATCAAACATAGAAACCACATGGATTGTAACATGATTCAATCCACAGAAGAACGAGTAACCAGTTTGCACTGCATGATCCTCAATGGTCCACTAATCGTGTTAAACCCTCTGCAGCCCTATCTGATCTCTTACTTCTTTCTAAATTACACGAGAGGCCGCATAATTTGTTTTACAAATGATCGAAACAATAAATTGAAATGAGTATTTCGGGAGCCAACTGCTGAGGCTTTCATCTCCATTTCAAAAGAACTGCACCTGTCCTGTTCGGGTATTTTGTAAGTAAGCAGTGTATTAACAGCCCCCCTCCTTTTCCCATGCACCAAAAAAAACAATGGAGAAGAAAAATCTCGTTGCCACGATCTCTGCAGAGAGGATCGTAACCACCTCAAAATTAGTAAAATTAATACTTTAATATTTTATTTAATAATATTATTTGTATTTTGGTGCAGGATAATATGATTAATTGTGTTTGAAAACATGAAAGATGCATATTATATTAAATTAAGAGATGTTTATTGACATAAATAGATATTTATTAAATAGAAAACAAGGATGTTTATGAGAGGTGTATTGATTTACTATTTAAATCACACTCTGTAGTGTAGCGAGATAGAAGGAAATTAATAAAAAATTCAGAAGCCAATTCCTCTCTCTCTCCGTTCTCTCTCTGTTATTCCTTTTTACTATTGAATTCTTTATTCAATTAAAAATCCCCACAATTCTCTACTCAAATAAATAAAATCCAATCATAATTCCAATAGAAATGGCCCGATTTTTCGCTTCACTCCCTCCTGTTACCTTCATGTGGACCCCGCGATCGAGATGATCTCCTCAATTCGATCTGATGGGTGTTTTCTCCAGTCAATTTTGACTACAAATAGCTGATCCTGATCAGTAGAAGAGGGGGGGGGGGGGGGGGGGGGGGGGGGGGGGGGGGGGGGGTGATGGGTTAAGATACAATCGAGCTCATCCTCGATCACTAGAGTCTATTAGCACTTCAATTTCTCTAACTCATCCTCAATCAGAACCCTAAAACCATTTTCAGTCAAGTTAAGATACAATCGAACTCTCTAGTTCAAATCAAAACTCAACCTTCATCCATCCAGCTCACTGGGCCCAAGAGGGGGCTCAAGAAGACTCAAAGACCATCAATGCCTCACCATTTTAGGTTTTGAGTTCCTATGTATCTGAAATTTTAGGATTTTAATTTGATTTTCTTTGTAAAACTTTGTGATTCTTGTTTTATTATGTTAATTTTTATTTAGTGTTTAGAATTAATTTCCTAATTTTCCTGAATTTGTAGAATGTTTTCTTGAATTTTCTTGTTAAGTATTTTTAGTTTTCTTACATTTTCTGCAACTGTTTTGTTAAGTAAATTACAATTAATCTGTTTCTGTTTAAATTAATCTAAAAATGTGTTCTTGTTATCAACTCGTATACTTCAATTCCATGTGAATAGTTTTCCCTTTTGATTATTACTTATTTTGTAAACAATCTCAAAATCCACTCCTGACACAATTTTATAAAACTGTTAATTATTTTGTGTTTGTGTCATGATTGTTTGATTAATTTATAGAACTTGAAAAGTTATTTCAAGAATACCCTATTGTATATCTAGATCTCTAGTTTCTACAGAATTTTATCTCATCCCTTTTGGACTCTTTTTGAGCAAGTTATGATAGTTAAAGTTGAGGAAAAGTTAATTATGTAAATGGTGATTTCGAGTTATCCAGAAATCTTAATTTTTGACCTACTTTCTCATCACTTTTCTTGATGTTCTAGATCCAACAAAATTATAATCAAAACATATGTTTGTAGATAACTTGATCTAGTTTCTTTAGAAGTTTGGCTCATTGGATTTGAAGCATTTTATAATTTCTTGTGAGTTTGTGAAAATTGCGCAAATTCTGTTTCTCCAAGGGTATTTTTGATATTATGTGAAATTCTTGACTTTTTCTTGTTTTGAATCGATTCTTCTGTAAGATTTGGATTGTGATAGATTCAGTATACCATCCGAAAGAACATTGCATTTAGTTTGTGAAAATACAAGTTTGAGAAATTTTGAAAATATGAGTAAATAGTTATAGCTTTACAAATACACCTTCCTAACAATATTAAGTTACTGCGTTCAGGAACTGATTTGTAAATTAGGCATAATTTTTTATGGGTTGCACCAAATTGTACCAAATTTGTTAAGAGATCATTGATAGTGATTTGCACATCTGTAGAAAATATTAAGTCTTGATTTGAAAGTTTCGTAATTAAAATTTTAAATACGCATTTGTTTCTCCGTGGAATGAACTTTTCCTTATCCTAAACTGAAGTAATTGTTTATAAATATTGTTGATTGACTCCAAGAATTGAATACACATAAAACGATCGGTTTTTTGGGCTCATGACTTTAAAAAAATAAAAACAGGAAAACAAACCTAGGGTCTTGACGACGCGAGTCAGGTTGGATTTGGTGGCGAACAAATTGAGTCGAGCTAATCTGAATACCTTAGAGAAGAGGATTTAGCGCATCACCGGATTTAGGGCAAACAAATCGAGTCAAGTCTCGCCACACCACCACATAGCATTGCCAAACTCCTCGACAACGTTGCCTCGCCAGCTTCATCAAAGACATATATGAGGGTTTAGAGGAGCTCGTAAGAAGAAGAGAGAAGATAGAAGATAGAGAAGATGTTCACCGGTTTGGTTTGGTTATTGGATTTAGGGGGTGTTTGCAATAAGCCTAAAATTTATGTTTGAATTGTTGTAGTTATTGTATTACCGCAGTTCTATCTTCCTTATATCATTCTATTACGGCAATTGGGATTCTCATGAAAATTACAAGGGTCACAAAAGCATGAATGAAGGCTTAATTAAGTATTGAATTAAATATTGTGTTAATTTTTTTGTGAACAATGATGTTGTTTGAATAAGTTGTATATATTCAAGTTTATTAATACATTTTCAGTAATTTTAATTTAAATATTGCTAACTTCAAAAATTTGTACTTTTGTTGTATTAGTTGTGTGACGTGTATTTATTATATTTCAATCCGATTGTGGACTTTAACTTGATTTTTGTGAGTTAAAACTAGAAATGTCATAGTCTATATGTACAGGTCTAAAATATTATGAATATTGTTTTATTATAAATATATGTTATTATGTTATGATGTGCATACATAATATAGTTGCATCAATCCAGTATCTTCTAGTTAATTCATATTTACAACACCTTATATTTACAAAACTATTTACATTCATCCAAACATAAGAATTGCATTTACAATCATTTCAAGTTCTTAAGTCCAAACACCGAAAGTTAAGTAACTACTACGAGAATTGTACATGCATTGGTTCAAACTATTGTTGTAATTTCTAATGCGATCATCCAAACACCCCCTTAGTGTTAAAATAGTCAATTGTATTAATTGTGTTTAGTAGGAACAAATATGATATTAACCACTTAAAAGGGACACATATGTAATTTATTTTCTTAGTAAAAATATAGGAGAAATTTTTCATATTAAATAAAGCATATTAAGAAAAACTTCAACAAGAGGGCATAGAGGCAAATAATTCAAAACATACGCGGCACAATACATGTATTACGTATATACAATTCAATTGGAAACTTTTGCCATGCGTCAGTATGTGATGAAATGAAGTTCAATTTTCAAACAAACTAGGAGATTACCCGCGCTTCGCGACGGTTTTGTTTAATTTGTTTTGTCATACACATAATATATAGTCATGATTTTTAGGGATCAAACATAAGATTTTGTGAAAATAAAAATCATATTGATTAAGAAAATTCGATGATGACAAAATTATTATACTATTTTTGAATTCGACATAATTTGAAATATTTATTTAATATTTTAATATAACACATACAAAAAAAATATTACTATAAGATAATAAAATAACATTAGTGGACATAAATAAAAAACAAAATCATATGTTATCTTAAATTATCATATTAAAAATAAGAATAATAAGATTTTAAAAGTTCAAAAAAATTATTTGTGTTCGCTAAATTTTATGTTTCATGTTTATTTTTGAAAAATATTATATAAGTTAAAGAAATTATCTGTTTCTAGTAAACAAATATCTTTCATTTTTATTAATTTTTTTAAAGATTAACATGAAAATGTTTTAAGTAAAAATACAAATATAACATACTTAGTAGTATGTGCAATTTTTTTCAATTATAGTTTTAATAATAATAATAATTAGACTTACAAGTCATTAATGTAATTATATTTATTTTTATATATAGTTTTTACATAATTATTTTCATAATTTTAAGTTAGAGAAAATATTAAATATATGATAATATGGATCTCAAAATAAAGATAAAATTCAACCGAGTATAGTTCTTAATTTTTTTCAATTATATTGTGAACATACTAACAATATTTGATGTTTGTTTTATGATATTATTTAAGCTCTTCACATTCTATTTGTATTCACAATTGATCATGTAACATATTGTGAAAAAAATTCAAAATCAAATACAACTGGTCCAACATGAACCTAACAAATAATATTTTGACACGTCATAAATGTAAGGTGATATGGCCTTCTAAAATTGCTTAAAATTATGTGTAAAATAAGGGACACATAAATATCTACAAATAAAACATAATCACATAAAATCAGAGGTTAATCTATGGTTCATATATTGTCACATATCATAATCTAATGGTTGAAAAAATTGTGATGATGTGGCATGAATTGTGATGAGGTGGCATGATGAAATTACATAAAGATGGGTCCAAAATAAGGGAGTTGGTAAATTTACAAATCGGATTCAAAACTTCTCCTGCAAACAAAGAATACAAAAAATATCGATTAACTGCCACAAATATTCGCCGGAAAGTCAGGCAACCAAAATCGTAGTGAAAATGATATATGATGCAGCGTAGAAATGCATGAAGGAAAATGAAATGTACATGTCCATCCATGTACACATGCCAACTAAATAAGCGATCAATCGATCATATTAGCGAGAATTGTACATGAGGTTTTCGTACCAGCGAAAAGGGTGGCACGTATTCTTGAGGGGTAGAGTAAGTCGGAAGAACTTCGGTTCTTGTTTACATCATGCAAATTCGTGTCGGTGTATACATTAAATGTGCTTCCGTTTTACGTAGAACACGAATGAATTGTTATATACCAAAAAGACCACTCTATATTTTCATAAATATTTACATTTAAAATTTTATTTTTTTGCCAATGCATATGTAAACTAAGAGGCCGGCTAATTGTCGTCAGTATTTTTTTCCGCTAAACACGATTGGCGCTAACTAGATGGCGACGCGGCATTTTTTTTATTATGATGTTGTGTATGGTGTTACTAAAAAAATCTATTCAGAAAAGGTCTATAAGCAAAAATATAAATTGCTATTAAAAATATATATATGGTCATGTATAAAATATATTATGAAAAATATATAAATCGCTAAAAAATATATAATGAGTTTTTTTTATAAAGGTATAATTATATTAGGTACCAACATATTGGTACTTAATGTTTTTTCATCATTGGATTTGCATTGAGATTTGTGTTTTTTCATGATGATCATGAAAAATTGTGCACATCATTAAATGCACAAATCTCAATACACATCCAATGATGAAAAAGTATTAAGTACCAAAATATTGATACTTAATTAAGTAGTTTAGGCTCCCTCATTATATTAAAAAGGTTAATAATCATGCTATTTCGAAAAAACTATTTCACACTTCTAAAAAAATTATGCAAGGAGAATTATAAATTGCTATTAAAAAAATATAATGATCGTGTATACAAACTATTCACTAAAAATATAGAATTGAAAATAGGTAAATTAGCCAAGCAAAAAGACATTGTTATTCAAAAAAATATGGCATACATCTCAAAATTTATAACTCAAAAAGTTATATTACAATAAGAAAATGTATATTAGAAAAATATTTTAGTAGACATATTGTTATTTAAAAAATATATATAATGCTATATCGCATATTTTAAAATGTTAGTACATCAAAAAGATATATCATAAATCTAAAAAGAAATACTTCAAAAAGTATAAATCAAACATGTATTGTATTTCAAAAACATATATCATAAGTATAAAAAATATATCATATATCGAAAAAGTTATACCATATATTTAAAAAGTATATTTCAGACAAAACATGAATTGTATTTTATTAAATTATAACATAAATATGCATAATATATTTGATACATTAAAAAAAAAAATTAGAAGTATTAACCAGAAAGTGTTTATTATAGTTAGAAAATGTGCATTATAAAAATTGAGACGGAAAAAAAATTGGGTTGATCCTCCAGGGAGTTTTCCTGCCCAAATGTTTTCGCATAAACTGTTATCCGAACAATTTCTTTCCAAAAGCCGTGTTATTTACAAACAACACATCGCTCTATCAAATCAAACAAAAATTACAAACTATTACGTATATTCACAAAAGAGCTATGATACGGTGCTTTCCAAACTCATTCCGCCATCCTTGATGCTAATCCCAATAATAATTAATTGGTATAATTAGTAACCCAATTAACACGTACAATTGAATTAATTATTAACTCATATTTACATGTTAATTGGATTGTTCATCACCCCAATTATCTATAATTATGATTCGCATCAAAGATGTTGGGATGAGTTTTTGCGGACGTAGTATAATCTTCTTCACAAAACAAAATTATAGAAACCTCGGCGCAAGTGGGATCGCCTCGTCAGGGTGCCCACTTAGCGCGAGCCTTTGAAAAATGTGAAAGAACGATCTTTTATGATCCTGACAACTGAGGCTTTGCAACCCGTCGAGCGACCCGTTTTCACTTAAAGCCGACTCGAATTGTTCTAGAAGCTTCACTATCTCACGAAATTCAGGCCTTTTTTCTGGACTTAAGGACCAACATTGTTCGATCAATGATCGTAACGGGGCTGGACATTTCAATGGAATCGTAGGCCTCAAATTCTAAAAAAAAAGAGAAATTAAAATTGAGACTCGAAATCATGATTCGAGGAAAAAGTTTGTATAAATTACATACCTTATCGACTACAGCGAAAGCGGCTTGGACAGCTGTCATCTCCTCGTAGGGGGTGTGGCCAGTAACCATCTCCGACAAAATCAACCCGAAACTATACACGTCGACTTTGTGTGTGTATGGTTTGTGCTTAATCATTTCAGGAGCCATCCATCTATACGTACCAGGATCCTCGTCGACGAAATCGCAACATGCTTCTTCGCACGAAATTCCAAAATCGACTAATTTGACGTTGAGATTTTCATCGAAGAGGATGTTTTCGGGTTTTAAATCGCGGTGTATGACTCCTTGCGAGTGGATGTACTCCATTCCTCGCGCGATTTGGAGAGATATTTGGATTAATTTGCATAATTCTAAGGGTTTGTTTTCTTGCTTGTGGAGGAATAAACGTAACGAACCGCCCGAGAGGAATTCTGTGATTATGCAAAATACTGGAGGGGTTTTGCATGCTCCAATTAACTACAAATTAAAAAAAAATTTACAATTTTTACTTTCTAACCTTGCAAAAACTCAAAATATCATATCTACCCTAAAAAATAAAAGTATCATATTTACCCTAATCATTAGCTTCAACAGAAAGAATGAATGATTCTAGGTAAATATGATATTTTTTATTTTTAGAAGGGTAAATAATAAATATGTATACTTCTATTACCTTGATTACATTGGGGTGGTATAAGTGGGACAAATTGGTGATCTCTCTCATAAATTGCTTTTCAATCGTGGCAGCTAATTCTTTGTTTTCTTCTTCATCAGGTTGTCTAATTATTTTCACGGCCACCTCTTTCTCCCCATATATTCCCCGATGTATTTTGCTATATGCACCCGAAGCAAATTTATGGCCTAGGTATAGTTGCGAGAGGTCTACTGTCCATTGCTCCATTATCACCTCCAGTGCGGCTACCTTACTGGACTCTCTCTTGTTTTTGTTTACTTGGGTTTTTCTGCTCGGAGGTGGGGTTGAGAATCTCTTGCTCGAGTGTCTTGCTTCTCTGAATACGTCGGATATGAGTGATGTTCGTATTGGGGAAATCGATCTGTGTCTTTGCTTTGTTTTTGGTTTTGATTTTGATTTTGATTTTGATTTTGATTCGGGTGGTGGTTTGGAAGAAGTTGAGGGTGAATTGAAGGTTTTTGGTTGAATAATGGTAGAATTTGAAGTGGGTTTTTGTATGCTCGAATTGGGGATTTTGTTTGGATGGGATTGGGAAGAGAAATTTGTGGATTTGGGGCTTTTTGGATTGTTTGGATTTGAGGGGAATCTTGGGGTTTCTTGATAAATTGAGGAGAATTTTGAATTTGAATTTGGTTTTTGTAAGTTCAAATTGGGGGTTTTGTTTGGGTGGAAAGAGAAGCTCGCTGGTTCGAGGATTTTAAAATTGTTTGACTTTGGCAATTTGGGAGTTTCTTTTTCAGCAAAATATAAGCTCCAATCGTCGCTCTTGTTTGGGAAGAAAGAGAAATTTGGTGATTTGGGGCTTTTTGACTCGTTCAAATTCATCGAGTTTGGGATGTCTAAACTTAGCATCTGTGCACGTCGGGAACTCAAATTTGATTCTTTCTCCACTGACGTTTGTTTAGAAGTACCAGGATTTGAGTTAACAAAACTAAGTTCGGATTCGAAATTCTTCATCTTGTAATCCATACCCAAACTTTTCGATTTCACATCTGGAGTAGGTATCTTCGGTTTTGATATCGAGTTTGAATTCGAGCTTTTAGACCTCAAATCTCCATTTGGCTTCTTCAATTTAGATGATTCCGAGTTTGAATTCGCATAATTGGATCTTGATTTGGGATCGAATTTAAAATCTGGCTCGCGACCGGAACTCGAACGAAGAATCGTATGCGAAAATTTTGCTCTTCCAACCCACGAACTACATTCTTCTTCCATTTCAACGAAATTAGTACTTAAAATGGCAAAAACCTTCAATTATATTCGCAAAAGCTAGTTCTAATCTTTCTACTAGTAGACCTGAAAAGGAAAGTAAAATTAAAATTGAATTAATGGAGTTTGAGGTAGCATTCACTGAATCCTTTAATTAGGCACGTTTTACAACAGAGATATTTTCCATCACGGAAAAGACTACACCTTTTACTATCAGAGATTCAAATAACAACTCAAATTCACGTGTTCATCACGAAATAAACTCGATTAGAATGATTAGACACGAAATCGACGTAATTAAGGAATTGCAAGAAAGCATATCCATACATACCTTTCAACCTTTCAACGTAAAGAAACGCCAGAATTGAGTGAAATTATGAATTGAAGCTTGAAATTTGGAGATGGAAGAGAAGAGAGAGATTATGCTATGAAACTAAAGCTTGAAATTGAGAATTAAAAAATTAATGGTGGGCGTGAAAAACTTTTTAATGACGATATAGTGCAAAAATAATATTGGCTGGTACGAGTGAGAATTAGAAAGGCCCTCAGATATATTATTTTATTGCTTATATTTTTTGAACCAATAATTGAGTTGGTTCGTCTAGAAAAACAAATATATGATAATGACGTGAGAATAAAATAAAGTGGTTACTTTTTCTTAGATATCCTTGAAAAATAACCTAATTTTGTGTAGCCACCGTAGAAAAATAATTATTAATTACTAATTTACTCGTTGGTCGGTTAGTATTCGAAGACCTTAAAGTCGAATATGAGACTCTTCAAAGTTCATTTAGTTTGGAGACTTGAATTGACCAGTTTTAAAGGATCAAAACTTATGAAACTATAAATAATTTTGTATGAACATGGGATAAATAGTTTTAAGTCTTTGAAACCGGCAAACTAGCTAAAATTAGCCAACATTTTTGGTTTTTGAAAACTTATCTTAAACCGAATTTTTGAAGAAAAATATCTTGGATAACTAGTTAACTACTCAACAAATTATTTCTTTCCCGCCAAATCTAATCCTCTCCATTTCTTCTCGCAAAATATCTTGGATACGACAATACGATAATTTTCAAAAAATCTAAGTTACGAATACAGATATATAGTTATTATTTTAATGCATTTATCTTATTTAAAAATAATAAATGAAAATTATTTAAATATTATATTAATAATATTTTTTTATTAATAACATGAAAATATCGTAAACTTATTCTAGAAATGGCATGAAGCTAGTTTTAGAAATATTAAATATATATTCTGAAAGTATCATAGAAGTATATGTGATATACTTCAATATAAAAATATTATGGATTCAAATATATAACAAACCAAAAATAATGAAAGAAATATCAATGTTGTATCTTGAAAGTATACCCATGAAGTATCTAAATTGTATCTGAAAAAAACAAGTATTAACATAATTGAATACTTCACGTGACGTATCAAGTATGTATACGTATCGAATACTCGTATTCTCAATTTTGTGCACTTCAAAACGCACGTCACCTCTCATCAATGTTTTATACTTTTTAGTTGTATGGTATACTGTGTTGCACGGATACGCCGATACGGCGACGCGTATCGGATACGTCGATACGACAATTTAACATATGATTTAGGATACGATACGGATACGGCGATACGGCGACGCGTATCGGATACGGCGATACGACAATTTAACATATGATTTAGGATACGATACGGATACGGCGATACGGCGACGCGTATCGGATACGGCGATACGACAATTTAACATATGATTTAGGATACGATACGGATACGGCGACGCGTATCGGATACGGCGATACGACAATTTAACATATGATTTAGGATACGATACGGATACGGCGATACGGCGACGCGTATCGGATACGGCGATACGACAATTTAACATATGATTTAGGATACGATACGGATACGGCGATACGGCTAAATTCGATTTTTTGGAGTATCCGCGCAACATAGATGGTATATGTTTATGCGTTGTATTGTTTTAAAATATATTTTATACCTTGATGCATGATATTTTTTTTATTAAATACAATACATGTATATCTTTTTACACTTAATATATACTTTTATTTGTTATACCTTTTAGATGTATCATATTTTTTTTGATGTATATTATGTATTTTTTAATACAATACACATTATGTATTTTATATTGTATGTATGATATACATTTATGTATGTATAGTAGTATATATTTTAAGATATAATTTTTTTTATGTGAGTAAGTTTTGTATATTTTTTTTGTATTGGATTATACACATTTTGTATAATATTTTATAGCTTTTTAGGGAGTAAGTTTGGAGTTTACAAATGAAGTAAAAAATGGACAAAAAAAACTATCAAAATTAAAAAAATCAAACCGCCACGTGTCTCAATTTTCCTCAGTTTCAGTTTCATGTAAGTTTTTTAAATTTCATAATTCATAATTTCATATAAGTTTTTATATTCGATTGTTGACTTTGTGCAACCACTATTTTTCTATATATATAAATATAAGTTATTCAAGATTAAATATTAAGATTTTGATGGGCATATAAGCAAAAGTAGTGCGACGGTGACAAGTGGAGAGAAAACAGAAGACTAACTGTCGCATCGCATCTCGTCTCCCGAATCACGTGCTGCCGTGCACAGTGTTTTCACGTTTGTCGTAAGTAGGGGTGTAAACGGTTCGGATAGTGGTCATACCAGATCCGTATTCATATTTTTTTCGGATACGGAACAACCCGGATCCGGATACGGTTCGGATATTAAACGGATCCGGATACGGTTCGGATATTGTCGGATACGAATACGGATACGGATTTTTTTCGGATAACTAAAACGGATATTCGATAAGTAAGATAACTATTTATCTATTTTCGACATTCAAACAAAATTAAAATAATACTTAAATAGTACGAGTAACGAATCGGATACGATGCGGATATGATGAAATGTCAATTCTTAAAATAACTAAGATACGATACGTGTGTGTGTATATATATATATATAAAGTTTTGTATTTTTGTAAGATTATACATGAAATGTATAGTTAAATGCATTTTTGTTGTTGTGCTTTTTAAGGGCATAAATACAATTTTTATTGATATTACCGTTAAATTTGAGATAGTTTGAGCAGTTTATGATTAATTCTGTATATCCATGCAAAAATGTACATATTTTACAACACTCAACCTGATATGTATAATCCAATAGCCCACGAGTATTGAATTATAAAAAATGATATCCAATCAACACAAAAATATTCGGCCACAGTTGGGCCACTAATGTTTTGCCGTTCAAAAACAAATACTTGAGCAGTTTGTGTGTTATATGACATATATTTTGTCCCACAGTTCAAACTTGTGAAGAAAATAACAACATATTGGTTATAAATAAGGAATAAATGATCAATTCAATTACAATAGGGCTGTTTGGGCATTTATTGACAAAACTTGGCATGGTTGAAGAAACTTTATATTTATGTCTATTCAGATATCCGTTTTTGATGGGTAATCGGATTCGGATAATATCCGGATTTGGAACCGGATCCGGATGATATTTTGCATACCGGATTCGGATTTGGATTCGAAGAAACGGATCCGGGTCGGATTCGGATTCGTTCGGATCCGAATAATTTTATTCGGATCTGGATATTTAGACGGATTCGGTTCGGATCGGTTCGGATCGTGTACATCCCTAGTCGTAACTCTCTTTACCACTTGCGGGTGAGACTACGGGCGGTGACCGATTGTTTGTCATGACTCCCCTACGTTACGTGGCTATTTTACAAGTCAAATATACCGACCGAAATTCCCTGCACTCGGTGCAGTTGAATGTTTTGATCTCTTCTTCATGTTTTATACAAGATCTCGGTGTTCCATGTGCAGCTAGCTATATTATTCGAGATAAGTTCGGGCACTCATTGAATAAAATTAAAATTTTGTTCGGACATGGAGGTCGGTAAAGATTTAGCCAAAGGATTAGTTAACAGTTTGCGTGATACGTTTTTAACTTTTAAGTAGGAGTTTTGTCCGAATATACTTGGCAGGGCATCTGATTATTATTCAACGGGAAGAGAGTATATATATGTTCGTGGACCTGGTGCGCCAAACCGGATATAAACCAACTTAGAGAGTTGCTATTTTTCTTTAACGGGCTGTTTGGCACGTTGGAATTTTGAGTGGAATTGGCTTTTATATTTCCTCATTTACTAATTCTTTGTTTGGAGCAAGTTTTTTAGTGGAATCATGAAATGGAGTTATATTCTCACAAGCTATATACCCGCAAAGTTTAATTCTCCAAAATGTTAGAATACCAAGATGATGGAAAAGTTGGAATCAATCTTATGCACACTCATGTATGTATATTTTATTTATGTCTCAAATTTAATTATTTTGAGTGAAAGTTTGGCTGCAACTTAATAATAATAATAAAATTAAATTTTTCGAGTACAATTATATAGTAATTATATAATAGTAAAAAAATTACATTATTACATTATTATATTCATATAATTAATATAATATTATGTATATTATTATAATAACATATACTATTTATATTATAATAAAGCAATTATATTATTATATTCACATAATTAATTTAATGATATGTATATTATTATAATAATATATAATATTTTTATTATAAGACAAATATTATTATTATTATAGTCATACACTTAAATAATATTATATATATTATTACAATAACATAAAAAATTATTATATTATAATTATTATATCTTTATAATTAAAATGATATTATATATATTGTTCTAATAATATAAAAATAATATATTATTATTATATTTATATAAATAATAATAATAATACAATAATAATAATAATAATAATAATAATAATAATAATAATAATAATAATAATAATAATAATAATAATAATAATAATAATAATACATGGAAATAATGTAATAATAATAATAATAATAATAATAATAATAGTAGTCCCAAATAATAGTCCCACTATATATATATTTATAAAGAAAATTATTATATTATTATATTTATAAAAATAATATAATAATAACATAGAAATATTATTATTATTATAATATTTTATATTCTATAATATTATATTATAATTATTATAATATAATTCTTATATATTAAAATAATAATAATAATAATAATAATAATACCAATATTAATATTAATAATTAATTATGATATTATTATTAATATTAATAATTCTTATATATTAATATTATTATTATTAATATAATATTAATTAATATTGAAATAATATTATAATTAATATTATAATAATAATACCAATATTATTATATTAATATTATTTTAATATCTTATGTAATGTTAATATATTATATTATTATTATTAATATAAATGTATTATTAATATTAATAATATTAATGTATTAACAATATTAGTAATATTAGTATGTTAATATTATAATAGTATATTATATGAATATGCTAATATAATAGCACTAATATAAAAATATTAATATATTATTATTATTTACAATATTTTAATATTAATATTAATATTTGTATTATGAATATATATTGTCATATAATATAATATAATAATAATAATTATTATTATTATTATTATTATTATTATTATTAAAATTAGTGCAATAATATAACTACAATTAATAATATTATGATGATTTTATATTATATGATAATACTATTATATTGTATTAATTTTAATCAAACATCTGTTCTATATTTTCAATAATGAAATTCCAGAATTTTTCTAACCATCCAAACGAAGAATTATATTTTCCAGCATCTTATAATTCGGACATCCAAACAAACTGTGGAATTACTAATTCCAGAACTTTTTTCTCCTCCACCTTATAATCCAATTCCACTCTACTAATTCCGCTTGCCAAACGACCCCTAAGAGGTTAGAGGTCACACTATCTTTGGGTTTAATTACTGTGAATGTAATTATTTATGTATTGACTTCATTAAATCTCTTGAAACGATAAGGGGGCGTTTGGTTGGAGCTTTGGAATGGAAATGCATTGGCATACTTTCTTATGGATTCCATTACCACGTTTGGTTTGCGCACTAGGTAATAAAATAATGGAATACTCGATTCCCTAGGGCATGGATGGTGGGAATAGAATTATCACCAAAATTGGTGGGTTTCTCTATTCCCATGAGGAGGGAATACAATTTATTTTCTTTTCAAAAAATAAGTAGCTCCAACTTTCTATAAATAAACCAACTTTTACATTTTTAGAGTATGTCATTGAATAAATGAGTGTGCCAACCAAACACGATTATAGAGTATGCCTTGTAATGATATGTCTTGGCATGATATTCCTTGGCATACTTCATGCCAAGACATTCTCCAAAACACGAACCAAACGGTCCCTAACAGTATTTAAAATTATAACATGCATATACTAAATAGCCCCCACATTGACATTTGACGCATTGAGTTGTGATAACACGGAGATTTTCGAAGTTCGGACTAGACTTTTTTAATATAATTTCATAGTTAGTATATACAAATTGTAGAAGATCTTGACCTGATTTTTTTGGAAAACTATATAAAATATAATCATTGAAATTACACTTTTCGCTGAATTTTTGAAAAGGCCAAACAATCAAAATTTATATTTTTATACTAATAAATATACTAAATTAGTCAATGAGTTCATAGTCTAGATGGTTGAGTGTAAGACATAAAAAATCATATGTTGTGAGAGGTTATGGGTTTAATTTCCGTTGATATCAATGAATGAATGATATATATATATATATATATATATATATATATATATATATATATATGGGCTAGGTTCAATGGCCACCACCCTTGTTTGGCCAACTCGACCAACAACGTTTATTTCTCATAATATATACATTTAAATAAAAATCCAACCGCATAGATGTGATATACATCACTTGAGAATGTTATAGATTTAATTTCATGAAAAATAAATATTTTTATCATCTCCATCATGATACGTAAAGATATTGACGGATGACAATATTTACGACATGATTCATCATGAAATCAATTTTAAAATTCGAATATTTTTCATTGGATTTAATTTAAATTATATAGATAGACTTTAGATTAATTTTTACAATGTTTCGACTTTTCTTTCATCGAAATCTAAAAAAATACGGAAATAGACGGTTGTGAAAATAGTTTATCGATTTTGTTAGATAGAAAAATGCAAATGAAACAAAATTTGTTCTACAACATATCTAAATGATATAGATTGCATCTATACGGTTAAAATTTAATTTTCATTTATATAATTTGAGAAATAAACGTTGTTGGCCGAGTTGGCCAAACAATGGTGTTGGCCATTGAACCTAGCCCTATATATATATATATATATATATATATATATATATATATATATATATATATATATATATATATATATATATATAGAGTAACTAAAAAGCTTGTACAAGCAAACATGCTATTTTGCTTGTAAAAATCTCACCGTTAGATCCACATGAAGATACACGCTCTGATAAGATAAACACACTTCCGTCAATTTGCTCACTCTCCGTCAATTAGTTTGATGTGGCTTGTACTTGTTTCCTTGTTTGCAAAAACTCACATGCTCCTCTCATTTCTCCTGTGCTCGTCCTCTCTTCCATTCATGGTGAACTCAGGCCAAAGACGCATACAAGATCCTCCGGAGACGACGTCTGTGTGAGCTTTACTCAATCTCATGATTCCGCCGCCGCCGGTCTCTCTCTCTCTCTCTCTCTCTCTCTCTCTCTCTCTCTCTCTCTCTCTCTCTCTCTCTCTCTCTCTCTCTCTCTCTCTCTCTACGCGGTCAAACCAGCCTGGAAAACACTCTTTTTCTTTATCTTCTCTGAGAAATCATACACAAGTTGCCCTCTTATGCAGTCATTATCCCTCTTTAACATGGAAATTTTGACATATTCAATCCAATTTTGACCTATTCAATCCAATTTCGGCTTGTCATCTTTGCTTCTCATTTATGCAGATTAGTCCCTGAACCGAGTTGGCCAAGTTTGGATAAGTTGGCTGTGAACCGAGTAATTGGGCCCGAGTTGGATAAATTGTATATGAATTGCATGAATTCGGTCTTAATAGAGATAAATTTGGACTTGATATTGTAGAAAGATGCATATACTCACATGAATGTATTTAATGTTAAAATTAGTGTTTAGGGTTGAATGTATTTATTTTATTCGAATTCTAGAGAGTTTGTACATAATTTTGGGTACAAAGCGCTTCCAATTTGAAGAGGAAAATGCTCGACAGAAGCAACGAGTTGTATTCAGTTTTTCGTTTACACTTTTAACAGTATGAAGAAAAAGAGAGATGCCGATAAATGGTAAGATTGTGTGCAATGTAATTAGGCGGCGTAAGAATAACAATTTTGTATATATATCGAATTTAATGTAACGTACTTAAATGATTAGAATGTACTTAAATGATTAGTGTAAGAATTATACTTTGTGTATATGTATGGAATTTCATGTAACGTAGCTGAACGATATCAATATAATTGGAATGTATTAAAAGAAATGAAATGTTGTTTCAAATTATAATCAAATCTCTTTACATCCTCAAAAAGTCACAATAATAACATAAAAAAAATCTTTATTTTCATCTGCATTACAAAAAATCTTAATCTCATACTTGAACGTCCTTTTTCAACCTATCAATTAATTCAATGTATCTCATATCTCAAATATAACACATATTTCCTCATTTATATTCCATATAACATTGTCAAATTCCATCTGTCCATGCTGGTACAACACTTTCACCAGTGCATTCAGTTCAGTCATGATCGGCATTCAACTCGCATTCAGTTGGAGTCTTTATACAGAATTCACATAAGAAGAAAACTTTTCAGTAACAAGAAGAAAACTCGCATTCAACTCCTCGCATTCAACTCACATGTGCATCACTCGCATTACTGAAAATTTGCACGGATGATATACATGAAATTTGTAGGACTTGTAGGGGTACATGTGAGATTTGACCAATTTTTTTATAATATAAGGGACCTTTTTGCAATATTGTTTTCGACATTCCAACCCATACACCAGTAAGGTCTTGCATTCTCGACGCATTTGTTGAAAATGTATCGTCAATTGTAAAATCCCAATGCAAATCCATCTCGTGACATCTCAATTTCACAAGCTATAGACATAAAAGACAAAGTTCAGAAAAAAATTATCCATCTCGTGCAATCTTGAAAGCAGCAGATCGTCACTCTCCTCTAAACTCGTGCAATTTTGGTATATCAATTAGTGTCGGTAAGGTAGCTGCAGTTCTTTCACTTTTCAGGGACTAATCTGCATAACTGAGAAGCAAAGATGACAGGTCAAAATTGGATTGAATAGGTCAAAATTTCCATGTTAGAGGGGTAATGACTACATAAGAGGGCAACATGTGTATGATTTCTGAGAAAAGATAGAGAGAAATAGTGTTTTCCAGGCTGGTTTGACCCCGTAGAGAGAGAGAGAGAGAGAGAGAGAGAGAGAGAGAGAGAGAGAGAGAGAGAGAGAGAGAGAGAGAGACCGGCGGCGGCGGAATCATGAGATTGAGTAAAGCTCACACAATCGTCATCTCCGTAGGACCCTATATGCATGAGTTCACCATGAATGGAAGAGAGAAGGAGAAACACCCGCACAGGAGAAATGAGAGAAAAGCATGTGGGTTTTTGCAAACTAATTGACGGAGAGTGAGCAAATTGACGGAAGTGTGTTTATCTTATCAGAGCGTGTATCTTCGTGTGGATCTAACGGTGAGATTTTTACAAGCAAAATATCATGTTTGCTTGTACAAGTTTTTTGGAAAAAGTCTGTTTTTGGTCCCTAACAAATACCGAAATGTTCAACTTGCCCCCTGACTTTTTTTTTGTTCATTTTGCCCCCTAAACTTGTTATTTTTGTTCAGTTTGCCCCCTCCGTCCAATAACTCGTGCCCCCCAGTTAAATGGCTGTTAAATATGCTGACGTGGCATTATTTTATGCTGACGTGGCATATTTTTATGCTGGCGTGGCATATTTTATGCTGACGTGGCATTATTTTATGCTGACGTGGCTGTATAAAATAATGCCACGTCAGCATATTTAACAGGTATTTAACTGAGGGGCACGAGTTATTGGACGGAGGGGGCAAACCGAACAAAAATAACAAGTTTAGGGGGCAAAATGAAAAAAAAAAAAGTCAGGGGGCAAGTTGAACATTTCGGTATTTGTTAGGGACCAAAAACAGACTTTTTCCAAGTTTTTTAGTTACTCTCTCTCTCTCTCTCTCTCTCTCTCTATATATATATATATATATATATATATATATATATATATATATATATATATGCAAATGAACACTAATAGTGTTGTAAAAAACGACGTAAAATGATAAAAAAAAAAATGTGAAAAATAACAAAACGATAGCAAACCGTTTCGTTTTCTGCAAAACGATTGAAGAAAACCGGCCACCGTTTCTTACCTTTTTTACTGTTTTCTTTACCAAAACCAAGTTTGCAATCGATTTTCTAACCGTTTATTTTCTTACAAACTTCGGGCTATTTTTTTTTTGTTGACTTTTTTTGGCCCGATCATGAGTACTTATTTAGGGCAGTCTTTCATTTACTCGATCATGAGTACTTATTTAGGGCAGTCTTTCATTTACTTCTTCATCCCGATCGATTGCACCTTCATCCTTCACGATCGAGACGACGAGGCGGGCAAGTCTTTGTTGCTGGAGAGTCGACGAGCCGAAGATGACGAGTTAGGGTTGCTCCGTGAATCCCTATTTCTGCGTTACTTGCTAGTCGTTTCTTTTTTTTCTGCAATTAGTTGCAATTTTTTTTATTAAAGTTGTATTTGTACTGAATTTATGTTGTTTGTGCTCAATTTGTTCTTAATTTGTGCTAATATATATAATTTGTGCTAAATTTGTTGAATTTGTGCTGAATTTGTACTCTTTGTGCTGGTTTTGCCAATATGTGTTGTTTTGTTCTGAATTTGTCCTTTTGTGCTGAATTTGTCATTTTTGGGCTGAATTTGTGTTGTTTTATGTTGATTTTGTCGAATTTGTGATGTTTTTGTTCTGAATTTGTCATTTTTGTGCTGAATTTGTGTTGAATTTGCTGAATTTCTGTTTAGGATTTATGATTATTCAATGGCTTCCAATGCGAGTACCTCAATGATTTCTAATGCCAAAAGTGAAAGTACTTGTAGGGCGAGTAGTACACGTAAGCAAAGGATATTAGATGTAATTTTGGTGAAAGTGAAACGAAATAAAATTCCTAAGGTGAAATGCAATTCTTGCGGTCATGAATGTTCAGGAAACATACATCGTTTTAAGTAACACATTGCGCGAGTAAGATTATATTTTATTTATTTAATAATAAAAACTATTTTGTAAGAATAAATTATCAATGTTTTTGTTTGGATGTTTTATAGATTGATGGTCAAATTGTAAAAATGCCCAAAAACCACATCGAAGGCGAAAAAAATATGTTTAGAAGCGAGTTGACAAAAATAACAAGTTAAGGAACGAAGTAGTAGTGGGTTTACGGGAATTGAACAAACAACGGAATCGCCAATCATTCGTGATGTCTTAGACAAATATTTTGAAATTAACCCGATCGATCCAACAAGAATGACGTGCCAACAAATTTTGGCTAATGTAATGAATAAGAAGAAATTGCAGGACGTGCAAAGATACATAGCACGTTGGATAAGGAGAATGACGCGTCACATATATAGATAAAGTTTTATAACTATATAAAAATCTATTTGACATGCACAAAAATGTAAATTGATATTATATGTACTTAATGAACGGTGAAAATCATTTTTATCATAAAAAATGGGAATAATTTTATTATTTTTTGGCCTCCAAAAATTATATATAAATATAAAATATAGATCAAACATGATTAAAAATTAATCAGACATGAATCGTATATATAAAGTAGATAATAAAGACATAAATGATAAGATCAAACTATTCTTAGATACCACAAGATTTGACTATTTCACAAAAATATTTTTTATTCAATCATTCAATTTCCAAATTGAATCAGCTCTGGACAACGGACCAAAAAAATAGAGTAAAGATATGGCCACTCCCTCACTCCCTCCCTCCCTCCCTCCCTCTCACATAAATGAATGATTTGTGGGTCTCACATGCATTAATTTTTATAAAATAGCACGTGGGTCCCACATGTCAAAGACTTGAGGGAGGGAAAATGGGAGGGGAAATGGAAGTGGTCCTAGCATTGCCCAAAAAAATAATTATTATAACATTATTTTATTTCAAAGCGTTGTTATTAAAAAATATCACTATTGACTCAGATCCACACACCGAGTTCTGGCAAATAACAAAAGATAGACCGAATCCTCGCTCTCTAAACAAATTAAAAATAATCGAGTCTCGTGCGAAACGTGCGGCGATGGAATGGCGAGAATAGTAACACAATTGTTAGCGTAATAATCACTTGACTTACTTTGATTTTTATGTGTTAGTGGTTTAGTTGGTGAGTCTCTCTCACTGCTCGCACGTGTGGATTTACGCCGCACAACTTCAATTTTCTCCAGCCTATATATCATTCATTGTATTTTTTGGGGAGGTAGCCAAAAATTATGTTAATCACAATCTTTGTTTTTTAAGATTTAATTAATGGTAGAATTTTTTTTTTTCATTTTTTTGTCTATATCTATATCTATATATATATATATATATATATATATATATATGAAGAAAACTAAACTACTTAATTAAGTACCAACATTTTGGTACTTAATGTTTTTTCAACATTTGAATAATTAGTTATGTGTCAATTTTCTTGTTTCAGTTAAAAAAAATATTAAAAATAAGGATTTTTTTTTTTGTGAAAAAAATAAAGTTGGCTCGGTAGAAGGACGAGGACTTTTTTTTTTTCCATTGATGCAAATCAAATCAAATTCAACATAAATTATATAATCGATACTGAAAATAAAATGCTGATATTGAAAGTATTAAATTAACCACAAAAGTTAATATATTGATCATGAACAAAATATTAATAAGTTAAAATAATAAATATGAAACGTGGTACATCGACATTTGAAAAATACTATATTGACACTAAAAATAATATAATTACGATGAAACGGATATATTGATCATCAAAATGATAAACTGATACGGACAGTCGACATTGATAATTAAATACCGACTCTACAAAATTGATGTACTAAAAGTTTAAAACTAAAAATTGATATAATAATATTGAAACTGATAATCAATTGATGTCTCGTTACATTAATCAATTTTGACAATATAATAATTTGTTCATTAAACGTATTATGAAATCTTTGAAATAACAATTTTGAATCTAGAAACATCTGAAATTACACATGGACCAATAAACGAGAAAATCCAACCTTCTCCAAGTTAGATCGGGCATTAACCTCTCACCATTGGGATTGCCTCGGCACGAATATCACACTCCACCCACTACCAACTCTAACTTCGGATCATACGCCGGTGCATCTGAAATTACATAAGCAAGATTCTTCGCCAACAACAAAAAAACGCTTCAGGTTGGAGCTACATTGGCTGAATTATGAGGATGCCAAACATACTATAACCGAGGCATGGGGTGAAATACCAACTTCAGCGAATCCAGCATTGAACATAGCATACAAACTAAATAGAGTGAGACTAGCTTTGCGAGACTGGGCGACCAAAAAATTCTCAAACCAGAACACGTATCTAGCAAACTCCAAATGGATAATAGATCAACTAGATAGGGTAGAGGAGCATCGACCCCTCAACAGGGTGGAAAAAAACGTGAGATCATCTATTAAAATGCAAGCGCAAAAGATCGCAAACGATGTAGAATCGAAATGGAAACAAAATTCACGATGCCGATGGCTTAAGAAGGGTGATAATAACACAACATTTTTTCATGCTGTTGCTACTTCAAACAAAAGGAAAAATACAATATCAACTTTACAACTCGAAAATGGTGAATGTACAACGGACCAAAAGTCCATCTTAGATTCATTCACGGCTTATTATAAAACAATATTCGCAGGGCCTAATAGCCAACATAACAACACACTATTAGGGTTTCAAACTTTAATACAAGCACAGCCAAACATAAGTCATATTGGACATCCATTTCAATTGGACGAGATCAAAACGGCAGTATTTGAAATGGCCAAGGGAAAGTCCTCCGGACCGGACGGTTTCCCTGCGGAATTCTTTCAGATTATGTGGGAAACGGTTAAACACGACCTTATATGGTTTTGTGAGGCGTTCTCGCAAAACAAATTAGACTTGTGGAGAATAAATAAAGCACACATAACCTTGATCCCCAAAAAAAATGACGCGGCGACTTTAAAGGATTTTAGACCAATTAGCGTTATGGATACGCCGGTCAAGATCATATCAAAAATCCTAGCAAACCGCCTACAACCACATATGAATAATCTGGTAAGTTTTAACCAAACAGCTTTCATTAAAAATAGATTTATCCTTGAATCTTTTCTGGCAACTAGAGAACTATTAAATAACTACAAAGCAACCAAAACACCGGCAATACTATACAAACTTGATTTCTATAAAGCGTTTGATACTATCTCATGGGATTACCTCCTCAACACGATGCAATCTAGGGGTTTTCCAACAATATGGACCGCCTGGATAAAAAATATCCTTATCTCCTCGAGCTCATCAATCAAGTTAAATGGCACCATGGGTGAATTCTTTTTTCATGGGCGCGGACTACGACAGGGGGACCCGCTCTCTCCGCTACTCTTCGTGCTAGCGGTCGACGCACTACAACAAATTATTACAAAAGTTTCTGGATATATGGGCTCACCATTATTCTCACCAATTCAAGGATTACAATTCGCCGATGACACGATACTAGTCACGGAGGCCTCACGACATAGCATTCAAATGCTAAGCCTTATCACACATACACTATGCCATATCACCGGCCTCAAACTCAATAGTGAAAAATGCACATACGTGCTAATAAATATTCCGGACGAGTTAAGTCCTTCAATTGAATATATCCTCCAATGCAAAGAATCAAAGTTACCCATCATTCACCTGGGCCTACCCTTAACCATAAAAAAACCGTCAAAAGCGGAATACCTAAGGCTAATAGAAAACATACGTACAAAAATTAACGGATGGAGCGCGCGTTTGCTATCAATAGGCGGAAGAATAACCTTGTTAAACTCCGTACTATCTTCACAACCACTATACTTCATGCAAGCGAACCTACTCCCACAATGGGTCCTTACAAAGATCGATCAACTCCGGCGGAACTTCCTATGGCAGGGAAATGAGCATTACAGAGCCGGGAAAAACCAAACGAGTTGGGCTAAAATTTGCACACCAAAAGCTTGCGGTGGACTTGGAGTGATAGACCTCAAACTACAAAATATGGCTCTTCTAACAAAGTGGATATGGAAGCTACGTCAACCAGGAGAGGGATTGTGGAAAAATACGTTTCAAAAAATATACGGCAGAAATAGAATACTATCAGACATTCCCAATGCACACTCTTCTTTTTTTGTTAAAGACTTGGCAAAAATTGAGCACCTAGCTGACTTAGGAATATCACATGAAGTGAATAATGGAAGAGACACAAACTTCTGGCATGATAAATGGTGGGGCGAAGAAATACTAGCAAGACGGTACCCAAATCTAGCATCATTTATCACACATCGCAATGCAACAGTAGCGGAAACTATATCTCGAGGCATACTACATGTCCCACTTAAAGCCAACCTCTCGCAAGAAGCTACTCACGAACTTTCCAACCTATCATGCCAGAACTTCAATGAGCTAACAGATTCAATGGACAGGGTGTCATGGGGCATTACACCGACCGGAAACACAAAAGATGTTTTTTCAGTAAAAGGCCTATACAACTTACTGGCAAATCGGGGTGTTCGAACACAGTGGTCGACTAAATTCTGGAAATTTAAGGCGCCGAACAAGGTACGAATCTTCGCCTGGCTCCTCATGGATAAAAAATTGTGGACACAAGATCGACTTTCGCGTAGAGGGTGGCCGAACTGCGAACGATGTGTGCTATGCAACAACAACGCAACGGAGGACCACGCGCACCTCTTCCTACACTGTCCTTTCGTTGTTCAAATATGGAAATCGGTACTTCGACAGTGTGGAGTCTCCCAGCCAGAATGGGCATCAACACAGTGGAGATTCTGGTCAAATAATAATCGATGTGTCCTGGATAACGACAAACAAAGGTGGAGTTCCCTATGGCTAGCAACGCTATGGAATGTGTGGAAAGCACGAAACGACAAGATCTTCAACGACAAAGAGCCCAATGTAGGAATAACAACAAATAGAGCTTTCATAGATGCAGATCTTTGGATCACCAACTGTATTTGATTGTTTAAATTTGCAGTTTTTACATATCGTAAATCACCAATGTAAATAAAACACTTCCTTTTTATTTTCTTTCAATATAATCTAGGGGGCAATCCACTCCCAATTTCAAAAAAAAAAGAATCCAGAAACATAATAATTTCTTACAAAAAGAAAAGAAAAGAATACAAAGTATTGTTCGTTTTAAAAATAAAACAAAAATAATACTAAACGAGGCCTTAGGATTACAAGTAGGGCTGCAAGTTTAATTTGTGATTCGTAATTTGTTCATGCTCGAATCGATTACAGCTCGGTACTAGCTTGATCGAAGTCAACTCGAAATTAATCGAGCCGAGTTGAATTAGCTTGGAAGCTTATAGAACCGAGCTTGAGCTTAACCCATAACCCAGCTCGCTCGGTTAAACTCGAAACAAATCCGAGCTCGAGTTTTAACAAAATTATTTTCATTACAATTCATATAATACCAAAACTGAATGTATAATACATACGATTAAAAGTAATTTTTATTTGAAATGTGTCAAAAGAAACACGTACACCCCTCTCGTCAATTATTTCGTGTTCGAGTCATGCATGCATCCTAAAGCTCCTTTCGTTCTCTCGTTAATCTAGACAACAAAATTAAGCAACCAAAAACCCATTTTCTCTCGTTAATAAAATTGCAATAACAATAAAATTATGGTAACAAGTAAAATTATGTCCAAATATTAACACTCCATCAATATTTTTCAGTTTGTTTCACTTGAAAACCTAACAGATATCATACTAGCACTGGATTTCGGCAACTCCAACAATGTGGCTGGGTCATTTTTGGAAATATTTTATTTTGTAGATAACTATTTACTTATTTTTCTGAGTTACATACTTACATTCAAGTGATTTTGTAATCAAGTTAGTGTTCAATCCGAGCCGAGCTGGCTTGATTCGAAATGAACTGAGTTCGAACCTTGGTGATACACGAGTTGAGCCAGCTCAAACCGGTTCCTAGTCGAGATTGAGCAGACATAGTTCGTTTGAACTCGACTCGATTGAGGCCCTAACTACAAGGATTTTGTTATTTTCTCTTTTAATCTCTAATATGAACTCTAGGTCTAAATAACTTAAATTAACGTTATGTTTTGGGCCAATTAGGCCTATTTGATTATACTTATGTATATATGGTTTTTTTTTGTTTCTTTACATTGTAAACAAAAAAATGTAGTCCTTTTTGCATATGGGCTCTAAAACGAGTCTCAAAATTATTTCATAAACGCAGATGATAAGAAATTTAGCAATTAAAACAAAACATGAAATATCCAAATCAAGCAAATTAAAAAAAACCACTAAACAAACACTAATTAGTCAACTCACATTACATCAATACAACAAAAACCCTACTTAGTATAATTCTTAATGATGGCATGAGGCAAGCAAGCCTTGGCATCCGGTGTGGGCTCCACAACCGGCGACGGCGGTACCGGCGTACCCAAAAGCACACGTGGCAGATCAGGAATGCCCTTCAAGTAAAATGTATAGAAAATCTTGAATGGAAATACGATTTGTTGTAGCTTGACTTGCCCGTAGGCGCCTTCGAATATGCCGGATCCACCCGTCACTGACAAGTACGACTCTTCATATGTCAGGTACGGTCCTTGTACCGACAGGTGTCCGTAGTCGCCGAAGTAGAAGCTGTAGACCGCTTCGTACCGGTCCCCGTTCCGTTCCGGTACGTGTTGGATTAGTATGCATATTCCTGATGTAATTCCCAATCTCTTCTCTAAATTTCCTGTATATAGCTGTAATATATATCCTTTAATATTTAGACGTCGAAATTGAAAGATTCGACTTGAATTTTTCAAATGGAAACAAAATCAGACTAAATGTATTTTGAAAGATCATACCTTGTTGGAGAAAGGAACGAGATCCCCAAGTGAGTTGACTTCCTTCTGGCTGAGACGAAGGTATGCAGGGCTTCCTTTGTCTCTTTCGTTTATCTCATACACGTGTAACTCCTGCACCTTAGCTAAAAATCGCAAAATCGACAAATTGGAAGTTTATATTTAGAGAGGCATTGATTATATTATATCGTGATAATATTTGGATGGATCGATGAATGATTACTTACTTGGTTGTCTGGAATCGTTCGTGGTTTGCTTGGAGGAAAACAGAGAGGCGTTTACGCGTAGCGATGAGGCCGATTTACTTCCAAATTTGGTGTTTTGCGTGCATACTTGGTTTGATTTGCGATTGAGTGATCCATTGAGGGATTTGTTCGAGTTGAGGGTTTTGAGGGAGAGACATTGAGATGTGAGAGAAGCCATGAGAAGCAAGTAGATCACTCGGAATCAAGCTAGATTTGTTGGGTTTTTAATAGAGAGATGAGTTTTTCCTTTTTTTGTTAACAATGGAGACCGACGTGAGCTCCAATTTTGGAGTTTGTTATTGTAAAGGTTTCCTATGAGATCATGGATGAGATGAGATTTATCGAGTCTTTCTCATGTATGCATTACTCAAGAAGATTCGTTCTGTACCCAGTTGGTGGAGAAGCTTCATTGTGTAAAGGAAAATATCTTCTGTGACATCTTTTTTCTGTGGCTGCATTTGTAGCATGTGGATATGTAAACCTCAGTTGTTAAAATAGTTAGATTATATTTATATTTAATTGTTTAAGTATAATTTTTTTTGTTAAAAATATTATAATAACTATGTATTTAATCATGAGAATTAATTATTTTCTTAATACGAAATTTTATTTGTGTGTATTGACTTCATTGTTAATTTACTTAGTAATAGTGTCAAAATATATATATTGCTAGTTGCCAAAAATTACTTTATGTTGATATAATTTTTATTAATTGTACGTAATAATATTATCCAAATTATATCGAAAATAAGTTTCATGACATGGTAGTTACATATATAACCTCGAATTGAACTGGCGAGTTTACAATTTAGTTTGTCATATAAAAAGTAACGTAGATCAATAATTGTGGTCATAAATACTAGTTAAGATAATATAGTTCGAAATTTATAAAATAAATGATTTATTGTTTATAATATGAATATTTTTTATTAGAAATGAAGAATATACTACAAAATATTGAGATGAAAATTATTTCTTTTGTTAAGATGAGTTGTTTTCGCCTAAAAATAATATTATATCAAATAATTTGTTAAAATTCAATAAGACTACTCGTCCAGTATCATCTAAACATACTCACATCTTGCCAGGGACGGATCCAGGATTAAAATATAGGGGGGGCCGGATTTTATAAGGGGGACCGAAATAAAAAAAAAAAATCAAATTATGTGGATTGAGAGTCTTGAACTCAAGACCTTTAATCTTCCAAACATCAATTTTACCACTAGACTACTCCAATATTTGTGATATATAAACAAATTTATCAAATTTATTACTTTCCAAACGAACAAAATCACCTTATTTTTTCGCTAACACATCGGTTCTTGATTTCATAGGGGGGGCCGGGTCCCCCCCCCCCCCCCCCTAAATTCGCCACTGCATCTTGCATCCAAATTGTTTAATCTCGAACATACTAGTAATAGCCTTATCATACTAATTAAACAATTCTAGTAATGCACTCATTGAATTGTCAAAACAATTTTAATAGTAATCATTGAATTATTTAAGTGATTATTTATTTTTCTAATTAATCAATTAATCCATGCGGGAATAGTTTACTCTTTCTCAATTTCGTTCTGGATTATTGTAAATTCACCCACTTAAATTTTTTACGTCCTTTTCGGGACTAATAGGTGAACTAAAATCTCATCCTAATATATTATCGTGCACTATCTTGTGTTATATGATAACTTCATCAGAATTTTAATATTAATATGAATATGAATCTAATTTATTATAATTTAATAAGTATACTAGACCAGTGCCATCCGAACAAACCCACACGGTGATCATAAATTGCTTCTGATTGATACTACCAGTAGTGAACCCGTTTGACTATTTAAGTAATAATTATTATTGTAATTAATAAAGTCGAGACAAATCTTATTTTCTCGATTTTGTTTGAGGTGTTATGTTATTTAGGTTTTATGAATAAAAATAGGTGAAAATTTTGAAAGAAACATAAAAATATTTATTTTCATAAAATACTACATAGCAAAAAACTTAATTTTATGATTTTTCCCCCCTCAAAACGGCAACAAATTATAATATCTAATGTGCATATCATTCTAGTTATTTGATGGTCCGAAATGTGTGCGCATACGAACATGCTGAATGACCATCGGACAAACTCTATTTCCATAATAATAATTATTATTTTGAAAAATTTATCAAGGACTCACTTCTCGAAGTTCAACAAAGAAAAATAACAGATTGGATCCGTATATTTGAATAATCCACATTGGCACGGGTTAAACATGCAGGGATCAACCTGTCAGCCCACTGAGACATCAAAGCATTTTTTTTTTTAGCACTGATGCAGCTCTTCCTTTAGCCTCCCCACATTCTTAATGTGTCATCATAAAATTTAACATCTTCAAATTTAACATTTTGATTCATGATTTAACATCTTAATTTATGATTTAATATCTTAATTTATGATTTAATATATAATTATGATGTTAAACTATGAATTAAGATGTTAAATTTGAAGGTGTTAAATATTATGGTGACACATCAAAAATGCCGAGGGAGGCTACTGCAACATTCTCCTTCTTTTTTATAGGTAAGGGGGTTTCGTGGATGGTGGACCCAATTAATACGGTCCCCGGAGCCCGTCATTGTTTAATATTATTAAAGGATGATTATCTGGCTATTATGAACCCACAGGCCACAGGCACAGACGCACAGTCCCCACTTAAAAATTTGAACTTTTACTTGTTTATCTTTTTTCTTCAAAGAATCTTTGTACAAGTTTCACTTTCACTGTTTCACATGGTTGTTGAGTTTATTTTATAGAGAACTCGCAGGTGTTTGCCCTGCTTCCAAAACCCGAGAATATGTTTCCGGGTTTTATAAATCGAGAATTGTTTTCTCGTTTCTGGGAATGGTTATTCATTTTCCGTTTTTTTAAAAGACCGGGAATTTAGTTCCCTCCTGGGAATACCTCTGTTGTTGCCGTGCAAATTTTCTGCTCCATTGCTTCGCCGCATGAATTACTTGCGAGGAACCTGGCAAGTCTTGAAAGAATCACTCGCCGTCTCCATTTCATCGTCCAGTTCTCGTCGTCTCCAGGGCCTCCATGCAATTGTCATCACCTCCGGACTTGGGCAGAACTTGTATCTCTCTTCTCTTCTCATCACCAAGTATTTCTCATTTAATCTCCCCAAATTCGCCGGTTTGATTTTCGATGCCCATTTATCGAATAAACCAACAAAAGCCCTACTATGGAATTCTATGATCAAAGGGTATTTAGCCATTGGGTTGCCTCGCGAAGCCTTGCAGATATATCACCAAATGATGAACTTAAATAAACAGTGTAAACCAGATAGATACACGTTTCATCTTGCTTTAAAGTCTTGCTTACAATTGGAAGATTTTGAATCGGGATTTCGTATTGGGAGCGAAACAAAGGAAAATGGGCTCGAATCAGATCTTCTCATTGCAACCCCATTGATTGGCTTATATATCAAAGCAGGAGAAATTGAATCTGCACGCAACCTGTTCGAAAAAATGCCTCAAAGAGATACTGTTTCATGGAATGCTATGATTTCTGGCTACTCAGAGTATGGTTATTTATCTGAGTCTTTAAATTTATACAAAGAAATGAAGTTTGATTATGGTTTATTACCAACCAAAGCAACTCTTGTTAGTTTGATTTCATGTTGCACACACTTAGACGAAATGAAAAGTGGAGAAATCATGCATGGTCATATAATCAAAATTGGATTCGAATCAAACCTCTTTGTTTCAAATTCGCTTCTAGAAATGTATATAACATGCGATAACTTAGTCGAGGCAGTTAAGTTATTCAATTTTATGTTATTAAAGGATCCGATATCTTGGAGTTCATTAATTGGGGGTTATATCAGAAATGGACGGCCAGATTATGCTCTCCAGTTATTTCATAAAACCGTCTCAAAATTTGGATTCAGACCAACACGACCCATTTTACTCAACGCGATTCTTGCTTGTGCTTATTTAGGCGATTTAGTAAAAGGTAAATGGATAGAGAAAAATTATATTCTTTTTGACCATGATATATTTGGTATCGATCCATCTTTAATAACCGCGCTTATATACATGCATGCACGATGCAAAAATATTGATACGTCATTTGAACTTTTGAATAAATTTGAAAATTTGGAAAGGGACGTTATTGCATGGAATGCAATTATAAAAGCTTGCGAAGAAATCGGTACCGTAAATATTATTTTCGAAATTTTTATTGAAATGCAAAGAAAACACATTAATCCAAACTCGGTAACTTTTTTATTACTCCTCTCCATTATCTCCTCAATTCCATCTTTGAAAAAAGGAACCCAAACACACGCACAAATCATGAAATTAGGGTTTGAAACGGAAAACCGAATTTCGAATTCTCTCGTGAACATGTATGCGAAATGTGGGAGTATCGAAGATTCAATTAAAATATTTAATTTTATTACACAAAAAGATGCAATATCATGGAGTTCGATAATACAAGCCCACGCATTAAATGGAGATATGAACAACGCGTTGAATTTATTTGAAAAAATGAAGGAAACGAAAATAATGCCGAATCGATACACTTTTCTCGCGTTATTAACGGCTTGTAGAAATAGCGGTAATATAGAAAAAGCCAAATATTTTTTTAATAACATGAGTGAAAAATATGGCCTTGAACAAAAGATCGAACACGTCACGTGCATTATAGATACCTTACTTCGTGCTGGCAATTTTGCAGATGCGTACAGAATATTAAAAGATGGGGTCGAGAAGTACGGTGATAACCCTAAATTATGGGGAATTTTTCTTAATAATTCGAGATTTGGTGGTGATTTAGAAATTGGGGAAATTGCAGCGAAAGAATTGGTGAAATTGGAACCCCAAAATGCGGCGAATTATAAGATGCTTGGCGAAGCTTATGTTTCGTTAGGGAGGAGAGAGAATGCTAATTTTGCTTTTGGGTTATTAGAAAATTTAGGATTAGAGAAAAGAACTACTGGTCTTAGTTGGCTCTAAGGTTTTGAATAAATGGATGGAATACAAATGTTGGGCAAATATGATATATTTATACTTTGGAAGGATGGATACGTTCGTATATCTGATATTTGTACTTCTTGTAGGGTATATTTAACCAATTTTGAGGGTAATAAAGTTGTCAATCTTAATTGAATATTTGTAAATTGAAACGAGTTATTTTGGCATGTTTATGAATTAGCAGTAGTGAATTCTCATTTCCCCACATAAAACCGCTAACACTGCCACTCTTTCACTTGTGGCGAGAAAATAAGATAAACGTGCTAATGATATAACGTGATAATGATATAACGTGCTAATGACCATATACATCATTTAGAACATTCATCAATTTCATGCTTTTTATTGGTTTATTATAATTCTATATATTGTATTAGTCAATTAAAAATAATGAATATGTTGGAAATATTGTTGTTGATTCAAAGAATGATATGTTTGATTCATCGTAATTATCCTAGGAACATGATAATGATATAACGTGCTAATATTTCTTCATTTAACAGAGTAAAAGTTAATATAAGTGTTGGTGGTGGTAATTTTGAAATTTTATGTTTTAATACGGACAATGAACTTGTCTAGTATGATATCTTGTTGAAAATTACGTTTAGCGGTTCGTAACACGATGATCATATTTTGTAGCGATAGCGAGTAGCGTGTGTTATAGAGGGAACTATAGTGAATGATGTAATTTGTAGCACACAAAATAATTAAATATCAATATGTAATAAAAAATAATCTTTAAAATAACAAATATTAATATTTAAACATCTCAAATAGAACTTTATAAAATAATTAACAAGGTATTTGAAAACTAGCATCTTCAACAAGTCAGAACATCTCAATATAAGTAGTAGAGGTTTTTTTTTTTTCCAACCAAGAATGATTTTCATTATTATAAATTTTCATGAATTTTTTTTTTAATTAAATTCATTTGATTCTTTATAAATTCATCTAAAAGTATTTTATTCAGATGTAGCAGGCTACAAAGTTCCAACGCACCACGTTCTGTCAACAAAATAAGTTATATCGGTGCAGTGTAGCGTTTAGCGAAGCTATTTGCAACCATGATATTTATGGTACATTTGATTTTGAGTATCCTTATATTGATTTGTTCAATATTATGTGTTGTCGTGATCATTGGCAGATCTTTTCGTATTTATGGGAAGACGATAATCTGGAAGGGCTATCATGAACATTTCTAAATTTTTTTTATAATACCAAGTAGATTCTATTTTATAAAAATCTCATATAATACTAAGTAGATTATATTTGTGTTTTTAACCAAACAAAATTAATATTAAAAGTTTAGAAAACTAATTGAACTAAAAAATAATTCATCCATCTAAATAACTTCCAAAACTTACAAACGCCTATCCAATAATATTGTTATTTAAAAAAAATATAAATTAAAAAAATCATATGATATTAAATAATTTGTACTTATGTTTATTCTAAATTAAATTTTGAATTTATTTAATTACATTCATTGTTAATTTTGACATTATTTATAATTTTCATTACATTTCGAATAAAAAAAAAATATTAGTGTTATATAATTAATGATCTGTTTTTACATATGCCGTATAATTCATTATTTTAATATTTGATTGTATTAAGTATTGTGAACAATGATACAATAATTGTTGTTATGTTTTTTTAGTAAAATTATATTATATTTCGTATATTATTATATAATTAAATTAATATAAGTGTTATTGTTTGATTAAAAAAATGAGAAATTTTATTATCATAATGTAAAATAATTGTAAAATATATAAATTATCATAAATAATATTATCATACAAATGCATAATTTGTATTATAATAAAAATATAATGAACATTCTCGTCGCGTAACGCAGATATTCTTCTAGTTTAAAATAAAATTTCAGGACCCCAACTCATTTTCTCCCCGTAGGCCGGCAAGTTCGTGGCGCTATCGTTGTCAATCCTTACCTTAAACACGAATGGCCTGATGCACCAAATATACGGGCTCAAAATTAATTTCTACTCTTATCAACGAAGCCCAATATTAATTCCATAAACCCTAATCAACGAAACACAACATTAATCATTCTTCATTTTTTTCTGGAATTAGTAATTCCACAGTTTGTTTGGATGTCCGAATTATAAGATGCTGGAAAATATAATTCTTCGTTTGGATGATTAGAAAAATTCTGGAATTTCATTATTGAAAATATAGAACAACTGTTTGATTAAAATTAATATAATATAATAGTATTATTATATAATATTAAATTATTATAATATATGTTATTATATTCTTCTTCTTCTTCTTCTTCTTCTTCTTATTATTATAGTAATAATAATACTTATTATTATTATTATAATAATAATAATAATAATAATAATAATTATTATTATTATTATTATTGTTGTTGTTGTTGCTGTTGTTATGGTATTATAATACTATATTATTATAATATTATTATTATTATTATTATTATTATTATAGTTGTTGTTGTTGTTGTTGCTATTATTATTATATTATATTATTATAATATTATTTTTGTAATCAAATTAGTTTAAATAAATAAATAATGTGATTATAATATAAAATTATTAAAATATAAAATCATCATAATATTATTAATTGTAGTTATATTATTGTACTAATTTTAATATTATAATAATAATAATAATATAATATTAATTATAATTATAATATATTATATGACAATATATATTCATAATACTAATATTAATATTAATATTAAAATATTGTAAATAATACTAATATCTATTATAATTATACAAATACTTTATTATTTAATACAATTACTATAACATTAGTAATTATATAATAATAATATCATAATAATATAAAATATAAAATATACTTTTATATTATTATAATATAATATTTTATCTATTAAAGTAACTTTTAATGTTTTAATATAATTACTATCATATTAACAATTATATACTAATAATATTTAGAACAAATTATTTAGCAACTTAAGTAGCAATGAATGTCATTTACAAATTAATCGGTTTTGTTATAAGAATTATAAATTAGCATTAATATGCATTAATTTTCTACAAACAAGGAACAAGAAATATTAGCTTTGATATGTATTTAATGCAGCATTGAATATTTACCCTCATAGTGGCGCTCTGGAATTTGTTGGAGCCAAAAGGTGCAGCATCTCTAGCTATGGAAAAAATTCGGCAAAATTAAATTCTACTTCTTAGCCCCAACCAAACAAAGAACTTGAGTTTGCTTCACCACAAAATCAAATTCTTCTTCAAGATTCCACTCCCCAAACAGGCCCTAAAACCTTCTTCAGCGCCTCCGCGCCCAGAATACCACCCGTTATATATCAATCAAAATCTATAAAAATCTTCCATGGGTCCTACGTGTCAGGGAAACCAAACTTGATATATAACGTAGTAGGATATCTAAAATGCACGCTCATCTGTGAAGATTCATCTTCTTTGTGGAGGGAGGGCATTAAATTCGGCCAACCACCTCTCCCAATCCTGCAGAAAATAACCTGTTCATTTTCCTCCTTATCCATCTCCACTTCCTCCCCCCATCATGCTTCACTTCCCTTTCCTCTCTCCACAATGTCCACCTCTTATTCCTATCCCTACGCCGACGCCGACGCCTCTACTCCATCGCCGTCACGTTTTCTCTCCAGTTTCGGCTCCCTCGGGCTCGGTTACTCCATCGTCATTGCGGTCGGTCTTCTTCTCCTCATCGCTTCCGTTCTTATATCCTCGTACCTTTGTTACCGCCGCCGGAACCGCCTCCGTACCGATATGAGTATGAATATCAGTGCCAGTACGGTGAATACTAACCCGAATTTGAATCTACCGAGGATATTTTTTGTTGCTGAAGATGAATCTGATGAAGAACACCAGATCGGTGGACATGCTTGCTCTCCGACTGGTTTGGATCCGGCTGCGATCGGATCGTACCCGAAATTTCCGTTTTCGTCGAAGAACGGAGGGGAGACGACGTGTTCGATATGTCTTTGTGAGTATAGAGAAGCTGAGATGCTTAGGATGCTACCTGATTGTAGACATTACTTTCATTTGATGTGTATCGATGCCTGGTTGAGATTGAATGCTTCGTGTCCGGTTTGTCGTACCAGTCCCATGCCTACTCCGTTATCCACGCCTCTTTCTGAGCTTGTTCCCCTTGCGCAATTTGCAGCCGATCGTCGGAGACGGTGATGGATTTTGGATCGCAAATCAGGTTTGTATTTGAATATTTTTAGTTTGATGTTTGAATGATTCGGGACATTATCGGGAACCAATTCAATCGTTAGATGGACACAAATTGCAAACCTTCACACAAAAAAAAAAAAAGAGTAATTTCAAATTTTTTGAAACTAATGACATGAGGCTATGACAGTCATTTGTTCCAATTTTTTTGAAATTACTCTTTACTTAATACATGTGTGCTCTTGCAATGCAAAGAGGTTATATGTAGAGTTTTCCAAAATTTAAGGCAAGATTCAGACATATAACATTTTTTCCTTTCGAATTTCCCATTCTAACCCTTTTTAAAAATACAAATATATCGCAAATCAGAATTTTGAAGTTTTGATGTCCGGTGCTCCACATAATTGAACAAATAATACAATATAAAGCAAAATATAGATATTTAACTGAACAAAATTATTGATGTACAAAATACTTATTTTTGTTTAATTGTCTAAATTATAGTTTAGTAACTAACAAAATATTAAAATATTCAGGCTATAGTTTTATTTATACAATTTTCATCTTCGAAAATATGAAATCAGATTTGGAACTGCATGTTTTGATGTTTGGTATAAATAAATCAACCTTGAAAAATATTTGAAAGCATTCAGCACCATACTAAAAGTCTAAAACCCAATATATAATATTAAATGATTGCCGCTATTTAATTGATTGCGGTATTGTGTTTTAGTTGTCATTTCAGCTATTGCACACTATAGCGATATTATAGCGTCGTTATTTATTTGAATAAATTAATTATTTACAAAATTAAATACGTAAATCTTATTTAGACAAAAGTTGATTAATACAATTATAACAGTCGTATTAATTAGTTGATTTACGTTCCGTGTCGGATTTTAGAAGTCCGGGTTTAGAACCGGACCGGACTTTAAAAGTCCGGTTTGAATTACATTTGAAAATATTTTACAAAAACGGTTGGAACGGGAAATTAAAAGAGGAAAAGGTCACAGAGCAAAAAAGAGAGGAGAAAATAGGTTATGTTTAGAGTCTTCCCAGAATTTAATGTTGCTTTTGAGTAAATTAGCAAAATCAAACGAATTGAACTGAGGATTCCTTTGTTTTTGTCAAATTTTAGGTTGATTGTTGTAAATTTAGCATAGGCATGGATAAGTCTTTCGAGATTTTGATAACGAAACTCGGAAATATAGTCTCCATTCTCCAAAAGTACGGTTAAGTTTGAAACCAGAAGAACTGTATTGGTTGATTTTGAGATAATTTGGGCTTGGTTAATGCACATTGAATTTTTGTAAAAACTTTATTTGTAAAATTCTTTTCAGATTTCCATCGTTCAAATTTTGATTTTACGGGCCTTGGCCCAGTGGTGGGCCATCAAAATTTTGGTTTATGCACATTGAATTTTGCTGTGCCTTTTTGTGACCAACAAAGTACAGAAAAGACTTGCGAGTGACTGATGAACACGAGTTCATTGATAAATGAAGACAAACCTAAATATTTGTCTCTTATTAAGTGTTTAATAATTCATGATGTATGCATTGTTGCACAGATGTTGGTGCTTTTGAAAGCAAAGGGCACCAACGTATAAGAATGAGACAATGTTGCATTATTTTTATTAAAAATCGGTAACTTTTTACATCAATAAGAAATTGCAATTTGTTTTACAGGTTGAAATGTCACTATATATATTATATAATATGACAAGCAACCAAATATGAAGATATCATATTATAAATCTAGCTGTCAAAAGGTATGAAGAAAAAAATTAGTCTTTCGCCAGAGTTTCTGACGAATGTGTTTAATCATGATTTTCACACGTTAATATGGAAAAAAAAATTAAACCAATAATCGCCAAGACTTTTGGCGAAAGAGGGAAATAATATATTCTTATTATTGTTTTCATTTTAAAGTAGCAAAACAAATATGCATTTGCGCCAGTCCAGATGGCGGAAGTGCAGGTACCATCGCCCGTTTAGAGATTTTTCTATAAGATTTTAGAGATCTATCTTTAAATCTGTCATTACTTTTTACCAATGTTTTAAATTGCGATATTGCGGTCCATTGCGGTCGGGTCTTTTTTTGCAGCGGATTGCGTTTGCGGACGCAATTGCGGCGCAATGAACTTATTGCGGACAGTCGTTGCGATATTAAATTATGTAAAAATAATAGTTTGTTTAAATATATTTTTCACAATATTTTCTTCTAAAAAGGATAAAAAAGTTGATTATCCAGGAACATTTTCAGTATAAATAAAAGTTGATCATAAAATTTTCATTAAAATGCCAATTATACGGGATCTTTGAATTTGTATTTTGTTGAAGAATTTTTTGTCGACATCCAAAAATATCAAAACACTATAACTCAAATTTTAAATCGAAACATCAATGAAATACAATGAAAATTATGAAAGCCATATATTTATAGATGAAAATGACATATTTTAGAAGTTATGTATGTTATGAGTATATTTTATCAAATATTTTGATAATAAAACATGGAAACTAAGTATTAAATAATCTAAAATATTATGTTATAATGTTTATATTAAATAATTCTCGACGAAATTAATTTATCGTGTGTTTCGTGTTTAATTCAGGGTAAAAGACAAAATTTCACAAATTCAAGCCCATCATTGCGTTCCTCTCGTCGAGACGAGCGATTTCAATATAAATTTCGTGTAATTTGATGGAAGGATTTGAAAATTACAACGATTTGAATATTATCCCACAATTTGTACCCGCAATTTTCCCGCAATTTTCCCGCAATTGCGCCGCAATGGCCGCAATTTTTCGAAAACGCAATATACCGCTATATGTTATTGCGAAATTGTGATTCTAAATTTCGGGCCGCAATTTCCGCAATTGCGCCGCAATTTAAAACACTGCTTTTTACTAATATGTCCAAATTGAATTATGTTTGTTTTGTTAGATTTGTTATTGTGTGTGGAATGAGTGTGTGAAATTTGAGACTTATCTTGAATTTTTAATTTATTTACATTTCTCTAGTAATTATGGGTTTATGTGAAAAATAAGCATTGCAAGATTTTTTGTGATGTTTAAAGATCTAAAAAAATTAGTTATGTTTTCTTTACTTGTTTGTGCATTTTTTTTCCTGTTTGAATATTTATCTGTTTAATTAGAAAATAAAAAGATAAAAAACTATGTCTTCTTTTTCTGTCATGCTTTTAAAATAAATTTGACTATTTTCTATATTTTTGAAATCACCTAAAAAATTTCCTTCTTAATCTCGCAAAATTTCATTTATATTTTTATTTGTTATGATTTTTAGAAAATCACAAACATGAAAAAGATGCACAAATAGGTGAAGAATACATAATTAATTTTTATAGAATTTTAAACGTCACAAGAATCTTGCAATGCTGATTTTTCACATAAATCCATAATTAATACAAAAATTTGAATAAATTACAAATTAGAAATAAAACTCTCAAATTTGACACAATCAATCCACACACAATAACAAATACAACAAAACAAACATAATTCAATTTAGAAATACCAGTAAAAAATAATGACGATTTACATATTGGTCCTTAGAATTTTACATAAAACTTTCTAAACAAGTGCTGGTACCCGCAATTTCGCCAACTGGGCTTGCACAAGTGCAGAAAATATTTTCTTTTTGCTACATTAAAATGAATACAACTATATAATAAATAAAAAACATCATTTTTCTCTTTCCTCTTTCAGCAAATTTTTTTTTTTCGGAATAACTGCAATTTTCTTCTCTTCTCCAAATCGAGAAAACATTATTTTTTCTTAAAAAATTCTCGAAAAATTCATTTTTTTTGGGAAAAGCTGGGATCTCAATAGATTAATAATAGATTTTGCTTGTCCTCGGAAGAAAGTCGTTGGTGAGTTCCGAGCCATCACACGGGAATTAAACATCGTTTCACCAAACTGGGTAGAGAAACAGCTTGTTTAACTACTGCCGGGAATCATTCATTCATTCGTCTACTACTTCTATTTTTTATCAAAAAAAACTAAAAAAATCATAAAAAAAAAACTTCCAAACATAGTGTTAATAAAAGTCCTAAGAAGACATTGATTTAATTCGCTCAATGCACATTTGCAGTATTGGATAAAAACTCGATCGTTTGAGTCGATCTATTATTTGTGGATCCGAGATTTTTCATTTATTTAAAGTAGTAATCTTTTGCATAAACTGAATTGCGATGCTATCTTGTCGAATTCGTTGAGATCGATGGACTTGTTGAGAAAAAAAGAACGTTAATTTCTGTCGGACCCGACAATACTTTGTCGTCGAATGACGTAATATGAGAGGGAGATGGAGATGGAAAGTGAGAGTGCCCGATTTTGTTTATTGTTTTCTTTTTCTTTTGGCGAGGGAAAATATTACGAGAAATTAAATGATTGATTTTTCAAAGATAGAAAATATTTTTTTTGAATGAGCAACTGAATTGTTGCTCGGATTTTTAATTAATATAAGAAAAGAGTATTTACATATGTTTATCACGGTTCTGTAAGACTCTACCTCCTAGCAACCTATAGCGACAAAGTACAAACCATGTAAACCGTACAATAAAAAGCTTATCCTAGGATGTTCCACCTCTCGGCCTCCTGCATCGCTAGCGTGAATGTGTTTGCGATTGGTAGACTTTTCTTCGTGAAAATCATTTTGTTCCTTCTTTTCCATATATTCCAGACGCATGCCATGAACGTTTTATCCCAGATTGCTCGCTCTCGATCTTGGAATCTATTTTTATTGGCAATCCACATGGATGTAATATCGGTGTCCGTCCTAATTGGTTTACCCATAGCGGTGGATAATTTGTACCAAATGGTTTTGGCGAAAGAGCATTCCATGAAAAGGTGGTTCGTGTTTTCGACCGAACCATTAGAACAATTGGGGCAGGTCATTTGGCACGGCCATCCTTTTTTGATTAGGTTGTCCGCCGTCATGAGTCGTTGGTTGAACAATAGCCATGCGAAGAATTTAACTTTTTGTGGGATCTTTGCTTTCCACAATTTGTCGTTCCAACGAACTATTATTCCGGGATTTGCCCAAATACGATATGTGGATGCCGATGAGAATGTTCCTTTGGAGTTCCATTTCCATTTCCATATGTCGTTATCCTTGAAGGCGGAGATTTTAAAAAAAGGGAGCAACTTGATAAGATCCTTTATGAAGTATGAAGAGTATTTGTTGGGTATACTTATCAAATCTTGTGGTGTTTCCATATTATAAATTGAAGCTATCGATTGTGCCCATAGTCCCTCCGGCTCGGCTAGGAGTTTCCATAACCATTTTAAGAGGAGAGAGTTATTATGGATGGATAGATTTATCACTCCAAGGCCTCCATTTATCTTTGGGAGCAAAAGATAGAAAATATTATACCTGAAATTATCAAACCATGTTGGTCATCTCGAGAAATAGAAACTTACTTGATCTACATTACGTCGTACACAATTTTTTTTATATATATGTAACATTAATGAAAAAAAATAATTAAAAAAATAGGGATTTTTTAAAAATTTCCCTTTAAAAAATATATATTGATTAATACGATGTTGATATATTGATTAATACGATGTTAAAAAAGATAATGTTATTTTTGATCGAAGGATCTTGTTATAGAAAAACTGAAATAGTTTAATTTGTAATGATTTTCCATACGAAAATAAATGGTCAGAAACCCTAATCTAAGGGGAGTAAACGGTCAAAAGTGCCATAAATAAGAACCGTACGATGATGGCTGATGTTGAATACGAAAAAAATGCATAGACTGTCGTGCCATGGAATACACTTGAGTTTGATTGCTCCAATTTCATGGCTTCTGCCTGCAGTCACTTCCATCTTCTCTCTTCAGGTTCTAGGCCCCGCCTTAGCCTTCTGCTTCATCTCATTATTGTCATCATTTCCCTTGTCAGTCTTCCGTTCCCTCCCACAACTCTTTCCCATCACTCTCCTCTTATTTCCTATTATTCATTATATGGACAATTATACCGTTTCCCTCAAAATTTTCTTCAGGATTATCTGTATCATCGATTAATAATTAATTAATTTGATGATTAAAAAAAATATATTATATTAACGATTAATTGATATTAATTAAGAATTATTAATTCATGCAAATTTTAGTCATATATCAATTAGTCGTTAATAGAATATATTCTAATTGATTACCATCAAAGACGATCGGCCCTCCAAAAGAAGTGTGCAATGTAATTTGAGGATCAATGTTTCATTTGGCCCCGCAAAAAATTCTGTCAACGTCCGTCACTAATTATCATGTTAATTAATTGTTAATTCAATTATACAGAGAATGTTAGGGTAAAGATGGGAACACTATATTTGGGCTCTAATTATATTATACTCCCTTACATTTGTCCAAAATTTGAAATAACAATCATGGAAGTGTACCTAATACAATTTTAGTGGAGTTTGATCAGAACAAAAGCAAAGCAATTGTCTCTTCTTCTCATTTCCCCCAACCTTTTGAGAAGCTTCGTTTAATTAGTACTAAAATTCTAATTACACTTTTAATTACACAATTACACGTGTTATAACAGTACTTACACGAGGTGTCCACCATCACCATTGACTCCATATCCAACGATCATTATCGCTCCAAAGTTTCTCTTCCTCTGGAAGAGTCAATGCATGGGTCCCTTTTGCCCCACCACATACTCGTGATTCAACCGCTCCATTATTTATCACACACCATTAGACCACTTCACTATATAATCTACCTTCTTCAAGTGCTGAACCAGAAGTAGAAGTGAGAGTAGAGTGATAGAGAAGGATACAAACATGAAGGTTTTAGGGTTTATGGTCACTACCAAAGGGAGATCGAAGACGATACGAGCAACCAGTGTTCCGGTAAACGTACCGGTTAGCATGTTCCGGCCATCTACCGACACGAAAGACACCGATGAAGAGGGACCCTACTTCGATCTTGTGTTTCCGCTATCTTTATACAAAGAGAAGAAGCATTGCGTCGTGGAATCAGAATCGGAGTCGGAAATGGAGATGAATGATTTGTTCTTCAATGATAGTTTGTTTTCTCTCAAAGATTCGAGATTGAAGACTCGAATCCTCAACTCGCCTAGTAAATTCCATGTGTTGAAATTGGGTCTCAAGAAACGGAAATCTTACTCCGAATCGGAATCGAAAACAGAGGCTTCTCTGTTCTCGTTGTTCGCTCGAGAAAATAGTTCTCGAAGCTCAAATAGTACGCGATCATTCTCCAGTAAGCTATATCATGATCTCGAATCGCCATCTATTGAAGAAAAGAAGATCAAGTCTTCACAAGCAATTCAAAAGTATTTGAGTAAAATCAAGCCTTTTTACGTCAAGGTGTCGAAAGGGTTTGGAGAGAAATTGGTGGCTAGGAGAAGGCTTAGAAAGAGCAAATCAGCTTCGTCGGCCATGGCTTCCGTTCGATCCCCAGCAACGTCAACGTCGATGGTTATTCCGGCAAGAAGGGACGACACAATGTCTGAAAAAGAAGATGGAATTGAAGGTGCCATTGCTCATTGCAAGCGATCTTTTAACAATGGTATGCTACATATCATACATTCAAATTCAAATTCAAATTTGAAATCACTGATTACTAATTATGTTCTTTTGTAATGACAGGATTAAATGATGGGCCATTAGTACGATCTAGAAGTGACCCTGGAGAAGGCAAACGGGCAGTATAAGATATTGTTTCGGTCGTGGCCACCTTTTGTTCAAATTTTCTTAGAACAATGGAGGAAGCTTCATAACTAGAGATGTGAAAATTTAATTTTGAAAAAGATGAAAAAAAAAAGCTAGTATTTTGTGTGAAAAGTTAGTTTGTATTAGAATTTGTTTGTAGAAGAAGCGTGGTAGATAAAAGCTCTTTTCTTTGGTTACTCTTTTGCCCATGTCTTTTTTTCTCCTTTTGCAACGAAAATATGCTTATTTTTTTCTTAAAATCTCAAAAATAAAACCCTAGTAGATATGATATCATTGTACCGGAATTAGGTACGTACCCCATACATATTTTGTCTCATCATGCCTATTTTCTGTTTGTGTTCGTGAGTAATAAAATTCCAGGGATTTGCAATGGAATTACCTATTTTTCTCCACCCATAAATTTTTAGTTGAAAAGACAAAGATCTGAAGGATTCTTGTGTCTTCATCGGAATTCGCTCTCTTTTCATTATTTTTTCTCTCTCTACGCAGCCTTTTTCTTTTTGCTTTGCTTTTTTCTCTCTCCCCCTCATGTGTCCTAAAAAATAATTAATTACTATCATAATTATTTGCAATGATATTTGATATATGCTCTTATTAAATTTGCAAAATATGATTGAAACAAAACCTAATAATTACGAAATTCATGATAATTCTTCCCTGATTTAATATAAAAATATATATATCTAACAGTATATATACTCAGAAAGCCATGGTGGGGTTTTGAGCTGAAACTTGAAAAGTTTTGACGAAAATTAGAATCACTGTTTTTGAAAAGAAGAGATAAGAGCTAAATAGAAACAAAAAAGAAAAAGATTCTAGTTTCTTTTGCAGCCCCATGTTTTGTTTGCTCTTTTTGCCATTTAACGAAAAAAGAAAGAAGACGACATGTCTTTCAACAAATCTGAGAAAGCAAAAGAATTAATTTAGATTCAAATTCTTTTTTTCCGAAAAGGAAATGAAAAATGAAAAATAAATGAATTAGCCTCGAATTTTGTAAAGTATATAAGCAATCAGCTTTAGATGTGATTGATGGTCAGCGTTTTTGCAGCGAATCCAAGGTTCTCTCTCTAGCTAAGCTAGGGTTTCAACTTTCGAGTTTCAACTCTCTCTCGAGCATGAGCATGGCTTCTTCATTTTATATTAAAAAGCTGAGCTCTATCTCTGTATCTCTGTTGTTATAATCATTTACATATTTTATATGTCTAAATACTTTGTAATTTATTATAATTTAAGGTTGAGATCCATTTCAATTTTATTTTATTTTGTCACGTGACCCTTTTAATTTTTGTTAGGGATGAATTTGACGATTGATATTTCTTACGTTTATTTATTATTTTAATAATTTTTATAAATCATGCAAACAAAATTTTTCACATATAAAAAATATTTTTATTCTTAATTTTTTCATCATAAAACAAATTAAATTGTAACAACTCATATATATATTTTGAAAATTAATATATATTGGGTAGATTTGATTTTTTTCTTAATATATATATATATATTTTTTTATTATTCATGAAAATATAAATAATATCATATAAATTGTTAGTTCTTGCAATAACGTCACAGTCACAGGATATACTAAATTTCACCACATTGGCAAGGTAAGTTTATTGATTAAAACTAAGTATTCCAAAAATAATAAGTTTACATTTTGATTTAGCTTTTCCAAAGTCCATCTTTTTTGATATCTTTGTTCTTTCTTTCTTTTTTTCTGTGTGTAGAGAGGTGGGCAACACGCGTGTTATTGTTCTGTTACACGCTTCCATAACTATATATTCAACGTTCTTTCCTTCCAAGACTTTTGACTTGCATTTTTTTCCTATCGGTTAAAGTTTCATTTATGCGGGAGTTCGGAAAAATATATTTGAAAGTATATACATTCATTATATTTGCAAATAAAAATGCAACATAAATTGATTAAATTAATTAATTAAGAAATAAGACATGCCTAAAAGTATGTGTGATCGAATCCCGATTATCGTTTTAGATGTGTTTGAGATTCAGGTATAGCGATATAAACAACCCAGTTCGTAAGAATAACTAAGAAATTACAAATTTAGCTCTACTTGACTTAGAGTTTAACTATGAACTTGGGTTGTTAAAAATAATTTAAATGCAATCAGTACGTAAAACGATAAATTTTTTTTAACTTGTTGTATTTCGTCAGGCCACTTGGTGAAAGACAAAATTTAATTTTTTATTCCTCTATGCATTGATTGACTGTACTCTCTTTCGCCAGTGTCATTTTAGCGAAAAAGAGATCATGAAAGAGAGTGTAGTTTTATATTTTCCCCTATTATTCGTAAATTTTTTTGGCAATGATAGATTGAGATTTAGAAAATTTGTTTAAGATGAAAGTTGTAAATAGTACGAAGTACAACAAATTAAATATTTCTTTGGCAAATTTAGTGCACATTTGAAGTCTGAAATGCATACAAACAGGTACCAAATTTTTATTTTTTTTATTTCATGAACTAAATTTTTTTGTTAAAAAATAATTAAGGTTCATGATATAGGGTTATAGGGTTCAGGATATGTGATGTATATGATTATAAGGTTCAGGGTATAGTCTAGAGCTGGCAAAAGATAACCTGACCCGTTCGAACCCGAACCCGATCCGAACCGAACTGAAAATATTGAAAAGTCAACGACCGAACCCGAAATCGACAAAACCGAATGGCCCGAACCTAAAATCAACCCGAACCCAAAGAACCCGAATTCGAAATCAAACCGAAACCGAATGACCCGAATCCGAAATTGAACCGAGATACTTGTCAAATGCTCCGCATGACTCTTTTTTTTTATATATGAATTCTTGTAATAAATAACATCAAATAAAGTATTAATAAAATAATATATCATGTATATCCAAACTTTTTAGTTTGTTCCGCATTTGTCTGAATATTAAATATTTGTTTGAGATGCTAAAAGAAATTAACATCCAGACGACTATAATTTTTACTAATATTTAACATCAAATTATAAATACAATAAATAGTCGGTAACGTAAATATTACTTAAGTTAGTATCAATATATAAATTCGAATAACAAGTAGCTCAACAATCATTCAAAAACTAATTATAATCATTTTTTTTTTTTTTTTTTGAAAAATTAAGAGGCATAGACCTCTTTAAATTATATTAAAACAAGTTTAATACAATGTTTTTTCCAAAAGTTCCTAAATATTACATGAGAAATGTAAAAATTTAGAAAGAAAGATTATTTGAGTTTCCTAGATGGGGTAGGTGAAAAGAGAAAAGAGAGGAAGCGAAAAGGGGAAAGGAGGAAAGAAGGCGAAATTTATGGGACGTCCGAGGAAGTTGGTTAGCAATGTTTTAGCCAAAGTTCTCCTTCGGAGATTATTTTAGAAGCAACGAGCGGTGCCGTGGTCTAATTATAATCATTACAAGCCACAAAATAATAATTATCCAAATAAAATTCATTATAACAAAAGTATAGTCCATATTTGCAAAATCCATTCATCTTTCGTGTTTTAAATATCTGAAAAATGAGACTTAAAATTCACAACGTTAAGAAAAAAATATTGACAAAACGACTAATAACTCTAATTACCTTGTTAGTTAATGGATAATTTGGATAACTCGATGCTTATGTCTTCTCCAACAATTTTCTCCGCCACGGTAGAACTATCTATTATAAAAGAAAACATATTATCATATATTTCCATTCTAACTTAACAACACAATTTTCAATTTCAAATATATTTTGTTCATATTTTATTGAAATTTGAAATATTGTCATACCTTCATATTCATATAACCAACTACGGATGGTAACCAATACTTTCGTAGTTTTAGATAAAAGTGAACTTTTCCATTTGGTCAAAGTTCGACCGCCCATACTAAAGGATGATTCAGAATCCACGATCGTGATAGGTATAGTTAATATATCTCGTGCCTTCATAAAAAGTCCGAAAAACGATGTTGATATTTCTTCCAATAACCAAGAACATCAAGCGGTAACTCAATATCACTTCTAGGCTCATCTGAATATAAATCTTGAGTTTTTGTGGAAGATTCTCTATTTTCAAAATTATTTAAATTCCGTAAAAAAATATTAAGATGAGAGACGAAATAAATATTTATAATTGAAATTATATAAATACTCTAGTGGCTATTTTTAATGAAGATTCTCTATTTCCATAAAAGAAAAACTACTTTTTAATTACACTAACATGAATCACTATTATTTCATGAGGTTATATATGGTGCCCCTAACATCCTTGATGTATATCATGGATGCGTCAATCGAGGTTGATTTAATGGGTTGATTGGATTGATGAAGCATTAAATCAATGTTTAGTTGGATTGATTCAATTAAAGAAGGTAATAAATGTAATAAAGCATCATCGATTGACGCATCAAGAATACTTTATTGAGTTTGGGGCTACTTATATTTTCCCTTATTTCATTACTCACGTGGTTCCATTCGAGTACTCTACTGACTCTAGGGTTTATTTCATCATCAGACTTGAATCACTAAATTATATAAATACTCTTTACTCACTAAGTTAATTGACTCCAATTTAAAAAAATTAGAATGATGCATATTTGTAATACAATCTATGGTACCAGCATTATACAATGTTAATGTAATTTTTTTTTATAAACGCCCCCACTCCTTTATAAATCATGAGTAGTTCTAAAAAACACATTTGCATTATGTGATGGTGGGACATTACGAAAATTCAAGATTCTACTACGCAAAATCCAATCATTATCGATATAATGAGCCATAATGCAAAAATAATCATCGGTGGTACATGATGTCCGCATGTCGCTTGTTAAGCAAATTCGTCTGGAAAATATATCGAAAGAGTTTTTAAGCCTCTATTTTAACTTCTTATGTAATTTGTACCAATATGACTTAATTGTATTTCAACATATGAGTTGAATAAAATCATTACTCGTGTAAGAAACTATATCACGAAAACTTTCATGCTCAACCATTGAAAATGGATAAGCATGGCGAAAGATCACACCGGACATCTTCTCACGAAAAACACCTTGATCAAGTTTACTACTACTTTTAACTTGGCTCGCTTCGATATCGACCGGGCGATCTTTACAACTATTAATATGACGAAGCAAATTGAAGGTTCCCGTTCTACCTTCCGCAACATAAAGCTTTCCACAATACATGCATTTTGCTTTTTTTTTCTTTCTATCTTTAATGTTAAATATGATGTTAAATGAATAATTGATGAATAAGTAAACAATGTCTTAAATGAGTGTGTATTCAACAAATATACACAAGTATAATTATTTATTTATTTATTCAGTTCACCATGAATTTCCAGGGTCAAAAGACTTGATCATGATTATAAATTTACAAGTAATATATATATATATATATATATATATATATATATATATATGAGGATGGCTAAGATACTTAATTAAGTATCATGAGTTTGGTACTTAAGACTTTTCTACCAAACCAAATATATTTTGAGATTTGTGCATTTAATGATTATCATAAACTAATATGAAAATAATTAATTATGAATATATATAACATTAAAAAACACAAATTTCAAAGCAAATCTAATGGTTAAAATATCCTAAGTACCAAACCAATGATACTTAATTGAGTATCTTAGCCATCCTCTATATATATATATATATATATATATATAATTTTGGTTCTTTATTTTAAGATATGTAAAATTTTTCAAATTTTTCAAAATATTCGTATATTAGGTTTAATTTTTTTGATACGTTACATTTACAACAACTAAAATAAATGAAAAAAAGAATAATTCCATATTAAATTAATTTAAAACAATTTTAATTTTTTTAAACTAGAAAAATACAATTTGAAACCAATAACGATAGTATCTCCATTCTCCCACCGAATTGATGATATGGCATTGGTCTGCCACATCATCACGAGTCTATGACTTGAATCTCTCTACCAAGTACCAACACACCCTTGTTAAAAAAAACCGGCTAAGAAGAGAAAAAAAACATGCACAAGGGAGGTTTGTTCTGATTATTTGCTTGAATATAGATAGAGAAAAGGGGGAATTGAAATATTGTTACGTCAATATCGTTGTAGAACGGTTTAAATTGAGAAATATCGTGTTTTGTTTAAATTTTTTATCATCGTATATATATATTTTTTTATCGAGAACTAAGCTCTGTTTTGTGAAATAAAGAATTATGTTGAAAGCAATCTAATCAGTGTTGAAAATCAGAGCAAAGATTAGGATTTTTTTTTAATTTCACCTTTTATGTTTACCAATTTTAAACGAAAATATTCCTTTTACTGATTTCTCTTTTTTCATTTGATTTCAACTACTGGCATGCAATGTTTGAAAAGACGTAAACCGATAAGAAATTGTGAGTCACCGTCTTAATGTTTTACCAATAAGACGGTCGTAGTACGGTTAAAAAACAGTCACTAAAGAAATAACAATTATAATTAAAATTTAAAGATAAAAAAAAAAAAAAATATGATTATTTATTTTTCAGAATTAAAATAAAATATAAACAATGTCCAAAGTAATAACATACGAAATTCTAATAAAACGTCAAACGACATCAATATATCATCAAAATCCTAAAAACAACTAATAAACATTATATTAAAAAACAATCTTAATTTCGAATAAAAATTGAATGAAATCCTGACTAATCCTGATTTTTAATCATATTCAGCCCTAATTCTCCAAATACAGTCTTATTCAGACCTAATCAGCTTTAATTCAGACCTAATCAGATCTATTTCCGCCCTAATAAGTTCTAATCCAGCCATAATCGGTCCTAATTCAGCCGTAATCAAATATAAAATTCATTCATAATCATCATTAATCAGCAACATTTCTTTCTCAAACCGTAAAACTGTCTCGTATAAACACGAGCAATCGAGTATTTTCCTTTCGAAAAGAGAAAATATGATATTTTGTTGAGTTCGATTTCTAGTTATATTCTTGGAGTTAATTATGAGAATATCTCACATTTTATGTATAAAAATTATCTCCCCTTGATCCATCATGAAAAACAAATTTAGCGTGTGCAGTGAGTAAGGATTTAAGGAGAACCACCAACTACAAATTATAAGAGTGAATGATTGATTGGAAATTTATAGTGTAAAAGACACAATAAGAAGTTCACACCATTTTCGTTTTGTAATCATGAAAACTACATGTTATCGTACAAATCGTGTTACTAGGTTATACAATTTTCTTAAAAGTTGACAAATACATTCATTTCATATACACGTTATCAATATAAATACCATACGTGTTAGTTTGATTTTTTTCAATTTTTATCGTATTTATGTATTGCAAACCAATGTTGCCGATAACATTTAATGGTGATCGAGTCACTGTTAAAGTGAATTACCGATTAACATCGATATAATGGTGATGTAACGATAATATAACGATCACCCTAATCGGTAATAATTTATCATATATAATATTAATCTTTTTCGAATTATTATAATTATAATTCAAATTCAAAGTTAAAACAAATATAAATATAAATATCACAATACACCAAAGTCTAAACCGACAAACACAATACATGAAAGTCTATTAAAAATATAGCGATTAGTACCTAATCAAAATTCGATAACATAATAAATACATCAACAACTCATACTTACCGGGATTCAATGTATTATTACTAGTTGTCATTACGTGATTTTCTACTAATCTTATACCACGATACAAATTAATAAATAATAATAATTTCTAAATGTAAAATTTAAAACTACACATATAATAAAATTATACTCTAAAGAAATATGAAAATAGAAATTTAAACCATTTGATTTGGAGTTAAAATGAGAAAGTTATTGAAGTTTAAAAATAACACGAAAAATCTTTAGTTGTAAATAACATTCCAAATAACACAGTTAAGGAAAAAAATAGGTCAAACACGGTCAAGTCACGTTAGACCGTTATTTCAAACCGTTAAACAAATAACATAACATTACAACACCGTTAAGGATCGTTTTCTACTACATTGCTGCAAACGCATGCCGCAAAAGTTATAAATTGTTATAAAAAATATAAATCTTTTTCATTCAAGGTAATTTTTTTTATCTTAAAACGTGTATCATACGTGCATGAAGATATATCAAACATATAAAAATTTATAACGTGTATTTGTATTTAAAAAAAATTGTATATCGCACATATAAAATATATATCATGTATCTAAAATATGACAAACAAAAATATATATAATAAATGAAAAAAAGATATATACCATATATTGTATTTTTTTTTTTTGAGGAGAAATGCAAGCGCGATACGCGATCGATCCAATCAATTTTCATAAAACACAAAACCAAATTACAAAGAATCCCCTATTTACAAGACTTGTTAATTCAATAAAAACGCTCTCTAGCCGCTAATTTGTCCCTTATAGAATTCAACAATATTTTCGCCAAAACTCCCCTAGATCTTCTATATTCTTAATTAGAAGGGCATGCATTTTTCATTTTCTATGAAATTTTTTATTATTCCGTTATCGCCATATTGTCCAAATGGTAGCAAGCCAAATGGCATCCCGTTTTTTAATCTGCTCCGGATAAATTTTGGAGGAGAGTAAAATTCCTTTTTTTAATATCAGATTTACTGTTCATGCGTTGAATTTTTTTTTATAATTTTACTCTCCTGCAAAATTTACCCACCGGATTCTTCGTTATTGAATTATTACATTTAATTAACGTGATAATTAAAACATATTATTGAATATTTATTAATATTGATTTAGATTGATGAATTCGAATTAATATTAATTATGTATTAAATTAATAGCTAATATGTATTAGTTATTATTTTAACTAAATGTATTAACTATGACATAAATAATGTTATGATAAAATTTGAGGAAATATATGATATTTTGAATAAAAATTCCAACTAGTTTTATAATCCTGGTGTGATTTCTATATGAAAAAAATTGTTGGTTAAGTTTGTTTATAAATCAATTAACCCACCGATATTTTAAAACCTCGTGCAATTGGATTTTTAAAACGAGTTCGGGATCATTTTGAAATATTTTCAAAATTTGAGTTATTTTTCGAATTTCTAATCAAGATTGGGTCACAAATTGCGAGATCAAGAAGTTTTTAGTCTTTTCAAACAACTGTATGGTATTGGTATTGGTTTTGGCATTGGTATAACTATTTAATTCAAAGAAAATTTAATGCTTTTTTCTTTTTCTTTTCTGAGCCAGACAAAATTTCCCAATAATTTGACCAGATTTTCAAGTTCGTCCATTTTTAATGTTCAACTTCAAACTTTTGAATTTTGGTGATTCCGGTAAGTTAGGCATTAAATGATCAGATTCAAACATTGAATTTTGAATGCATTCGGAAACAAGTTCATACTTACCTGCCGTAAACAACACGGTACCACTGGTACAGCAACCATGTTCCTACTATACACTACACCGGTTTGTTTGGTCTCATTGAAATATTACCAAATTATGGGCAAGATTATAAATTTTTTTGTGGGCTTGAAATGATACAGACCAGCCCAACCCATTTTTCCACTTACTTTTTTTGTCCTCTCATACTCTCACTTCTGATTTAATTTGAAAAGTTCTAGAAACAAGGATTGAAAATCCCAGTTTTATGAATTCAGGATTTCAACTCCATCACAAAAACATATTGTTGTTGCATACAAAACTATATTTAACATTCAATTATTCATCATTACTAATAAACGAAAAAAATAGTAATCTCATATATTGTATACGAATAAAATACAACAAATCTTGCTTCATACTGAAGAGCCTCATCTAGTTCCATTATGATTTTAATTATCCTTTAATATCTGCCATGCAAGTCGTGCTTTTAGTCTCCACATTCGACAAGGAAACTCCTAATGTAATATTGCAACTCAACCCAACATTAAAATCCTTCTTGTATAATCCAAGAATGTTAACTCTTCCATCAACACCTGTATAACTCGTCAAATTCAATTCGGCGTTAAGCAAAACATTACTCGTAATATCAGTGTCCAATACAATTCGATCGAGTAATAAATCCACCGTGACGTTCATCTTTGCGGGACTCCGTTTGGCAGCTTTGCCTGCCGGAGCATACGCAACGCCAACCATTTCTGTATCGTAGTAGAATGTCGTGATGCTTTGGTTGAATTTAAAGGAGATTATATTTGGGTTTTGTATCGATATATTGGAGATGAGTGTGAGATTAGCCGATATGAGATTGGGTTGACTCAAGGATAAGTTGAGGTCGAAATTCTGGACGGAAACGGAGTTCATGGCGAGCGTTGGGTCTTTTATTTTGAAAAGAGTAAAGGAGAGAATAAGAATGACGAGACCGAGAATCAGGATCAGAACGACGAAGCAAGTGCAGACACAGACGACGCAGCGACAACCGAAGATGCGTTTCGGAGGAGGTGAGGTGGTCGAGGGTTCGTTTGAGGGATGAATAGAAGGGGAGGGAATAGCAAGTGGTTTCTCTTGTTCGTTTCTCTTGTAAGAAGAAGCCATTGTTGGGAACTTGAAGTTCAGTGACGCAAATGAGCGAACAGATTGTGTGCCTCTCGTGGCTTATTCAAGGGTGCAGTTGAGGGTTTAATGGCACGCATTCACCCCCTCTTCATTCCACTACAAAATGGAGGGATCCTTGTATCAACTATCAAGTCATATTTGTTTTTTCATGAGACTCGCCATTGGGGTTTAACCGGAGAGGATTGGAGAGGGCGTTAGTTGACCGTTGGGTGATTAATAAATGGGGTTATATATGCAGCCCTAATAACTACTCAAACATCATTAATGAGTTGACAAAATGGACTTAGTTGAATCGATTAGTGCTATGAATTAACATTAACATGTTAATTGACCTTTTAATGAATTTTTTTTTATAATAAATGGAGAAGGTTCATATGTCCTCCATTCATTGATGTCAATGAGAATCGAATCCACATCCTCTCACAACATATAATTTTTGCTGTCTCACACTCAACCAACTAGGCTATGGTCCATTGACACCATTTAATTAAATTAAATGATCAATTAACATGTATTAATAATTTAATATTAACATATTAATATGAACTAGGAAAATATTCGCGCTACGCTGCGATGATGTTAATTATGTTTTTCATTGTAATATAAACTACATTTAAATATGATAACATTGATAATATTAATTCATAATGTAATTATTTGAAGTTATTTCTCTATGATTGTGTATATGTTTTTAATTATTTTACGTTATGATGACAGAAAAAATCATTTTATTAATCGAATAATAACACTTATATTAATGTGATTGAATAATAATAATATAGGAGGTATAACATGATTTTACAAAGAACATATAACAAATATTATATCATTGTTGTTCACAATATTTCATACAATATCAAATATAAAAAATATTGAATCATACATCATTAATTATAGTACTAATAATTTGTTACTGATTCAAAATGCAATGAAAATTATAAATAATATCAAACTTAATAGTGAAACTAATTTATTAAATAGTATAAAAAATTAATTTTGTATAAAATAATTTAAATTATTTTATGTCATATGAATTTTTAAAATTTTATATTTGTAAAAATAACATCATTATTTTATAAGTGTTTATAAATTTAAGAAATTATTTCGATGGATAATTTTTTTTTATTTCTATTATTTTTCAAAAAAATTAATACTAAATTTGTTGGATTAGAAACACAAATATAATCAAATTAGTTTTATATGATATTAGTATAGTTGTAATTTCTAAAAATAATATTTAAAATTTTATTACGTAATAAAATAATTGAAATTTTTATTTAGTAAAAATGCATTTTTTGCATTGTATTTCTTACATAATATTTTTACAAATTCAAATTTTAGAAAAGGGTATGTATGAATTAAGCTAATATGGATGTCAAAATAAAGAAAAAATTAAAACGAATATATTTGATGAAATTTTAAAATTAAAATTCTAAAAATAATACTACTATATGTTGTATGTTTATAATATTAAGTCATTAGTATTTCATATATAAACTTTTCATTTTCCATTGCATTCATATTTGATCGTGTAATCATATGTGAAATGATAAACAATTTAATAAATTAGTATAACATTAACCTTAACAATAATAATAGTCCACATTATTAATATATGATGATATAGTTTTCTAAAAATTCTTAAAACATAGTGTAAAATAAGGAACACTTAAATAACTACAAAAAATATTTTTTTTGTAAAAAAGCAATGATTAACCAATGGTATAAATTTGTCACATAGCATGATCCGATGGTCAAAAGGAAAGTGATGATGTAACACAAGAAAATTGCACAAAGTTGGATACAAAATAAGGGTGTGGGTAAATTGCCGTGTCAATTAGTTCATAATTAGAGTGTTAATCAACTCACCTTGCCATCTTATCAAAGAACTTGAGATGAGTTTGGGGACCAAATATATTTTTCCTAAATAAATGAGGGTTATATTATATATGCTTTAGCTAGTCCCACAAACATGAAAAAACTTCCTCATTAAGTGAGTTGATTAGTATTATTAATTGATTCGATTAGTGACTGAATTGACCGTTTGATTGAATTGACACGTCAATTAACATTTAGAAATATTATCATAATATAAATTATTGACGTGTCAATGAAATATATCAATTAACATTTAATTGAGTCAATTATAAATGATAATCAATGCATGTAAATTTTTTGTCACCTCATCAATGATCTTGGAATGAGTAAGAGGGGCCAAGTATATTTTTCCTTAATAAACTGAATTTGCCCTAATTTTTTCTTAGATTTTTTTAAAAGAATCCTTAATTTTTTTTAGATATTACAAAGATAAGTCTCCGAACAAAATATCATTTTGATTTATCCGTGAAAAATAATTTGGATCAAAATATCTCTCAATATTTTGATATTTAATTGTATTAAATCAATTTTGATATTTTTTATTAATAATAATAAAAAATAAATAACTTTAGGAAAAAATAATTATGCACCTTAAAAAAATTTGGAAGAAAAATATTATTCCACGACCTAGTTCTATTTCTTATTCACTATAATTAAAACAAACCGCCGAAATAAAACAAACTGCTGAAACTAAAACTGACAACAAAACATATTTTGGTTTAGTGATTATGCAGTGACTTGAATTTTGTTAACCATTTTTTTTTTTTTTTGTTGGAAAAAACACTAATGAATAGAATTTCCGGTATTTTTTTTTTCATCAAATTATTACACAATTGTTGTGATTACGATTCATAGGATTATCAGGATAATTTTTTGAGATTATTATTATGATAATTGTGTTCACTTTTATATTTATTTTTTCTAGAAGAATTATATTAAGACGTCCTTTTCCAAAACCGGCCTCATGTATTTCGTAGCCCTGGACCGGGCATGTTTAGTGTGATTTTGAATTGTTCTTCAATTTATTGAATTGGTTAGATATTGGACTTTTGAGAATTACTGCTCAATTTGCACCCTGATTGTATAATTTTTGCTTTGATTATGAAATTTGCATGGAAAAAATATTGTAATTTGTCCTATTTCGTTTCGATTTGGCAGTCGTTCATGCTGAATTAGCCATCGGCCCCAGTCCGATCCATTGTTTCTCCATCAAATAAAGTTTATCGTGACGGAAACCTTATTTCCCTCCTCTCTTCGTCGTCTCGTCTCAATCCTCGTCAGTTCCACGCTCTTTGTATCAACCTCTTCATACTTGATCGAAATAAGGAGCTATGAGACCATCAACCTGTGATAACGTCAACATGATGGGCTAAGATAACACAGACATGGATGTGTAAACGGTTCGATTTATTCGGGAACCGAACAGAATCAGCCGAATTCGATTTAAACTATTCGTTTTTCAATTTATTTGGTTCATTTTGGTTGAAAAAATTATATTGTTCGATTTATTCGGTTCGATTTTGTTCGGTTGAAAAAATATATATTGTCCGAATTGTTTTGGTTTGGTTTTAGAGTCTCGAAAATCGATTAAACCAAACCAACCGAACTATACTATATTTTTCAAGGGATAATTATACTATGCCCCCATATTTCCCCCCATCATTGATGATTGAATCATCATATGTCATCATTTGTCATGGATTGATGAACAATTCAACTATATTCAAATTCAAAATTTTCCCCCCTTTACATTCAAAATTTTCTACTTTATTAACCAACAATTCAAATAACAAAATTAGTTTCATTATAAAATTAACAAAAAATAGTAAAATGCAAACAACATAATTAAATTCAAATTAACGAAATTAACAACATAATTAATTAGATAAATTCAAACAAAATTTTCTACTTTATTCAAATTCAAACAACATAATTAATCAAAACTAATAACATAATTTATTTAACGACCTATTTTAAATTAACAACATAATTTAAATTAACAACATTAGTTTCATTAATACCAATATGTTCTGACTAATGTTAATTAATAAAATAATTAACAACATAATTAAATTAACCAAAATAATTAAAATATGTTCTGACTAATAGTTAATTAATAAAATTAATTCAATTGACAAAAATGATTCCATTTACTAAACTAATTAACTATTAATCTCAGCATTAATAACTATAAAATTAATTCAATTAATAACTAATTCAAAAAACCATTATTCTCAGCATTAGCAGTCCCCAATCGACTCGACTCGACTCTCCATTACAACCATAAAACTAATAGACATGTTAATTAAATATTAATCTCGCACAAAATCTACTCGACCCTCCATTACAGAAATCAGAAACTCCGTACCGAGCGTACCAGTCCCCAATCGAAGCCAAATCGTCATCGTCAATCCAAGCTCCACAATTCTCATCAAATTGTCGTCGTCAATCCAACATCGACAAAGTCCAGCGAATCCTCGTCTCCAATTAACCGAAGCCTCCCTTAAACCACCACCGCCTCCACGCTTCCAATTTAGCCCCTGCATTAATTTCTGTCGAATCCAGCCTCCAATTCAACCTCGACAATCCAGCCTCCCTTAAACCGAATCCTCGTCAATCCAACCTCGACAAAGTCCAGCAAATCCTCGTCGTCAATCCAGTTCAACGAAGCGTACCAGTAATTTCTGCGACATTACTTCAAGCAGCCGTTCAATTACCCGTTAATTTCCTGCAATAATAATAAATTCAAAATTAAATAATATCCTTCCTAATTAGCAATGAAATCAATCAAAGCAGTACCATTAATCGACGAAGCAGAACCGTCCTCTGGTACCAGTACTCGAAGCAAAACCAGCAATCCATGCGTACGATTTTCATCGACTGAACCTGTACCTTCACCACCAATCGAGGCGTACAATTAATTAACTCAAATTAACTCAAATTACCAGTAACTGACATTACCAGTAACTCAAACTACCAGTAATTGACTGGTAATTACCAATAAATTACTGCACCAGTTACTGAAATTCACTAAAATTAGATAATTAACTGGTAATTACCTTCGTCTCCTTCGTCTGTGAGCTTCGATCTCCTTCGTCTGCTACGCGGCCCCTTTCGTCGTGTGTCGTCTCATCTTCTGTGAGCTCGTCGTTTGTGAACAATGGGGAAGCTCACGTCGAAGCTCTCGTCGTCTGTGAAGAATGGTGTCTTCTGTGAGCTGCTAGGGTTTAGGAATCGAGACGAAGCTCTCGTCGTCTGTGAAGAATGGGGAAGCAGCGGCTGCTAGGGTTTCGTCTGTGTAGAATGGTGTCTTCTGCTAGGGTTTCGAGAGAGAGAGAGAGAGAGAGAGAGAGAGAGAGAGAGAGAGAGAGAGAGAGAGAGAGAGAGAGAGAGAGAGAGAGAGAGAGAGAGAGAGAGGAATGCGCTGCTAGGGTTTCGTCGAGAGAGAGAGAGGAATGTGGAAGCCGCGGCGGCTGCAAATGAAGGACATGAGCGAGAAAGTGGGTAGGGTTTAGGGTATTTATATTGTTCGGTCCACAAATTAATGGGCATGCAATAGGGGGAAATTTTGGGGTTGCGAATCATCCCCCAATTGATGACATGCGTCATGCTGATTCAATCAGCAGGCGCTGGGGGAAACTGAGGGGCACCATATATGCTCTCTTTTTCAAGTAATGTTATAAATAAAATATGATTTTTAATGATTCTTTTTATTTTAATATTTTTTATTTTTTGAGTAAATTCGGAGAGGGCTCAAAGTCCCCCTTCCAAACATTATTTTAATATTATAATGTTTCTTATTCGGTTCGGTTTTAGACCAGTTGTTAATTCGGTTTGGTTTGAATTTTACTCGGTTTCGTTTGAATCAGTTTGGACTTATTCGATCCGGTTTGAACCGAATCGATCGAATGGACACCCCTAAATGCAGAACAAGTCGAAACATAAATAAAAAATATTAATTTGTCTATTGAAATATAAATATTTTTTTTAAAATTTGTACCGATGTATCGAATACTATTGTTACTTTTTAAATTGTAAATTTAAAAATACTATGTGATATTAAATAGTTTTTAATTATATTTATGTTTAATTGAATTTCGATATAATTCTTTTAACTATTTTCAATGTTAAATTTGATTTTGTGTATAGTTTTAATTACCTTTTAAATTTATAAAAAATAATTGTTTTACAATGCGTACATAAGTCGTACGTTTCACTGTTTATATATTTGATATGACATGAACTATTGCGAACAATATTGATATAATTTTAATCATTATATTTTCATAAAATTTTGCTATATCTTAGATATTATTATACAAAAATCGTATGTATTCATATTTTTATAAAAGAATGACTTATTTTTTATCAAAACATACAATAATCGTAAATACATACATTATTATAGGTAAATTTTTTAATAATACGACAAATTTAATATAACATGAAATAACTTTATTCTTGATATAATATTATTATTATCATCAAATATAGTAATTCGTACTAAAATGAAAAACATAAGTACTATATGTAATAAATATGAAAAAAAATAGATTTTGGATATATGTCATTATATTTTCTTAAAATTTGAAACTAAATTTCTCAAAAACCTTGCAATGAGTCAATGGTCGCATAGCCTAGTTGGTTAAGTGTTTGTCACATTAAAATCATACGTCCGTGAGGTTATGAGTTCGAGTTCCGACGGCATCATATAAAAACAGAAACCTATAATGATCACGATTCATGATTTATGATTTTCTTAAATAAAAATCTTGCAAGGACTGAAATGAAAATTCAAACATTGTTAAGGGCCACGTGAATATCCATTTCTATATTTATAATTTATAATGGTTATAAGTATGTTAGATGTTTGTTAGCTTAATTCCATTTAATTAAGCAAACAGGCCCATGTTTTTTCTTAAGCGGTCATCAAGGGATCAATGTTTGTTTTCATGGTAAGGCGGGAGTAATTGGAAGGTACAACGTCTCGAGGTAAGAAGCTTCGCCCAAACTCACTCCCCAACTGAATTCGCGCATCTATATATCTCCAATTGTTTCGGCGAGATCCTCAATTCAATTTGTTTCTGATATTCTACTTAGGGTGCAAGAAAGAAATGGGGCAGGCCTTTTGTTGCATACAAGTGGACCAATCATACGTGGCCATCAAGGAAACCTTCGGAAAGTTCGACGAGGTGTTGGAGCCAGGCTGTCATTTGCTCCCTTGGGTTTTCGGGCAACAAATCGCTGGATATCTCTCTCTTCGCGTTCAGCAACTCGATATTCGTTGCGAGACCAAAACCAAGGATAATGTGTTTGTGACTGTGGTTGCGTCAATTCAATACCAAGCACTAGCAGACAAAGCTGCTGATGCGTTTTACAAGCTCAGCAACACGAGGGAACAGATCCAGTCTTATGTCTTTGACGTGATCAGGGCTAGCGTCCCGAAATTGAACTTGGACGATACTTTCGAGCAGAAGAAGGATATTGCCAAGGCCGTCGAAAATGAGCTCGAAAAGGCAATGTCCATGTATGGATATGAGATAGTGCAGACATTGATTACGGACATTGAACCCGACGAGCGTGTCAAGCGTGCGATGAACGAAATCAATGCTGCTGCGAGGATGAGGTCGGCATCGAACGATAAGGCAGAGGCAGAAAAGATCCTCCAAATTAAACGCGCCGAAGGAGAAGCCGAATCGAAATACTTGTCCGGACTCGGAATTGCGCGCCAACGTCAAGCTATAGTCGACGGTCTGCGCGACAGCGTACTTGCTTTCTCGCAAAACGTGCCAGGCACTTCGGCCAAGGACGTGATGGACATGGTGTTGATTACTCAGTATTTCGATACCATGAAGGAGATCGGCGCCTCTTCGAAATCTTCGTCTGTTTTCATCCCTCATGGACCCGGTGCGGTCAAGGATATTGCGTCTCAAATCAGGGATGGACTCATCCAGGGCCAGACTCTCAAAAGCGACTGAGCCGAGGCTCGTCTTTATTTGTTTGTTTCTAATGGGGTGTGATATTTGGTTTGCTTGTTTGTTGGTTGTAGTGTGGATATTTATGAATATTTTTAAGGTGTGTTGATATGCTAATGTGATGTTTTTGGTAGAGAAATAAATTGTAACAAAGTATTTTTCCTGGTCAATTTGTTTAAAAGATGTATAAAAAAAACACGGGGGCTGTTAGGAGATTTGTCGAACGATGCCTTATTCAATCGAACTCATAACAAAATAAGAAACAAATTCAGAAAGGAGGATATTGATTGAAGAAGTGAACGAGGTTAATTTTTTGTATATTTATGGTTGTCGAAGCAATTGGTGGTGTTTGGTGGTGTTTCGTTCGAGTTCTCATTTATATTGTTCGTGGACTTTCATTACTCAATATAAACTGTTTGGGGTTATATTGCATCGATATATTGACTCGACGCGATCATGTGAGTGTTCGTTTTTGCTTTTTCTTTTTTTTTCTTATATAGACTAGCAAAATTCGTAAGTTGTTCCTTTTATATTTTATACAATTGTTTTATGATATTTGACGTGGCCAAACTAATTTAGAAAGTAAATAAAATATTTAAGAAAAGAAAGGAAAAATAAGGAAAATTTAAGGGGACATTTGAGAAAAATATAATTAAATATGTATTAACATGAGATGAAGTTTTAGGGTATATGACATTTTTTCTCTCTAAATATAAGTGTTTTAAATAGCGGCGCTTCAGCGGCGCTATAGCGGATTTTAGGAGTTAAACACTGCATCGCTTCGGAATTTAACTCTATAGCGTTTTGTTCCGCTGCAACGCTATAGCGGACTGCTATTGCATGAATCGTTCAAATATAGCGGCCGTAGCGGTGCTATAGCGTGATTATTATTATTATTATTATTATTATTATTATAATAATAATAATAAAAATCATAATAATTTTAATACTAATAGTACCAATAGTAATAACAAAAATAATAAAAAAATAATGAAGTAATAATAATAATAATCATTACACAATAATAATAATAATTATTATTATTGTTATCATTATTATTGGTATTAAATAATAATAACAATAATAATAATTATTGTAATAATATTATTAATAATAATAATAATAATAATAATATTTATTATTATTATTATACAATTATAATTATTGTTATTAAATAATAATAATAATAACAATAAAAATAATAATAATAATTATTATTATTATAGGAAGAATAAGATCAACAACAACTATTATTAGCATTATTATAATTACAATAATATAATAACAAAATAAAAATAAAAGTAGTAGTAATAATAATAATAATAATAATAATAATAATAATAATAATAATAATAATAATGGTGATAATAATATTAATAATAATAATATATTTTTCTTAGAGATGAATTTTAAATTTATGTTAGTTTGTCAGGTTGATATAAATAAACATTCGATATAATTTTATTTATAATATCGGGCAACTAAATTATATTTATATGCATATTGTAGTATTATAAAAATAATAGTTTTGATCAAACTCCGCTGCGATAGTGAATCGGCGCTATATCACCCGCTAACGCTAACCGTTAAATTAAACGTCAAAAATGCCGTGTGCCGCTACACGCTATTTAAAACATTTCTAAATATATATGAATTGAATTGACACTTGTCAGTCACATATAAAAACTATATATTTTTAGTAGTATAATAATAATAATAATAATAATAATAGTATAATATGTATGGGTCTTAGACATGAGTAACACCATCTGGCTCGAGTATTTTTATTTTGTCTTTTATCAATATACGCGCGTCTCCAAACAAACGGGTTGGGGGTTCATTCTCTTATATATATACATGTTGCTAAGGAAAATCCAAAAAAAAAAGAATCCACGCAGGCAAAATACACTAATGAATTTAGCAAAATATACTCTTCAAATTAACAAAATATACTGCTAAATCCAATATGTTAACAAGGTTAAAAATTAATAATAAAATAATATATTTTCAACAGTATATTTTGCTAAATACAAGAATATATGTTTCTAATTTCAACAGTATATTTTGGTCCTTGAATTTTTTTTTGGATTTTTTTTAGCATTTCTCTCTCTCTATATATAGTCTTTTTTAAGTTAGTATATGTTTAAAAATATTTATGAATATTTTAAAATGAATAAAAAAATAGAAAAAAAGTTAGATAAAATTAAATATGAAAAATAGAGAGGTGTTATGAATATATAAAATATATAAATGTCATATTGTAACTGAAAATGAAATATTGAAGGAGCAATTATAGGAATTTAATCTTTACATTGTAACGTACACTACAACAGAGTGGAGTATCAGCGACGGGGCCACCTTTTCAGCGACGGACCGTCGCAAATAAAAAGCACTTTCTGCGACGGGCCAACGCAACGAGTTATTACCGACGGTATTTTTCTCCGACGGCCCGACGTTGTTTCCGACGGCCTGTCCCAGATACTGTTACCCGTCGCAGATACTCTTTACCGACGGCCCGTCGCTCATGTTCTAAACTTTTGCGTTGGCCCGTCGCAAAAGTCCACACCCGACGCAGAAATCCCAAGCCCCGTCGCTGAAAATTCTCCCACGGCCCGTCGGTGATGTAGACACCCTTTATATACCCCGTTGGCCCCCTATTCTCCCTCTTTACACAGCCGCGCCCTCACTAAACCCTAACCCTAGAACACCAGCCCTCTCTTCCCTCTTTTCTCCACAGCCCCCTGTCCCGCCCTCACTACATCCCTCTCTCTCACCCCTCTCTCTCTCGTCCCCCTCCTCTCTCTTTCGTTGCTTTGGAGTTCCCTCGGTGGTGGAAGATCCCTTCTTTGTACGAATCTCAGTGGTGGTGGGAGCTTGGTCTCGTTCTCTCGGTGGTGGAAGCTCGGCCTCCTCTCTCCCGACCTTGTTCTCCAAAGGTATGCGCTCTCGGTCTCTCATGCTATTCCAACTCCTCCATATTCCTCTCTCTCTCTCTCTCTCTCTCTCTCTCTCTCTCTCTCTCTCTCTCTGGTTCTGGTGTCGCAGATTTTAGTACGAATTTTGTATTTAAATCGCTAATTGTTCACCAAAGTACTGCTTAATCTTAATTAGATCTCACTTCTTTGTATTTAAATCGCTAATTATTTTTTTTATTATTATTGTTTGTTGAGTAGATAAGAGAAGAAAATGGTTGGAGGAGGAACGGAACCGAGCTTGAGAAAATATCTCGGCGCAATCAAGGACAGCACTACTGTTACCTTAGCCAAAGTTAACAGCAATTACAAGGTAAAAATATAAATTCTTACTTTATTTTGAAATATCCTCTTTTTTCTTTTTAATTTTTGAAATTAAATTGAATTACCAATTTTTTTTTGTGTGTTTAGAAATTGGATATTGCGATTGTGAAAGCAACGAACCATGTTGAACGTCCTGCCAAAGAAAAATATGTAAAAGGTACTTTGTCATTCTTATTTATATTAATTATATTCGTTGTATCTTGTTTATTTTGCAGCCATTTTCGGTGCAATTTCATCATCGAGACCCAGAGCGGATGTGGAATACAAGGACAATAACTTGATGATTTGGGATGTCGGTGGTTCAAACAAGGTATAAATAAATTACTGTCATTTTCATTTCTCATTACATATTTGTTCTTGCACTAACTACAATATAAAGAGGTTGTTGGTTATTGTAATGGAGATTCATATTGAATAAGATTTTCTCTCTCTCAATTCTCTCTTTCTTTGTTATTACTATTGTTTTATTTTACAACAAGAGGTATTTTGATTCTTTTTTGACACCATTGATTGTTAAATGCAAATACTATTTTAATTACATATTTGAACAATGTTTAAATTGGATGTACTTGATTACATTAGTCTTTATGATCGAGTATATTCTAAATATATGATCTAATATATCATTCATATAATAATAAATTTATTAGTTATTAATTATTTGTTTATTTGTTTATTACTGGTTAAATAAATTATATGTCAAATGGTATATGGTTTTGTAAATATATGAGATCATATAATTATATGAACTAATATATAATTAATTTATTATTAAATATTTATGATTTTACTAAAAAGAAAAATACTAAGCATTATTTAGTGAAATTAAATATTACAAACAGAAGGATGTTTTGTTCAAAAAAATTTAACACCATTAAAAATTAACTTCAACATCTTTAGAGATATTTGAAAAAAAAAATTATTTTAGGATTTTTTTGGAACATCAAAAAATGAGAGATTTTTTAAAGTAATAAAAAAAAAATAGGGGATTTCAAAAACCCCCCTTAATGAATTCTATGAGTGCATCGGGTCGGATCTATTAATAACATATCAAGATCCGTTTGTAAATATGGGCTTCTAATATCAGTCCGTTTAATTAGGGCTAATAAGAATCCAATCCATTTAATTTATTAGGTTTTCAAGCCCAATGTTTTATTAATCTTTGTTGAATAATTCAGTCAAGTTTAAAAAACATATTTTCCGTATCGTCGTATCTGTGTCGTATCATAAATCATATGTTAAATTGTCGTATCGCCGTATCCGTATCGCTGCAACCCAGGGCTATATAATCAAATTTAAATGTTTTGGTTTAAACGTGTATTATTAATTATTATGAATTTATTTATTACAATTAAATTATGTATAGTTTTCTAATATAGACCTCTCTGAACTACCAAGAAAACTATATTTTATCACTATACATAGTGGTGCCCCACTTTGTAGCCATAATTCTCCAATCCTATATTAATCAATTTTATTATTCATCTTATCTTCTATACCTTTATCCCTTATTATAAATGTCACTAGCATAGACTTTCTAGAAGAATTGCCAAATCTCTACGTACTCAACAATCATGATTTTCCAAACATATTAAATATATTTCAACCTTTATCCCTTATTAAATAAAATTAGGGGGTTGTTGAAAATTGAAATCACTATTATGTACATTACAATTATTGAGATTGTCATACCATATAGTTCAAAAATATTCCTTGTGAAATTCAAATTTTGTAGTTCCTTTTTGGTTGAACTCGAAGCAAAGTTTTTTCAACTCTTGTGCCAAGATTGGAGCCCCACAATAAAACACACCTAAAATAATGTTCAAAATATATACTTAATGTAATGAATGCAATAAGTTAACAAAGTATTGTTTATTGATAAGATATATTAAAACTAACCAATCGTTGCATTTGGGTGCTTGGTGCATGCTCTCGAAAAAACCCTCTTCCAATTTGGCCTCGCAAAATGTGTTTTTACCTGCAAATTGTATGTAAATTTCAAATTTTAAACTTAGTAAACATTCCATTTTATTAATGAACTAATAAACTTGAATGTCGTGTCATGAATCTTTTTTGTTTTATTAGGTTTTATTAATTAACAATTTATCCACAATAACTTGTCGTTGAGTAGTTCTCATAGCATGTTTTGTCAATGTGGCCATAAAATAAGTTTGAAGTTCTTACAATGCTTGCAATTTTCACCTTTTTGAAGTTGAGTTTGAACAAATTGAATTTTCAAATTTTAGACTTCCAAAGACTTTATTTTTATTGTAAGGCTATTAAATAAATAAAAATAAAAGCCTACTCTAGTTCCAGAGACAATATCAACACCATTTTTGGCATGATTAAGAGATTGAAGCATGGTTATTAGTGCTGATCTAGCATCCCCTTCCTCATAAACACTTGTCAAATAGTTGTGCATTTCAATTATACCCTATTAAATATATCAATCAATTATTACTTTCCAAATGCCATAAATACATATATCTAATATCATGTATACCCCTTAAAAGAAAAAAAAATGTATATGTTGTGTTTAAATCATGTCAAGATGATATTTTATACAATTTCTAATGATATTGATCATATTTTCCAATTTGGAGGGGTGATTTTTCTTAGTTTATTAGGGGTATACATGATATTTTGAGATTTTGCATGATACACATGAAATTTGGAAGAAAATGTAATATTAGTTACCCTTTGATCTAAGTCGTCCACTTCATTCATCACACCTTTGAACCAATCAAAAGAGCCTTGCTCACGAGTAACCCAATAAAAATAAGCATTTGTAGTTTTCATTATTCTCTTCGATAGTGTTGAAATTCTCATCAAACTTGTTAAATCCACGTTTTCAAGTCTTTGATTCAATCTTTGGTTCAACTCCGATTTCTCCTCCTAATAACAAGAAAAGTTTCTCAAGACAATGAGACAAATCTGTGAATATTCATGAAGTTTACTTACGTCTTGTTCTTCCATTTTGACAATGTTATTTAATAGGTCCTTTAATATACTTATAAATGGTGTAGCTCCAATTCCAAGTCCCACGAGTAATAGAACATCATAATTTTTGTAATCTTGAGAGGGAGCACCAAAAGGCCCATCAATCAATAGCTTCGGTAAACTTGTAATAAAAAACATATAAGATCATTATAATCTTCAATTTAATCAACGAAAAAAAAATCTTCAATTTTCTCAAAAACAAAAAAAAAAATCTTCAATTTACTATTTTGTTGGGATTTATGTGGTATTAGTGAGAATTTGTTGGGGTACACATGAAATTGCACCGATTTTTAAAAAGATTGAATTGAAGTTTCAAATTGAATTTAAGTACCATGTTTTGGTGGTTTCATCGGCTCTGAGAAGGCCACTTTTACCCGAAGCAGATACTTCGCAAGCCTCGGCGAAGACCCGTTTGAGTTCTCTCGTCCAATCACCGAGTTGTCTTACGTGTATGCTAAGATACTCATCATTTGGTGCTGAGGTTATTGAAAAAGGATGCCTAAGTAAAACGATTTAGGTCAATAAAATTGTCAAATTAGGAAAATTTGCTAAAAAAAATTCCAACATTATGCCAAAATTGCAACAACAACAAAAAAAAACCCTACATTCTTTTATTTATTTTTCTTCTAATAAAAACATCATTTTTGGCATAATGTAGAATTTTTCTTGCAAATTCCCCTTGTATATTCTCTGGGATTGTTCAAAAGGATATATTTAATTAATTACCATTCAAATGGAGAAACTGTGGGGCATTGAACAAACATATATTGTCCACTTTTATAGTTGAATCCAAGTGGTTTTGACATTTGTAGTGTCAAAACATTTCCATGATATATTGCTACCTAATTAAAAAAAGAACATCAAAATATACATAAATATAGCATGTTAATCAAATGAAAAACTCTACACTTACCGAATTATTTTACATAATCATCACCGAATAACTAAATTAGGTAATAACATGACATTTAAGATATGGGTCCCACTCAATTTGTTCATTCAATTACAAGGTAAAAATATAATTCGGGAGTGAGTCGGTGGTTTACTTATGTGAGTGTATCATGCCCCTTAATCAAATTAATCAAATGTATATAAGATCATTTCAAATGATCATTAATTTATACCTTTGTTATTTGTACAGAGTAGTTTCCAGATCTGAAAGCTCTCAAAACTCTCTCCCCTACATAAATACAGAGTGGGACCACAAGATACATCCACGTCTACAATAATAACATATAATATCAACAATATTTTACATAAATATTGAAATTAATTAACGAAGAGCATTTGTAAAACTATTGACTTTAAGCTGAGTTCATACAAGTGTTTTTGAATTTTATGATTTCGAAATTTTCATTTTGTTTTTCAACTTTTAAAAAAAAAATCTTCTTGCTTTGTAACGGAAAACATAATTCGAATTTCTAAAATTCGAAAACGCAATTTCTTAAAAACGTTACTTTGACGTACAAATCCTCGTTAGTGCAAGGCTATATATATTAAAAAAAAACTATAATTAATTAGCATACCGTTTTGAGATACCAACGATGAATGAAGTACAAAAATTGGCCATGAATCACGAGCAAAACATAAACGATGGCAAATAAATGGTGAGAGTACCAAAACGCATTGAATCCCGTGAGTTTATCGAAAGGTTTTGGAAGTTTGATCAGACTTCTTCTAAACCATCTCGTTGCGAGTAGAAACGAGATCGCCATGGTAACTATCATTATGAGACCGGTTAAACCTTCAGGGCCTCGAATTAGGTCAAAGTATGTGGGTTTTGGGACTCCAAAATCACGATCCATTGGCGAGTATTCGTCTTGAGTAGAAGACATTAGACGAGGAAAATCGCACGACAAGTGGGTCCCGACATGGAGAATTATTCCTAGTAGAATAGCACCTCCAATTGTCTGGTAATAAAAGTACTTCCAGGGTCATTAGGGACTATTTCATGGTAACAAATATGAAAATTTTCAACTATATAAAACAGATGAAAAGTTCAAAAAAAGGTGGAATTTGAAAGTATACCCCTGCAAAATATCAGAACATTACTTATACCCCTTCAAATGTGAAATATTATGGATAATCCCAAAACATAGAAAAATAGGTATATATATGTTTTTTTTTTTGAATGATATCCGACAAGTGATCGCTTTCGTTACTGATACATAATTAAAAATATGTATATATGTTATTTCTTATGGTTTTGTAGGGCCGGTATACCTGTATTTTGTAGGGGTATTCGTGATATTTTTATATAAAAGTTTTGGGCTTACGTTTAGGGTTTAGAAAACCTTTTGTTTTTAAAAAAGTTAACCTTCTGTACTGCTTAACTTTTTAGGGGCATATGTGATATTTTGACATTTACAGGTGTACACATGTAATAAAAAACCGATTAGATTACTAACTAACCTTGTGGAAGTTAATATTGTCATCAAATGGCAAAATTCGATTGGCCCACGTAGATCTAAGCCACGTCACTGTATTTCTACAAACTGGCAGTAAAATTATCGCCATGTTAAGTTTCAAAGTCTCAGCAGCTCCTTTGGCCAATGTCAGACAATAACCCATCACTTGAAATGCATACCTAATTGTTTTTTGTCATCAAAATATTTCTTATTTTACAAGGGTATTTGTGATACTAATAGGATTTCAGAAATGCATACTTGTTTTTGTATTGGATGAATTTCCAAGTGAATAAACCAGCCATGATTAAGACCCATAATCCGAGAACCCATAACCTTTTCCAGTTTTCTTCCAAGTAGTAAACTAGTTCCGCGATGACGTGCCGAAATCGGTTTTTCTTTCGAGTTAGACTCGTACTCAGGTTTTGACTCGGCGCTTGGCTCGTGCAGCTCAGTCCTTGGCTGTAGTTTATATATGGATCCTTTTGTAGTAGCAGAGATTCTAATTGCCATAACTGTATACAAAATGGAATATTGATACATTCATGTACTGTACTGTAATAATGTAACATCAATTTTAGTTCATAATTAAATAGTGTTTTAGCATGGAGCATCCATGTCACAAGGAATTCATGAAAGATACTTTTGAACAACAGAAGAGGATATATTTATGACACTGTTAACCAGAACAGTAAATATATTCAATTTGGGCCATACATAAAAAAAAATTACATTTTAGACTTATGAATTTCTCATTTTGATCCCTAAATATTATTAGGATTATAATTCATGTTCTGAGTATAGTTTTTAATGAAATGGAAGTTTACTACATCGTCGAAATTTGCGTACCTCGATGTAGCCAAGCCTCTCGGGATCGAGCTCCTCCATGATGAGAGCTGCATATTCCTCAGCTTGTTCTTTTAATTTTGTGAGTTTGTTTGCAGATGCACTTAACATTATTATCTGAAACAAAAAAATAAGTTCATAAAACTAGTCACAACAAATAATCCTTGTGTTTTAACTTTTTCTTGAAACATAAAAATGCCAAATATCCCCAGTCTATATGATAATGACACCACAAGAATCAATGAATAACGTACATGATAGTGATTCGGACAGAAATAATTTTGATGATCAACAATAAAATTTGTTCCAGCTGTCACAATCAAAATCTCACCCTGTTTTATTTGGACAAGAATATTTTTTATGGTTGCAAAAATTAGTTTTCTGCAATCGTCAAAATTGTTTATGTCCGAATCATTTATCCTAACGTATATGTCTTTTACCTACTTTAGTTTCCTAATGCATTAAAGGGCAAATAGGCAAATTTTCTAGATAAATATATTCCACAGTCTATTCAGTTATTTTCATGCTATTTGAATGGCAAAAAGAATATTTGCATGCTATTTACCTTTTTCTACTAATCATTGACTATGAAAAAATATACAAAAGGTATCTTTCATGGACCCGGTTTTTAAGTACACAGCTATTAACCATTATTCACAAATAACTGGCTAATATTCTTTAAACAAGTCTATTAAGGAAAATTCTGATTTTGGTGGATTTGGTGTCCTAAACCCAAGTACAAGTTTCATTTCTTAATTTTTCCTGTTTTTGCTTGAACTTTCAACGTTCACTTTTCCTTTAGAACCAATTAATCTATATTTCTTGAGCTAAGTTTCACCTTAATATTCATGTCATGTGATAAGGACACTTGCATAAAAATTATATGTAACTACTATTTTTCACTGATCTTCTTCAGCAATTCGGTGTGACCATATGTGTGACACTATCTCTATCAATTACATGAAAAAATGGCATGAACAAACTACTCATTTTTAATTTAATTTAATTTACCTCTTTAACTTCAGCTTCATTAATTCGACCATCCATATTCTTGTTAACCCTAATTAAGTACAAACATGATAAATAAACATAGAATATCATAGTTTAATTAATATGTCATAGTAAATTTTACATCTCGAAAAATATCTGAAGGCGGGAATCGAAGCTCTGATCGGTGATCTGTGACCAAACTTCGCACAACTCATCTCTACTTATCTTATCGGACAAATGGCCCAAATCCAAATCCAAATTCATACCTTTTCTTCGACTCAAAGCATCGAACAACTCTAGCGCAAACTCCTTCGACTCCATCATCCCTGGTTCGAAATAATCATCTCAAAAATTTCAAACAATAATGCAAAAAAAAAAGATATGAACTTAACATGCAAATACCTATGCATTCAGGAAAATCCGAGCGACAAAGAAGTCCGTCCTTAGCGAGAGTAAGAAACTTGGTCTCTACTTCATTCCACGAATCGGCTCTACTCCTACTGATAAACCTGAGTCCTTTGAGTGCTCGTTGGGCTCCTGACCTAGACCGGTCAATCATCGAACTTTGTCTCCGAGCTGCTCGGGCGGCAAGGGCCAATTCTATCGCAGAACATGGTTCAGAAGTCGAAGGATAATTACCACTACTTCCTTTACTCAAGTTTCTAGAAAAGCGCTTGATTTCAGCTTTGCATTCTTGAGAGAACTGTTTCGCACGCGAAACGGCGTCCGAGAGGCGGTTGGAGGGGGTCCGGCAAACGGACGGAGAGACGGAGCCGGAGGTGGTGGCGGAGTAGGAGGGGAATATTCCGGCAGGCTCGATACTTCTGAGAATGAACGTGGCGTCATTGTGGAGGTCGAGGGTTATCTCAACGAACTCCTCGCCATCATACAAGAACCTTCCGGAGTTTATACTCAGGCCCGAGGACGATGCCACTGGAGAAATATCCGGCTGTGGGCCCGGTAATGGCGTGCCGGTTCTCATTGGGACATCTAGAGGTGCATTGTTTGGGAAAGGAGGATTATTGGTGAATTGAGAAAGAGAGAAAGAGGAGAGAGAGGCATGAGGGTGTAAGGTGGAGAAAATGTGAGCTTGGTTGTTGGGATCATAAGCAAGTAATTATTTTCTACTTGTCTGTGTATTATATATAGGGAGTAGGAACTTCGTTAGGTGTTCAAACCGCCCTGGAAATGGAATAAGAAACAAATATTTTATTTTCTTAATTTTGGAAGAGTTTAATTATGTTTTGTACTTTCGTATTCTGCTTAAATTGTTTAATTGAATGGATAGGAATGCAATTTGGACAGTGGATTAACATACATGCACTCAACACTTTAGATTTTTTAAATTCTTTATTTCTTTTCAATCAAGCAATTCTTAGACTTTGTATAATATTTGGATTTGGATTCTTTTATTAGAATACTTAAACATTGTTAATAATCTAAAAAATATTTGGATCCTTTTATTAGAATACTTAAACATTGTTAATAATCTGATGTGGCAAAATATCAATTATTTATATTTAATCAGGATTTGTTTTCCAGCCTTTGTCTAATTAGATAATATATGAGTTGTTTGCTAGACCAACAAAGTCATGCTACAGTTTCTCCTTCTAGAATGAGCAAGACTATATCATATATGATATATATTATGGGCTTTCCATTAATGAATTGTAATTGGGAGTGGTTGCATTTTATTTTTCTTTAGTTTCATTGACCTAATTATCATGATTATCTAGTTATAAGAACAACATTTGTTAGATGTATATTTTATTGGTTCCTAGAATAAATTAACTTCTTCGAGCTCACCAAGAATACATGATATACATCACCATATAAAGTACAAAAAATGTTACAAGATAAATAATTAAAATTAATAATATAATATTATCATTTATCAAGAACAATAAATAGGTTGATGAGTTCTTTTTATCTACTGCATTTATAAATTAGTATATATATATATGATTGAAGCCTCAAGCAATTAAAATTGGACATTCAAAAATGACACGTAGTGGGGAAAATATCCTAATCAATGTCAAGACATAGTCAAAAAAGAGAAAATGTTATTACGCCCTAATTAAGAAAATGATACTGATTAATTTGGTAAAGGGACTCGACACAATTTGGACACAATTAATTAGAGGTGTGACTTATAAGTAATTAATAGTTCTAAATAAAAAGTAGTATGTATTTCTTTCTCTTCCAAGTTTCAATAATGCAGGGTTATTTTTGGATCATTATGTCCACTATACAAACACAGGCTTATTTACCAAAGGACAACCAATAATATATAGAACAGATAAATCCATATTTATTTATTTTTTGAGAAAAAATAAATCCATTTTTAAAGTGCAAGAATAATATATACATATTGAATATTGCTCTGTCTTTTCTAGTACTGATTTAAAGCTATTTGCAAGGGCTTTTCTAAGAAATTTCTCCCAAAAAGTAGGAAAGCAAGAGATGGAAATTTTTCATGGTGTCAATTTCAAAGTTTGGTGCAGTTTGTTTGGGTCTAAACCCTTTTGTACGAAACTAAATTACCATCACAAATTCATAGGTTTCCAGTCATACCAACTAGTCATATTGATCACAAATTGTTCATTACCACAAAATTAAATTCCAAAATTGAGTTCAAATCAAATAAAGTTTTGAAGCATTTACTATTTTGAATGGGATTTGAGCATCTCACTGGAAAATACTATATAAGGGTTGTTTGGCAAGTGAAATTAGTAGAGTGGAATCGGATTATAAGGTGGAGGAGTAAAAAATTCTGGAGTTAGTAATTTTACAATTTGGTTGGATGTCTAAATTATAAGATGCTGGAAAATATAATTTTTTGTTTAGTTGTTTATGAAATTCTGGGTATTTATAAAGCTGTTTGATAAATTTTTTACTTTTTATGAATATTTTTTATTTAATAAAAAATACGGATTTTCTATTTAGCTTATCATTAATAGATAAATATACTTGAAATATTACCTTAAATACTCATTAATTAATAATTACTCATTAAATACGGATTTTCAGTACAAAAGATTTTACAATGAGGAAGTTATATACATATATATTACATTTCAATAAGTTATGGCCATTACACTCAGAAAGAGATTGATGGAATCCTCTTCAATTTAACTAGCATTACCCCGCGCAATTGCGCGGGGCTGTTCGGGTTTATAAGTAATGTAGTTGAAAAAAATTGTTGTTCATTTTGTGTATGTGACTTTCTTTTTGTAATCATTATTATATGTGTAATTTAGTGTGTTGTGTGCGAGTGAAATTTTGTAGCAAAAATCGTTTGAATATTTTAAGAGCCGGATTTCTTGAATAAGTAAAATAATAGTTCAGAAAATATTTTGTGCGAGTGAATATTTTGTAGCAAAAATCGTTTGCTAAAAAAATTATCTATATTTTATACTTCATAAGTAAAATAAGGAAAAAGAACGAATGAGTCGTCATGAAATTTATTAAGAACATAATAGTTCAGAAAACATTGCTGAAAAAAAGAGTGTTTTTAATTTCACAAATCCTTAATTTCGCTACATATTTAGCACAAATATTTTTCGTCCTTTGTGTGGTCAGCCAACAACAAAGTTTGACGATGTCATCGCTAACCGTTTCGTTCGAACCTTTAATTTAAATTATGTCATGATTATTCGCACATCCATGATTTGGTATATTTTTAACCCCCTAATTTTTTTTTGGATATTATAAAAAATTCTCTATCTTTTCGAAAAACAAAGTTTGGATATTAATTTTTTTTTCCCAAAATACCCTCCAAATCTCATATGTAATAATTAAAACTTATTTTTGTTATTTTTTATTAATTTTAAGAAAATTCATAAACACTTCTTAACACGTAGTGATTTAAAAAAATTTAAATTATTACATATTTTGTTTATATAATTTTAATATTACATTCTTTATTCATAAAAAAACTAACATTAAATGATAATAAATAAACATCTTGCGAATATATTCATAGAAAATATCTATTTAAACATCTATTTTTTATGTTAGTTTTCTTTTTATGTATTTTTTAATAGTTTTGTGATATTTTATTTTTAAATATTTGCAAGATGTTCTTTTATTAATATTGTTCAACTTATTATAATTTTATTTTAGTTTTTCAAGAAAAATAATAAAGAACCAAAATGTAAATTTTAAAACTTCGAAGTACCAAAATGCAAATATAAAGGACCAAAATGTGAAAAAATGACCAAAATATAATTTTTTTAAAAAAATAGGACCAATTTGAGGCCCCTGGACTAAAATGTAAATTTCAAAACTTCGAAGGGCCAAAATGCAAATATAAAGGACCAAAATATAAAAAAAAGGACCAAAATGTAATTGTTTTTCGAAAAAAGGATCAATTTGTAAATAAAAAAGGACCAAAATATAAAATAAATATTTAAAAAAAAAGACCAAAATGTAATTGTTTTTCGAAAAAAGGACCAAAATGTAAATTTTAAAACTTCGAGGGACCAAAATGCAAATATAAAGGACCGAAATGTGATAAAAAAGGACCAAAATGTAATTTTTTTTAAAAAACAGGACCAATTTGAGGCCGCTAGACCAAAATGTGAATATTAAAACTCGAAGGACCAAAATACAAATATAAAGGACTAAAATGTAAGCAAAAAAGGACCAAAATGTAAATTTTTTTTAAAAAAAGGACCAAATTGTAAATAAAAAAGGACCAAAATGTAAAAAAAATATTTTTTTTTTACGAATAGGCCCCTGGTGACGTGGCTGCACCAGGGGGCTGCAAATCCCCTTGAATTAGTATATAGTATAGATATCGCGTCGAATTCAATTCAATTCGAATCTCAAATTGATATTTGTATCTCCTCATCAACTACTAGAAATAAGGACTGGTGTAATGTTATGTGACAATGCATTTTTCTAATAAATTACTTACTACTAGGTGGCTTACCACTTACCACTAATACTACTTATTAAACAAAACTCTTAAGTTTTTCAAAGTCCAATTAAGAACTCTTACACATAAATAAATAACTAAATAACCGCAAAAGCCCTCGAGGTACCGGTAAAATGTCTAATCTTACCAAACAAGCTTTTCGAAGTGCCATAATGTCTCAACCTATAAACCCCAGCAGGGGCATTTTGGGGAATACGCCACTCGATCCTTGCATGGCTTCTCGAACTGAGTTTCGAAGGCCTCGACCAGACAAACCTGACGCACCAATCGTCGTCGTCGTAAACCCCGATCCAATCGGTACCACTCCCATCCAGCATTTCGACGAGCATGAACGTGCCGTTGGTTAGCAAGTCGTTTCGAGGACAGGCCGACCAGAACGTCGCGTTTACGATATCGCCCCTGGAGAATGTGGAATTCGAAGGGACGTCCTTGCTGACGTCGCCGAAGCTTACTCTTGGAGGGGTAGAGTCGAAGACGACAGCTGGCAAGAGACCGATTTGTTTCGATAGTAAATCGGGCGGTTGGACGTTCGAGCTCGGTTGACTTTTACTTTGACCGTTGACTAGGGCTGATGTCAGCTTCTTGAATTCTTGGATGTATGCGCTTAGTGTGTGCGGACCGTATAGAGTCGATGCACCCTGTAAAATTAAGAAGTTAAGTAAGGTGGTAAGTGAAGTTAACTAAGGCAGGTGAAGTAAAGCATGGTGGTAAGTGAAGTAAAGCATGGTGGTAAGTGAAGTTAAGAATGGTGGTAAGTGAAATTACGTAAGGTGGTAAGGGAGGTTAGGTAAGGTGGTAAGTGAGGTTAGGTAAGGTGGTAAGTGAAGTCAAGTAAGGTGGTAAGTGAAGTTAAGTAAGGTGGTAAGTGAAATATGGGGAACCTCGTAGCGCTGGATTTCGTATTCCTCGAAAGTGGTGACGTATTGAGAGTAAGTGTTGGATAAACCGGCGATGACGACATGTACGTTATCGTCGAACTCTCCTTTGCCTTCGTTTATCAGCACGCTTTTTACAGCGTCTCTGAGCCTCCTCCCCGCCATCGTAGTAAATTCTACACAATCCTCATCATTATTAAATTACAATGCTTATCAAATAACTAGAAATAAGAGAGAAAAAGGGACCAAAATGTAATTTTACCTCCAGGCACGCAAAGAATCACGACCTGTCCGACTCGTAGAATTTGAAGTGGAAGTATTGCAGGCTACAAACAAAAACAATGTAACCAATAAACTCACTTTCAAGTTTTCTTTATTTATTTTGTTTTAAGAGAGAGAGAGAGAGAGAGAGAGAGAGAGAGAGTGAGAGAGAGAGAGAGAGAGAGAGAGAGAATTACGGCCCAATCATAGGGTGTAGTCATTTCGCCGGTATCGAGCAAAATGGGCTTCGGATCTTGACACTTAACTTGCTCCTCGCCAGGTGTCTTAAGCACATTCCTCACCAATCTCCAAAACGGGTTCCCCTAATAAAAATAACCCATAAAAACTCAAAAACCATTTCACAATAAAAAAACATTTTTTAAAAATTCTGACGACTCAACTGTATCGTCGCCTTGAGTAAAATCAAAAGCCCCGGGACCGTCAGTAGTCCCGGCCGCAAACGCGAAACCCATCGCCGCAGGGCAAGTCTTCGCCACTTTCGACGAATTAACCTTCACTTCGAGTTTCGAAAAATCCAAGTAAACGTGTCTATACTCAACTCCTCCTTGCACCTTCTCCTTCGCTTCCGTAAACAACTCCTTCGCTTTCTCCACCTGTCTCTCTGCAATTATCCTCGTGCTCTCAAACTCATCCGGATATCTAAGACAATAAAATAAAATAGTATATTGAGGAATAAAATGGTATATTGGATATTTAAAGTTTATTACCCGGGGCCGCGGCCGTAGCAGAGTTCGTTCTTGCCGTTGCAAGTGGAGTGGTTGAAATCACAAGAGAGGCCGGTATCGATGCAGAAGGCGCCGAGAGTGTTAGGGCTGACATCACCGCAGTTCGACTGGCAGAATGCCGAGACGAAACTCGGTTTTTTGGTGTTTTTTCTGATTCGTTCGGATATCGTCGAGAGTCGACTTCCTCCCGTGGATTCGATCGACGATGCGAGTTGAATTATTTCATTAACTGCACGAAAAGAATAATTTATAAGTTAAAATATATCGAATTTACCCGAAGAATATATAAACGTACATTTTTCGTTGGGTTGAGGAATGATACTAGAAACTCGTCTCGACCCTCGAAAATTCCCACTCGATTCCGATTCGTCGGCCCAATCCTCCATGAATCGCGCAGCGGCGCCTTTATTATCGCCGCTAATCAACGCGTTAGTGCGACTCATCGAGGTGCCGTGTGTCGCGAACCAGTTGAAGCTCCCAACCGGGCCCCACTCGTCGTCCGCAAATTTCAATAATGTCATGTCTTTATCCACGTTGTATTTGTACTTGCTACGTTCTGACGAGGGGTTGTTTAAGTGCGCGCTTGGGCTTCGGTTCACTCCCGCGTTGAGTAATTCCCCTGAAAATTGAAATTTATGGAAAATATCAGATTTACCCTTTGGGATGTTGAAATTAAGTGTGACTGGGATGATGCCTTTGTTGACGTATATTTCGCCGGAGCGAAGATTCTCGTGAGCTTGAACGATTGCTTTTTCGATTCCGTCTACGAGGACGTCGAAAGACTGACGCACGAATCCTAGAGAGGTGATGATGTAAATTATGTACTGAAGGTATCCTCCTGGTCCCGCGTGTGTATGAATCCCACTTATTCCCACGTTTTTTTCGGTATATAAATCTCCATATCTATCACAAATAATAAGGTATTAGGAATATATGTTATGTGTATAAATATTTGAGATTTACCTAGATTTGAGTCTTTCGAGAACTTTGATCGTGACGAGTTGAGAGGCCATGCACGCATCGAGATTCACAAAAGCAACTCGATTTCCACCATCAGGTTCGGCCACGATAAAGGCTCGAGCTTTGAGTCTGAAGTGGACGCCTGAGACGATTTGTTCTGCATTGGCGTAGCCCATCATGTTGACATCAGCAGCTGGGCCGGTGATGTCATAGCTCCCCATTCCGACCAAGTAGGAAGAGGCTGAGAGGAGGGGCATGGAAGTGAAGATGGTTGAAATGACCAACAGGAGGGAGAAGAAGGATTTCATGACGTAGAACTCCATTTGATAAAGAAACAATGGATCGGATGTTTAATTCACCATGAACGACTGCCAAATTGAAATGAAATAGGGCAATTACAAGCTTCCTCCATTGAAAATTGCATAAATTGAGTGCAATGGAGTGAAATCAGTAACCCCAAAGCAGTAATTCAATAAATCACTCAAAATAACAGTTCAAAATCACACTAAACAGTAAGAAAATTACCAGAGCAAATGCACAACGATGAATCAAACGCCTGAAAGCAAAACTAGACGAAGCGTAGAAGAAGAGTAGTGAGTACTTAAGCGAGGAGATAAGTGGAGAAATGGAGAAATTGTAGTTCCGTTCAAGTCGAGGAAAGAATGCAACGGACGATAAAACCCCACGACTTTCGTGTGTGAATGAAATAGACAAAGCAACGAAGTAAAAGAAACAGACGAGTGGGGTCGTGATTTTGCCTTTTGAGTGAAGCTTCAGACAAATACTTGTCAGCACTCCCTCCGCTTGTTTGTTGCACCCTCACTCAATACCTCTGTAAATTCGTCATTTTACAGGGGCTTTCCGGAAATGTTACTTCGTCGGCCATGGATTTTATAATTTCCTCCGTGATTTATTTGGACCGGCATTTTAAGCCTGCTGCAAATCTTTCATAGAGGCCCAAATAAAATAAAATTTGTAGGTACATTCATGCAATGTACCTGCAAAAACTAACAATTCATGCAAATGTTGTTGAATTGTATTCGCCTAACATTTATTTATATTGCCCGAGGATTTGGGACAAAAACTAACAATTTTATATTGGATAATCACATAATTATAAGATATTAGAGGAAACAGAGGTACATTTTTGTTTAAAAATATAGTGAAATTTTAGCCCAGATTAAATATTGAAATTGTATATCTTAGTGTTGTATTTTGTCCATTTTTTAATTAATTTATCATTTTTACAACAGATATAAGCTAATTAGGATGGGTAAAATAAATATATTTACAAGACAATGTTATATAAGAAGTTGCAAAGATAAAATGTGTAGTAAATTCACTAAAAGATTTTAGTGACAATAACTGTCACCAAGGGTATTAATTGAATAAATCAACGCATAATCATTTGATTGAGCCATCATCATGTAGTAGTTTCTTCAAATTATATTTAAAAATTGATGTTCTAATGGATTCAGTTAACATTTACTTAATAGAATTTAGTCAGAAAAAATAGAAGTGTTATGAAGCAAATATAAATAACAACATTTTTTTTTTTTCATAGTATAGAAAAGATAACAAAAAAATTAAAAAACAACACATTTTGAATCTATATTATAGTAAAAACGTATAAATAACAAAAAAAATCTTTAATTCCAAATATAAAAAAAAATATTGCTCCTCCCATTAAATTTGCAATGGAAAGGAGCCATCATAGAGAGCCACGTGGCTCTCTTTCTTTGGCTCATTTTTTTGGAAATTTTTTATATAACCCCAACTTCTTGATATTTAAAAAAAAAAACCTCAACTTCTTGGAAACTCCAAAAAAATCCCTATCTCAAACTTTTTTTTTTATATAATCCTCTACCGTTAAATTTGTCAATTATATATTAACTTTGAGATATTATTTTGTGTTAATGACCATTTTACCCTTGTATACTCTCTTCTTTAAACTAATTAAATCATAAATTAAATCCTAAGTGTCATATTTTTTTATTTAGCAAATTAATATTTTTCGTTAATGACCACTTTACCCTTGTATACTCTCTTCTTTAAACTAATTAAATCATAAATTAAATCCTAAGTATTATATTTTTTAATTTAGCAAATTAATATTTTTCGTTAATGACCATTTTAAACGTGTATACTCTCTTCTTTAAACTAATTACATCCAAATTGTTATATTTTTTAATTTAGCTTTCAGAAAGAATAAACTAGGCAAACATAAATATACGAATTTTCATAATTAGATAACATCATTCATAATTTGCATAATACGCCACAAGCTAACTTGAATCGCTGACATTGTCCTTCATGTACGGTGTTCATCGGGACCTATATTTCGCTTTTTACATGGACGACCAGGCGGTTTTTTTATGAGGAGGGCTAAAAAAAAAATTGTGCACTACTTTGCCAATTAGACTTATTTGACAAAAACTTGAATCGCTGATATTGTCCTCCATGTACAGTGTTCATCGGGACCTATATTTCGCTTTTTATATGGACGACCAGGCGATTTTTTTTTATGAGGAGGGCTCAAAAAAATTGTGCACTACTTTGCCAATTATACTTATTTGACCAAAAAAAAATATTGTATGAAGCTTGAACTATAAATCGAGTTAGCATCTGGTTTAATATGTAAATTATGAATGATGCTATATAATTATGAAAATTCATATATTTTTATTTGCCTTGTTTATTTATTTTGAAGGATAAATTGCTCCAATATTAATTTTTTAATTAAAAGAATATAACATTTATAATTTAATTAGTGTAAAGAGAGTATACAATGGTATAAAATAGTCATTAACAAAAAATAATATTTCAACGTTAACATATAATAGACAAACTTAACGGTAGGGGGTTAAATAAATTTTTTTTTTTTTTTTTTGAGATAGGTTTTTTTTTGGAGTTTCCAAGAAGTTGGGATTTTTTTTTAAGTATCAAGAAAAGATAGGAGATTTTTAACAAATGCCTTTTTTTTTTCCTCCCTTACAGTTCAACCACAATGATGATATATTTACCATACTTTCACTCTCACTCATACTTGTCAAGATAATGGTATATGACTTTGTGATGATAAAATTATTTGACACGGGTCTTGAAACTTAGTGCTAAGCAAGCCTAATAATTTCTGAGGTTTATACATTGCTAAACAAGCCTTAAAGAAATAGTGCACAGAAAAAAATAATAAACAAACCATCGCTATTAAAAAAATATGTTTATATGACTTTTGATCTTTCGACATTGCTATCACAATAAAAATGAACAAACCGCAGCGAAGCGCGGAAATTTTCCTAGTATAAATAATAATACAAAAATATAAATAAACAAAATATTTTTAATCCATAATATTAAAAAATATGGGGGCGGTTCAATAGAATTCTTACTCAGAGTTCTTATTCGGAGTCCATATCTAGACCTTTCATTTAATTTTGATGGATGGTTGAGATTTAAGAATAAAAGTATGCTGCCCAATATTAATGATGTGCCCAAACTACTCTCTCTCTTCCTAAGCCCCGCCTCTCTTCTCTTGCAAAAATCATACTTCTTCTTTTGGACAAATCATACGAGCATGCCTTCTCTCTCCCTCCCGCACCCACCTCTCTTCCTTTCGTGCGATTTTTACCCCTCTGGAGAGTATTACGTGATAAACAGGGTCAAAATCAGGTTTCGACGTCTAGTTATGTTTTTTTGTCTAATATGTGATGTATTCACAAAATTTATATTCAATGCAAAACTGTAGTATTGTAATTTTTTCCAATTAATGGACAAATGAGTGAATTTTTTACATACAAAAAGGGTCTGAGACAAGGCGATCCCTTGTCACCGCTGCTCTTTAACATTGTCGTGGATGCATTACAAAGGGCTATCACTAACATTGCCCCATTTTTGACTAATGCAGCCAGATTGACCCCTATTCCTCTACAATATGCAGATGACACAGTAATTTTTGTAGAAGCGCATCCAAAAAATATGCGAATAATAAGGCAAACTTTGAAGACCTTTTCTGAAATATCGGGGTTGGAAATAAACTGGAACAAAAGTAGTTTCCTTCCTATTGCTATACCACATGAGTTGCATGCGCATATCCAAAGCATCATTGGTTGTAACAAAGATAGATTACCGATGAAATATTTAGGGTTCCCACTAACCATAAATAAACCCAAATGTCGAGATTTCCTACCCCTGATAGAAAAAATACGAACAAAAGTGTCGGCATGGCAAGGAAAATTATTATCCTATGGAGGGAGATACACGCTTGCACAATCGGTTCTATCTAGTATTCCGTCATACCTAATGCAAGGATGTGTATTTCCAAAATGGGTCACCAAACAAATCGAAAGAATTATCCGAGCTTTCTTTTGGAAAGGATCTAATAGTGACAATCCGACAAATGCCTTAATAAATTGGAAGAAAGTATGCCTCCCTAAAAATATGGGGGGTTTGGGTCTTAAAAATCTTACAACACAAAATGAATCACTCATGCTGAAATGGCTATGGAAAATGGATACCCAACGAGATTCGTTATGGACATTGTGGATCCAAAAACTATATGGAATTAATTCAGTACAAGAATTACAAAACTGCAATCCAACGAAGTTATCTTTCTTTCTAAGGGACTTGAGTAAACTCATCCCCTTTTACATAGCCTCCACTTCGAGTCATCATGGACACACTACTAATATCCAATGGAAATGGACACGGGACCATTCCTTTTCAACATCAAGTGCATACATATCTTTAATAGATCCGGGGGAACGTATTTCATGGAGCAATATGCTATGGAAATCCAAAGCACCTATGAAGGCCAAAATTTTCATGTGGCTTACCTTAAATGGTCGCATCCTAACGGGAGACATGTTAAATCGTAAGGGGTGGATCCTTTTAGGTGTCCACTATGTAAGAATAATGAGGAATGTGCTGAACACATATTCATACAATGTGAGTATGCAAGAGAAATATGGAAATTAATACTTGATCATACAAACACTGTGATGACCCTAAATCGAGACCATACACTATTACAATTCTGGTGGAGCATCAGGAATAAGTTCGGCAAGACCCAAAGAAGAGTGTGGGACATCATTCTCATTGCAAGCACGTGGACGATCTGGTTAGAACGAAATGGACGAATCTTCCGCGGAAAAACAAAAACATCGTCACAGATTGCAACAAAATCAATGGAAACGGCGCTTCTCTGGTCAAGACATTGTTAGCATAATATTTAATGATTATCGGGATAGGATAGTTATATTCTTATTTTATTTTTTATTTACAATATATAATGGAATGTAAGAAGTCATGTAAAAACATAGGATACCGTTAATGACAAGCGATCGTTTGTCGGGTTCCATTCAAAAAAAAAAAAAAATTCCAATTTGCAATGTTAATTGTTGTATAGTGCATCATCCACTTTTAAGAGGTGTAGCCAACGTGTTCGACAAAATGTCTAAAATGGAGTGCAAGCATGATGCGATATCGTACAACATACTTATGCATGAGATATTATACCTAAACTGGAGGGATATAACAGAACATGTGAAAGTTTCATTTTTTCTGGATATTTTGAGAGTTTGTAGGGTCTGATATGAAAGTTTCATTTTTCTCTAGATATTTTGGACCCTGAAGTAGATGCAAGAGGCGTCGGAGCTAATCATCACCTATTTGGAGTACTGCCTTTATTTGTCTACAATACTCTGGTACAAGAAGTATATCAAAGGCTGGATACAATCCTCACAACATGATATCGAGACTGCGGTACCGTATGGTTTATGATTCAATTGAATTGTAATGTATAAATTTCAAAAGTAGGGTATTGTAATTAGTTTAAATTTGATGAGGGTATTATAATTAGTCTAAAATTTGATGATGGTTCGGGTTGCGATACGGTATTGTAATGTATATAATTTTATTTTTTGTGAATGAATAGATTGAAACGAATTGATTAAAATTAATTATTTAAAACAAATTGACTTCAACGATAATTATTGTGTACTTGTATTAGCTTGCACCAGTCGGTACCAAATGATGTTTGTACCGATCGGTACCAAATAACTTTTAAGTTGTATCCACATTGTTCAAAAAATCAGGAAATTTAAAAAATGAAGTGGCTTTTTCAAATGATTTTTGAACAGGACCATTTTTTAAATAAGTCCAAAATCATCCACTAGTTCAAAATACTTCAATTCAATACAGATTGAAAATTTAAAAAAAGAAAGAGAAAAGTCTGATATTGGTCCCTAAGAAATACCAAAATGTTCAATTTGCCCCCTGACATTTTTTTTGGATCAATTTGCCCCCCAATCTTTCAATTTTGTTCATTGTGCCCCCCAACTTTTTTAATTTCGTTCAATGTGCCCCTTCCGTCTATTTTTACCGTCAAATGGCTGTCAATGATGTTATTTTATTCATTTTTTTCAAACCCGACCCGCTTATTCTAACCCGACCCGTTTATTTAAACCCGACCCACATTTAAAACCCCTCTCTCTCTCTCCATCTCTCCGATCTCTCTCTCCATCTCTCCAATCTCTCTCCAGGTCGTGAAGAAAAAGGAAAAAAAAAAGCTCTCTCTCGGCGATCTCTCTCTCTCTCGACGATCTCTCTCTCTCGGCGATCTCTCTCTCTCTCTCGACGATCTCTCTCGGCCACTCTCTAGGTCAGTAAATCCATTCTCTCTCTCTCTCTCTCTCTCTCTCTCTCTCTCTCTCTCTCTCTCTCTCGTTGTTCTTAAATTTGTTTCACTCTCTCTCTCGTCAGATATCTAGGTCAGATATCTCTCCGTAAATTGCGTGATCTAGTAAACTTTCAAAGTAGGGTTTATTTAATCCAATTTAGGGTCTCTCTCTCTCTCTCTCCGTAGGGTTTATTTAGGGTAAATTTTAGGGTTTATCTAGGTCAGATATCTCTCCAGAATTTTTGCTTTTTCAATTTAGTAAATTTTAGGGTATATTTGATCCAATTTAGGGTTTACTTATTTCAATTTAGTGTCAATTTAGGGTATATTTGATCCAATTAAGCCAATGTAGGGTTTATTTATTTCAATTTAGTGCCAATTTAGGGTTTATTTAATCCAATTAGGCCAATTTAGGGTTTATTTATTTCAATTTAGGGTTTATTAATTTGTAATATTTTAATTATTTTTTCAGATTTTAGATTATGGCAAAAGAATATTTCTACGTCGTTTTTGTGGGCAAAAGGCCCGGTATTTACGACGATTGGGCATCATGCAACTATCAAGTTTGTGGATATTCGCGCTCGACATTCAAAAAATATTCGTCGAGGAAAGAAGCCGAGGATGCTTGGATGAGGTACTCGAATAGGGACAATTGGGCGTCGAGGAAAGCTACACTTAAATCAGTAAGTATTCATCTTTATATTATTTTGAGTAAAAAGTATTCATCTTCTTATAATTTGTTGATGGTAATTTTTCTAAATGGAGGATCATCGATCGAGCTATTGGAACTGGCCCATTAACTTCTGGACATCGAAAGAGTCGTAAACGTTTTGACGAGCTTAGAGCAGCACTGGATGACATGGGCATTGAGGGAGTCGTAGATGTTTGGACGGTTTAGGACCTGTCCATCTCGACGATCTTCGATAGAAGGCCTTCCATTAATTGGGACTGTATTGGGGTTCATGGATTTTCAGGTTATTTATGTTATTATGTTTGTTAGGTTTTTTAGGGGTATATGTGTAATTATTCTTGTACATTCACTACTTGTTTGATTTCGAGGTGTAATTCTAGGATTTGATATTGAGATGTAAAAATAGTTTGTAAGAGACAAGTTATAAGATAGTTTGTTATAAAATTTATTGTGAAGTTAGCAATTTGATGTATTCTTTTTGCGATTTTGTCAAACTGGCAAATTCATACCTATAATAAATATTCTCTTATTTGATTATACATATCGCAATACATACACCTCAATTAACCACCTCTAACCACTCAAAAAATACTCTCCATTACAATCATAAGACCTACATATTGCAATATATTACATTCAATAAACTATACCCTAACCATCACCATAACACATATTATCACCCAATTTCTCTCAACTAATTACAATTCAAAAAAACATATTGTATCCCTCACAGGCCTCAAACCATACTGGCACCAGTTAATGCAGGTACCAGTTATACCAGTTCTGGTACCGGTCAATACTGGTCGCTGAATTCATTAAAGAATTCTAGCCATTCATACAAGTCCTAAACTGAATAAAATAAGCAAGCAAATTTCGAAAATGAACAATTTTGCAAGAGGGAAGAGAAGATCAAGTCTTGCGAAGGTGAATTTTTGGTGATGTGCAAATTGCAGCCTTTGCTCCCGTTCTGTATCGAGAATGGTCCGATGAGTTCGCAGGATTCCGCTAGAAATTCCATCTACATATAACAACTTTAGTTAAAACCTCACCTTTCATGATTACGTGCTTGTAAAGAGGGAGAATAATTAATTACATTACTAATAGTAAATTGAGGATGAATTAGTTTGTTTTAAGGATTAATAGAACAATTGAGCTATTACTTGAGGAAATTTGGGTTGTATTATCAATTATGGGTTGCAAGCAACAAGATTGATTGAACAGAGGAGAACTTGCCGTCGTACCAGGCGATCGAGGTGGGTCGTGCCGTCTAGCGAGAGTGGGACAGGAGCGGCATTGGGCTTGAACTAGCTCGTGCCGCGGTACCTCGCTTCTCCTCAACATCCATTTCTTTTGTCTGGCCTTGCTTCTTCTCACCAATCGCACCTAGTACAGAAAATAATCTGTGGATGAGGGATCTCGAGAATGCTACAGGTCGTGTGCAGGATTCATCACCGGCGTTTGACAAGATTATCGATATTCTTCAACTCTTCGTAGTGAAGCTTCTTCTTTTCCGGACGAGAGAGAGAGAGAGAGTGGCGATTTCCGGCGAGAGAGAGTGGCGATTTCCGACGAGAGAGAGTGGCGATTTCCGGCGAGAGAGAGAGATAGGACTTACTGACCTAGAGAGTGGCCGAGAGAGATCGCCGAGAGAGTGAGATCGTCGAGAGAGAGAGAGATCGCTGAGAGAGAGAGATCGCCGAGAGCTTTTTTTTTTTTCTTTTTTCTTCACGACCTGGAGAGGAGAGATCGGAGAGATGGAGAGAGTAAATTGAGAGAGAGGGGTTTTAAATGTGGGTCGGGTTTAAATAAACGGGTCAGGTTAGAATAAGCGGGTCGGGTTTGAAAAAAATGAATAAAATAACATCATTGACAGCCATTTGACGGTAAAAATAGACGGAAGGGGCACATTGAACGAAATTAAAAAAGTTGGGGGGCACAATGAACAAAATTGAAAGATTGGGGGGCAAATTGACCCAAAAAAAATGTCAGGGGGCAAATTGAACATTTTGGTATTTCTCAGGGACCAATATCAGACTTTTCTCAAAAAGAAACAGTGGTTTTTTTCAAATGTGTTTTGAATAGGACGATTTTTCAAATAAGTCCAAAATCAACCACAAATTCAAAATACTAATTCATTACAGATTCAAGAATGAAATTGAAGTCCCCAAAAAAACCCAAACATAATAAAACACCAAACTTACAAACAAAAAAAACCCCATGAAACCCTAAAAATGAGTTAGAAGAGTCCTTGAGAAGAAGTGTTCAACAATTCAGTTTGAGAGAGAAGAGTCCACGAGAGAGATGAAATTTGAAACGTTTGGTAAGAGAGAGAAAGAAATATGAGCGCGTGATATAATTTAATCATCAGACCTGAAAAGAAAGTTCATGTAAAAGAAAAAGTCAAATGCATATGTGGGCAGTAGAAGAATTTAGTAGAAGAATTTGAAGAGTCGGGCAGGTATCTCAATCTGGGCAGTGTTGTTAATTGAATAAATCACAGCCATCAACACCAATTAAATGGAGGGATCAGATTTGGACTCCAAATAAATACTCCAAATAAGATCTTCATTGAACCGCCCCCAAAAATATATATAGTAAAGGAATATAAATAACATCATATTTTTAATCTCAAATCTGAAAAATGTGTAAATCATAGTAATAAATTATAAAATACATATAATAAAATACATAAATAATAGTAAAAAAAATATATAAATAATAGCAAATCTTTAATCTATAGACTATAGTATAGAAAAAAAAATTTAGATAATAACAATAACGATATAAATAACCATAAATCTTTTATCTATATAGTGTACACAAAATATAAATAATATAAAAAAGGTACGAAAGAAGGTAGGGTTAGTGTGGGGTGAGAATGCAACACTAGAGTGCATCATGACTGTAATTCTCCGATCAGTCATCCGGAGTGTATTTTCCAAGCGTGGCACGTGGCGTCTTTTGATAGATCCGACGCGCGGGAGTGCATTAAGGTGGAGTGTAAAATTATTTTTTTTGTTAATTATTTTATAAATTTCTATTTGAGATGTTTAATATGACTATTGGCTATTTTAAAGTATGTTTTATTACATATTAATACTTAATTACTTTATTCGCTACAAATTACAACATACGATATAGCTCTTGCTATAGCGCACGCTAATCGCTATCGCTATAAAAATAATCATCACCCTACGATATTGAGAAGAATCCAATATAAAAGCGAACAAAACTACCATAATAACCCCAACAATTATCCTGATAATCCTATCAATTACAAATTCACAACCATAACAATTGTGCAATGATTATGTACAAAGAGATGAGTACCGGATATTCAATTCATTAGTGTTTTCGGAAGTAATTGGGTAAACTAAATTCAAGCCTCTGCATAATCACTAATCCAATCACTAATCCAACCAAATACAATCAAATTAATTTGCAACCAGATTAAATTATGATTAGCTATATATATATATATATATATATATATATATATATATATATATATATATATATATAGAGAGAGAGAGAGAGAGATCACCTATATAGCTTCTACAAGCAAAATCCAGTTTTTGCTTGTAAGTTTTTAACCGTAGGATGTGTGGACTTTTTTCACGAATTAGGGGTTTACAAATTGCCCCAAAATCAATCTTAATACAAAAAAATTGACTAATTAGGGGGTGATTATTTGGTAATTAAATTATACACAGCTAATAGCGAGTACAAGGTGATTTTTTGAGCTGTTACAGAAATCAATCTTAATACAAAAAATCTCCATGGCTATCTTGTTCTCTTTTCTCTTAATTTTCATATAACACCCTGTATTTCTTATTATTTGCAAATTCTGTGTTTTATAATGGTGTTTTTGTAAAATTTTAGAAAAGTGGGAGACCTCAAATGCTTGATTTATCGCATTTCATGGACGATTTTAGCACACCCGGTATGTACCGATTTAAAATTACTGCCAAATTTGAAATTCATCATATATATTTTTCAAGACTCTTTCTTTTTCGAATTTGGTAAGCGTTGAGATTATTCATCGTGGTATGCTCGAATGCTTTAGAATCATTAGATACGACATCGAGACTAATCGATTGGTTAGTTCATGTTCTTTAGTTTTAAGGACTTCTGTAATCTCCATAAAGTACAGGATTTGAAATTGAAAATTTTTCATTTTCTTGTAGAGAACCAAAGGGCTGAAAACAAGTGCATTATCGAACAATTACCAGCTTTGCAAGGAATTGTACAAGAAGGGTTCTCATCGGTGATGATGGTTGTTAGGATCATAATTGTGCAAGAATTGCGGTTATAGGTTATGTTTATGGTTGTAATTGTGTAAGAATTATGATTTATTGTTATGGTTCCGGTATATATTATGGTTATGATTTTTATTATCATGGATCACTATAAGGGTCACATGGTTCTAATATTTAGATAATATGTGACTCGATATTGATTTTTTGTTGAATGTTATAAAAATATGGAATGATGTTTTGTTAAATGTTACAAAAATATGGAAATCCGGTACCGTACCTGTTTTCACATAACCTATTTATTAATAAGTATAATTTTCACACAAGACTTATTTGTAATTTTTTGTACGGCTACAATACAATTCGGTGCCGATACAATCACATTTTTGTATAAATATACTTGCACAACACAACTCATTTCACCTCTCCCAGTTAGCATTATTCAATCCCTATTAAGCACCAATTAGTCTCAACACTTATCTTATACACACTAATTACATAAATGGGTAAATTACAAATTACACAAATTCAGAGAATGGTAACCTAACTTGAAATCAAAGACCATGTCTTCGGCGCCAATATATTAAAGTATCATCGTTAGAATCCTTCATTTACTCTCTTTTAAATTCAAATTTTCAGACTCTTCTTCGGAATCGGGAACTATTCTTGCTCCATCACGACGGCTTGTATTGATTCTACATTTATGATTGTACTCGCAAAAAATATATTCATATTAAAAGTGAAGTGTATATATGCCAGAATGCCCAAAAAAAGATTCTTGGTTCAAGAGAACAAGGCCTCGTTTGTTCCTACGCACTCGTTAAGCCTGAAAAATACTGAAACTTGAATTCGCGCCTATCTCGTTTCATCTGCAATTGGTGGTCACGGACTCAAGCTGATTTGGTAATATAATTACCTAATAATCACCCTTAATTAGTGAAATTTGTCTATTAAGATTGATTTTGGGGCAATTGTGAAACATAACCAAGCTAGAGTTAAAAGCTAATTACCAAATTAACCAAGTTGTAATTTAGTTCGCCATGTAGATTCAATAACCCGTTTTGGCGAAGGATCATTCGGCCCTCGATCTCTCTGACCGACGTGAAATATAACCCCTCCCAAATTCGAGCATACCACGATGAATAATCTCAACGCTTGCCAAATTCGAAAACGAAAGAGTCTTGAAAAATATATATAATGAATTTCAAATTTGGCAGTAATTTTAAATCGGTACATACCGGGTGTGCTAAAATCGTCCATGAAATTAAAAATTAAAAATAACAAGTAATGTACGGAATGACTCGACCGAATCAAATTAATGTACGGAATGACTCATATTAATGTACGGAATGACTCGACCGAATCAAATTAAAAATAACAAGTAACTTGATTGATGAATTAAAAAATGTAAGAAATTTGATTGAACTTTGAATTAAAAATAAGAGATCAAAATTAAACTTTATTTTCTTATAAAAATAGTAACAGACTCATATTTTTCATGTCTATAATTCAAATGTATCATGAAAATTAAAGTTCTAGGTAATAAGAATAGTTATTTGTACAGTGAGAGGCGTCCTTAAAAGCAAGGCCCTCTGCAAGTGAAATAATTTGTTAATTCAAAAAATAAATTTATAATTTTACAATAAATATATCTAGAAAAAATGAATTTATATTTGTTCAAGAAATATTATCTACAGTATACATACAGCGTAAATCACCGACCCACACGTTTAGCCCATATCTTTCTCCGCGGCTCGAGGAATCCAATCTCCCCAACCATATAACAAGTCATTACATAATTCTTAAATGACCCGTTACACGAGAAGGTGTAAAAACAAAGAGAACAGACATATGATATTTCTTATTTATATATCCATCCTTTCTTAGATTCGATCCATCTCATTCGAAGTCTAAAGCCAGAGAAAATCAAAGCACGAAAGAATCAAGAAATGGCGGGATTCATGGACAAGGCGAAGGGGTTCGTGGCGGAGAAGATCGCGCACATGCCCAAGCCGGAGGCAAGCTTGACGACCGTATCGCTCAAAAATTTCACCAGAGACAGCATTACGCTCCACAGCGAGGTTGGCGTTACCAATCCGTACTCACATCGCCTCCCGATTTGCGATGTCTCGTTCAGCCTCAAGAGCGGCGAAAAGTAAGCTCTTGAATCTGATCTTGTATCTTCTTCTCCAATGATCTGTAATCGAAATTCATCTTTCTAGATCTAGTTATTCACAAAAGAATCTAAAAAGGTCTTTTTTTTTCCAATACGCTGAAAACAGAATTTGAATCTTTGATTCTTGAAAGTGAAATTATCTAAAAGATATTCGATCTGGAAAATATATACAAAATTGTAATTTGACTTTGATATTTCTATTACATTATGTCTAACAATGGATTTTTTTTTGTGATTCTGCAAAGGTTGATAGCGTCAGGAACAATTCCAGATCCAGGATGGATTGCTGCGAATGACGATACAAAACTCGAAATCCCAATGAAAGTCCCATACGACTTTCTAATTGCGATTATGAAAGACATTGGGAGAGATTGGGATATCGACTATTTCCTCGAAGTACTCCTCACTGTTGATCTTCCAGTTTTAGGAAACTTCACCATTCCTCTCAAGACCAGTGGCGAGTTCAAGCTTCCAACTCTCAAAGACTTGTTCTGAAGAGTTTGTCTTTGATGTGATAAATGGATTATCATTACGTGGTAATATTCTTCTTTCTTTTTACTTTGAATAAGGGCTTTAAATGGCTTATGGCTGCTCAACTAATTAAATAGTTCATTCTCTTCTGAGTGTTAAATTGTTTCGTATTTAATACTTTGAGATATTTGGTTTCACATATTAATATATTGTGATTGTGTTATTATAGCTCATGTAACTTTTTTTTTGTTTGTTGTATTTTCTGCAATTTGAGAGGTGAATATCAGATATGAATTCTTCGATACACATCGAAAGATTAAAAAAAAACATACACAAATCTCAGAATATAATTGTTTTGTTGAATTCGTCTGGATAGTATTTACCCCAAATTTCAAGAAAGAGAGAGAAGAGGAAATTAAAAACAAATTCACAAAAATTCTCAAGAGTTAACAGTTCGAGAAAGCCTGTAAAAAGGGAAAAGAGAGCCGCTCGTTTGTCAAGAGGAGTGGCGCGAGCGAGAAAGAGAGTGTAAGTGACGAGTTTGTATTTAGATTAATAGGATGCGAATTCAAGATGAATTGAACTAAAATCTGGTGAAAACTCAGAATGAAATGATAAATTGGCTATAAGCCGCAATTTTCAGAAACAGAGCACAATTTCAGCTCAATTAAGGTTTTTACAAAACATAATTTCTCTTTTTTTAATCTCACTAATATAGGTGATTAGAAAATGCAATAAAATGACAAAAAAAAAAATCAAGTTCACTCCAAATGGCCCATCGCTTGAGTGAAATAATTTCAGCGCCGTATTTTGCCAGATTTCGACACTCCAGTTTTTTGGTGGAATTAAGAGTTGCCGAAATTAGTAGGAAAAATATATTTCCGGCAAAGATGAAACCCAGTTTCCGTACAACCAAACAAGGAATCTACGTTTTTTTCCTGGATGAGTAAATAATGATTCGAACCAAATTCCGTTACCCCAAGCAGACCCTAAGACAATTCTAATATATCGTAATTATTATCTTTAAGAAAAGGTATCTTGGTTTTCTCTAACATCTCATAGTTCTAAAAAAAAAAAATTATGAGTAAATAATGCATTTATTGTTGTAGTAATTTCTCAATATATTTCTTTCTATAGAGTAATAAATAAATATCCACTGAAAGCAGGACAACATTTGTGTGAGTGTACTTTGAAGCAACTTCTACATGATGCACAACCAATAATTTTGATGATTTATTAGGTTAATACTCGTTTGTTTTCCATATGGCAACTTATCATTTATCACATAATAAAAAAGAACAGTAACACAGTCCCAACAAAGAAATTGACCCAACTAGCTTTATCCCCGCGCAATTGCACGGGATGTTTTTTATATAATTATTTAAATAGAATTAACGCGTGTGTGAATTAACGCGCATGCGTTTGAACTAAATTAATCTAATCATGATATATTTGCAAATATCATGATGTCAACAGATGCATAAGGTTCATGAAATTAGTCTATCACGGATATTATTTTCTAATATAATTTGTATAAATAACATTTGTTAAGGTGCTTCTAAAATCGATTAATATAATCAGGATATATTCGCAAATTTTAATATGTATGTAAAATAGGAAAAAAAAGACCAAATGTAAAAAAGAACCAAAATGTAAAATAAGAAAAAAAGATCAAAATGTAAAAAATGATCGAAATGTAAATAAAAAAGACCAAAATGTAAATTAAAATTAAAAAGGACCAAAATGTAAATAAAAAGGACCAAAATGTAAATTAAAAAATATAAAAAAGGACCGAAATGTAAATTAAAAAGGACAAAATGTAAATTAAAACTAAAAAGGACCAAAATGTAACTAAAAAGGACCAAAATGTACATAAAAAGAATCAAAATATAAATTAAAAAAATATTTTTTTTATAAAAAAGCTCTTGATGACGTGGAGGTTTAGAATTGCAAGAAATTTGTTTGATTTATATATAAGATATAATGTCTAATTTAGATCAATTAATATATCATTGCATCAAAAATGAAAGTAGTGAATGAATCAATGTCTGGAAGACTTGTTTTGAGAAATTGATTTTGTGATGTGATAAATGGATTACTATACATATTAATTTTCTAATATTATGATTTCTAATACTTATGAATTATGATTGCGTGTTATATACTTCTACTTGGAGATATTTGATTTATAATATTATGTCCATGTTATTTCCTTATTTGAGCTTTTGTGATTCTTTTGTTTTGCTTTATTTTGTGCTACTTGACATGGAAATTCCGGATATGAACTCTTGGATTAGGTCCAAAGTGTAATTTAATTCTCGAAAACAGAAATAAATCCAAGATCTGAAATCATGATAATCATGTTGACATTATTTATCCAGTTTTTTGAAATGTATGTACATTTTTTTTTTTTGCAAAAAATCTCTTAGACATATATATTGACACATTACATAGAGTTTTCGTACAAAACCACATGCCGAAACAATATAAGACTTTAAACACTTTAAGTCTATAAACACTTAATTATATAACATATTATATAAACTCTAATACAAAAAAAAAATCTTCACAATTTCCTTTATAGATATGACATTGATAGACAATGTTTAAACATCGGTTTCTTGAAGACTCCAACGGATTAATAATTGTGAATCGAGAAAAAAATTATTGATCAAGTTTTGTGTAGAAAATAAAAGTGAATCGGTTAAAACGAGTGAAGCGGTGGGTGCGGAACTTTTTCTCATTCTCGGCCACTCTTGAATTTTTCGCGGTAATCATTTTCTTTAATTCTAATGAATTGGTTATGCGGGTCCTTAACGGGTCCTTGGCGGCGGAGAGGAAATTGGGGGAGATGGAAGGTGGAGCGGAACAGTGGGTGAAATTGAAGAATTATTAGTACCTTCATGATCACTTTTAAGAGCTCTCATCCTCAAATTCCCATGTCGATAAGCACCGCCCCATTTGGAAGATAAACTAGCAATCCTCTTGATTCCACGATGTCATTGGCGGTGAGGGTGGGGGTGATGGGTGTGGCGGTTTGGTGAATCATGTGGTGGAACCGCCGTAGACCCAATAGGAGAAATGGATCCGTTTATGTCGGTAATAGAAAATCGGATAATCGAACATAACCATGAACCATCCATGCTCATCAAAGAAAAGGATTTTCGCTGAATACGGCGAATTGAGGAATTGGACGAATTCAATCGGTACCGTCATGCAAGAAAACCACCGAAAGAAATGTCGATTTGGATGAATCGAAAGGAAGTACGGTGAATTAAGCAATAGCCAATTGAAATTAGGGAATTAAGCGGGAACGCACGTGAAGTGCACAATCACGGTCACTATTAAGGTTGGGGGAAAGGTGAATCGGACGAGATTTTTGTCGATTGAATGAGAAATGGAGGAATTGGGTGGTTTAGGGTTAGAGAAGAGGAGGGTTCAAAGAGAAAAGGGAGGGGCGAAAATGGAAAAGAAGTGGGGATAGGCCGGGGTAGAGAGAGATGGTCCCACGACGGTGGCCGGAGCCGCCGTGGGTCGTGGATCGGAGGCAAGAAGGGTTCTTGGACGACGGTTTTTTCTTTATCTTAACAATAACAAATTCTTCTCTTTTAAAAGAACAACAAATCCTACCAAGAGCAAATTCCAAATTCTAACGCCCAGTATAATCAATCCAATGAAATCCGATGTGATTATTTATTACATGAAAATGAGCAATACATATATAATTCATGAAACATATTTTTAACTAACGAAAGTCAGACCAATATCGTCTTCAATTCATCATCAAACTTAATCGTTAAAAAAAATAGATACTCCGAAAGGGTCGTCTCGGCAGGACTTCACGGCTTCGGCTCAGCCGGAGAACCGATACTCCCGAGTATTGTTGGAGCCATGCCGAGGAAAATAGATCTGATCCAACAGCGGACTAGTCGAAAATAGATGCTCGCTCTGAGATTAGCAACGCACTAATTACACAAAACGGTTAAAAAAAGAAAGTGTGGAAAAGATCATGCCATAATAGGACCAGATTATCTTGTTCAACAATGCGTATGCAATCATCTTGCTTAGAGAGAGAAGTGTTAACCGTATTTCAATACTGTAGATCTTCCGCTACTTCAATAGATTTAATGAACTAAAGAATTTTGGGCCTTCTCAATTTTGGCAAGATTGAGAAAGAAGACGATCAAACTTTGATTGGGAGTGAGAGATATGGCAAGATTGAGATAGAAGGCGAGAAAGATCAGACGTTGGCTCTTCAGAGGTAGAGGGTGCTGCGTATGTCCTCGCGCTGATGACCCTGGTTTTCCTGAGCCTGAGCCTCATGACCGAGCCTCATGAGAGGGATATGCCTCCTAAACTTTGTTTGAGAATTGAACTTAATGTTAATCAAATTTAAATCTTCGTTTGTTTTTCATGCTCGATGAATAAGTTTCGCAATGGAGGGCGTGGTGCATAGAATCGTCCCTGACTGGAACTACCCCCCTGGCGAGCTGAAGACCACAATTACGAACGTACTCCCCGTGCTGTTCTTAAGTAAAAATGATTTAGTATAGATATGAACAAATATAATACCAAGATAATTTTAATACGTTAAAATCCAAGCGAAATTCCACAAAATCTTCAACAAAAACATACCTTGGTTTTCTCTAACATCCCATAATTAATTCTTGTTAATTTGTGACCAAAAGAAATAATCAGTTTTTTAGAATAATGGAGCATTATGTATTTTTCTTCTGATATGCATTAAAAAAATGATATAATTAGCACATTTTCGCACATTTTCTCTTACTAAACACATCAATGTGATTGTTCAATATATATAAATATTGGCTGAAAACAATCACACAATATTTGCACGAATATAATTTAAAAGCAACTTTTACGTGATGTGAGACTAACTGTGTTAGATATGTCACATGATTATCCAAGTAGGTTTCAGATATGTCATTGTTAATTTCCTTTTGGAGAATGTTGTACCTCCCCCACTACACATCCCCCACGAGTCTTGATGACGTGGCTATGGATTAACACCGTAAAAATTAACACAAATACATGAGTTAACATCAAATTTTGCGTGTTATTTATATTATGTTATGATTTAACATCAAATTAAGGTGTTAAGTCATGTACTTGTGTGTTAATTTTTAGTGGTGACACGTCATCAATAGTGGTGGGGGATGATAATGGAGGATGTACATCACTACTCTTTTCTTTTCACAAACATGCATTGTATACTCTGCTCTAAATCTTGTTGAAAGAGTAGTGATATGGATCCCTTACAATCCCTTACATTTATTTAATACTATTATAATAATAATGCATTATAATAATAAAATGACATTATATTAAACTAGACTACTCCAATATTTATGAAATTTAAACAAATTTATCATATTTATTACTTTTCAAACGAGCAAAATTACCTTATTTTTTTACTAACACATCGGTTCTTGATTTGGAGCCGGGCCTCCCGCTCCCTCCCTCCCCCCTAGATCCGCCACTGTTTGGAGTTAATTCTTCGTATATTAAACTTATCTACAATAATAATAGAACTTTGTTTATTTAGAAATTTGGGCACTTAACAACATATGTTCATTCAAGAAATCATATTTGAGCTATAGGGCTAACAAGATGAACTACTTGAGGTACCCACGTAAACATTGTGTAAAAGGGAACATGAAAAAAAGACCTATGAAATGAATAAGAGTCATTGGGAAATTATAAACTCATATTTCAACACAAACATCTCGGTGACATCACAATTGACGTCATTAATCCACCGATTTCGTTAACCCACCGTGCACGGATATTTCTTCCTCACATCCGGGTTTCAATCCATTTAGCACCCTACCCGATTAATCGTTCATGTGATTCATACAGCCAAAGGATAGTCACGCCAATTACCTCCATGCCCTTCCAATCACATCAAACCCATCCTGTTTTCCCAGTTCTTCTCGTTACCACCGATCCCGTACGCAAACCCATCCTGATGCTCACCTCCGTCTCACACCTAATCCCACCCCCAAACCTCCATCCCCCAATTTGTTTTCTCACCATTGTTGTTCTCGGCCTTGCTTATATGTTGGATCGTTCTTCCAGATTTGAGTTTTACTCCAACTTTTCTCTATGACAGTTTGCACTCCCACTTCTTACTTGTAATTCAGGGGACACGGCTCAATTTCTCTTTGTAATTGTTCAACTCTTTTTAATAAATTTGTCTATTTTCTACTGATGAGTTTTATACTAATTTTTTTGCTGAGTTTTTTATTTTATTTTTCTGAGATTTCTCAATTTTTTTGCTCACTTTTTTACTGTCAATTGACTGACATTTTAAAGATTTGTCAATTTCTCTTTGTAATTGCTCAGTTTTTTTTTCAGGTTTTGTTTATGTTGATGAACTAATATTTGACTGTTTTCTTCCAGGTTAATCTAACACCATTATTAATTACGGGTTAATCTAGCACTGGTAATTACGGGTTAATCTACCACTAATAATTACGAATTAATCTAGAACTAATATTTGACTGTTAATTAATCTTTCGTGAACATTTGGTAATCTGAAAAAGTTGATGAATCGAGTCAATTAATATTACTTCATTAATATAATTTTTTAGTTATTAATCGGGGTATGTGTTATTATTTTCTTGTTAGATTCAGTGTTTTTCAGGTTTTGTTTGCTCGGATTTCAGTATTCGTCTGGCAATTAAAATCAATTTCAGGGGTTGTTTTGGAATTTGAATTTTATGTGAGTTATTTTCATGATTCATTTTTCATCAAGTTACCGGGTCAATTTCATGGTTCATTTTTCAGGTTGTAAGTTATTGTTTAGGTCTTAATTGTTAATTGCCATATTTAGTGCAAATTTACAAATTGATTAATTATTTTTCATTTTTTGCAGATTTGTTAATTACCATATCATTTACAATTTCTAATTTGGATATGTCAAATGATTATCATTGTTGCCTTCTATCAAGTTTCATGTCTCCAAATTTCAAATTATTTTGTTTCAGCATTTCCATTTATTGCCTTAATAGAGATTATTGGTTAACTAAAGAATCGTAATTAATTGATTTCTTAATATTCTTTAATCTTCAATTTCTTAATTAAGATTTGCTCAGTACTAACAAAATTAAGATATTTGTATTACTTTGGGTTCAAGTTTCTGTTAATTCAGATGTAATTGTTGTTGACATTTGCTCGTTTTTTTGTGGAATAGTGATATTGACAGGAAAAATAAATACTAGATACAGGAAATTTCATTTAAATTTGGCATGAATTAAAATTAAAATTACCATTTCAAGTTTAAATTTCCTGTTCCCAGTAATATTATTTCCTGTCAATATCATTACCCTTTTTTGTGTCGTATAAACTTGTCTGTTAATTGAGATGTCATTATTGTTGTGATTTGCTCGTTTAGAAAATAAGTTTACTTACTTTTCACACATGACATTGTTATTAAGATTGATTACTTGTTACTATTAACATACATGCCAATTCATAAACAACTTAGGATCAATTCATCATCATCTAAATTGGCTGTTTGTAATTTCTCTTTCGATGCAATTTATATGTAAATTCTGTTGTATAATGTTGTGATAACTGAGATGTATAATTTGGATTAATTACAATCTATTTTCGGCATGACTTGTGTATCATTTCAATTTAACTTGTGTATCATTGTGGAATGGTAGCTTAATGGTAATTTGGATTTAAATAATAAACTAACTTGCATTCAAATTATTACTTGTTATTAAGATACATTACTTACCTAACAGGTCCATTAATAGACATGTCAATTCATAAACAAGTCAACTAATGACCACAAACGGATGAAGATACAAATAAGATCAAATAATTACATGACATAAACATATAAATTACATCAACTTACATCAATTAACATATGAAATAAAGAAACAAAATCTATTAAATTATCATCAACTAACATAATATATACACGGTAATTAACGCATTCTTCAATTAACAGAATTTTTCAAAAATTAGTATGACCTACGAAAAATATTTTTATTTCTGGAAATAAACAGAAAATATTACAAAAAATGAAAAAGGAAAAAAAACTAACATAACCTTTTTAAAAGGAAATTTTCTCAAACTAACCAAGTTACGGGAGAAAATTTTCAAAATAATTCTCAAAATGTCTTTTGCGAGGTTCCATACCTCGCCAGAAGAGCTATCATTCAGCGTCTTTTTTTACGGGAGTAATTAAGGTGGGTAAACAAAGGCGATGAACCAAACATCGCCTTTTGTTGAAATCTGTCAGACTTCAAGAAAAATAATTAATCCCCTCCAAAATACACCTGCCGAATTCTCTATTATTTGAATTATTATATTTAATTAATGTGATAATTAAAAAATATAATTAAATATTCATTAAAATTTATTCAAATTTAAAAATTCGAACGAATATTAATTATGTATTAAGTTAGCAGCTAATATGTAATGGTTACTATTTTAATTAAATATACTAATTAGAACATATAAATATTATGATAAAATGTGGATAATTTCGGTTCGTATATTTAATTAAAATGATAAGCAGTACATGTTAGCTGTTAACTTAATACATAATTAATAATGGTTCGAATTCGTAAATTTGAATAAATTTTACTGAATATTTAATTATATATTTTAATTAGCACGTAAATTAAATGTAATTGTTTGTAATAGAGGAATCGGCAGGTACAATTTGGGTGCAATAAAAAAAAAATTCTTTTTTCAAACGTGTCAGTACTAACTTTTAAAAAAAAAATCACTCTCCCCAGAATATACCTGCCGAATCCTCCATTACAAACAATTACATTTAATTTACGTGCTAATTAAAAGATATAATTAAATATTCAGTAAAATTTATTCCAATTTATGAATTCGAAGAATTATTAATTTTGTATTAAGTTAACAGTCAACATGTACTAGTTATTATTTTAATTAAATATACTAATTAAAACATATAAATATTATTTTAAAATGTGGATAATTTCGGTTCGTATATTTAATTAAAATGATAAGCACTACATGTTAGCTGTTAACTTAATACGTAATTAATAATTGTTCGAATTCGTAAATTTTAATAAATTTTACTGAATATTTAATTATATATCTTAATTATCAACATAATTGAAAAAATTTATTGTACTCCAAAATGTACCTGCCGAATTATCCATTATATAGTTATTACGTTCAATTATATTGATAATTAAAATATATAATTAAATATTCAGTAAAATTTATTCAAATTTACGAATTCGAATCATTATTAATTACGTATTAAGTTAATAGCTAACATGTACTGCTTATCATTTTAATTAAATATACGAACCGAAATTATCCACATTTTATCATAATATTTATATGTTCTAATTAGTATATTTAATTAAAATAGTAACCATTACATATTAGCTGCTAAATTAATACATAATTTATATTCGTTCGAATTCTTAAATTTGAATAAATTTTAATGAATATTTAATTATATTTTTTAATTATCACATTAATTAAATATAATAATTCAAATAATAGAGAATTCGGCAGGTGCATTTTGGAGGGGATTAATTGTTTTTTTTGAAGTCTCACAGATTTGAAAACAAAGGCGATGTTTGGTTCATCGTCTTTGTTTACCCACCTTAATTACTCCCGTAAAAAAAGGCGCTGAATGATAGCTCGCCTGGCGAGATATGGAACCTCGCAAAAGACATTTTGAGAATTATTTTGAAAACTTGGTTATTTCGGGTATAAAGTTTGGTAACTTGATTAGTTTGAGAAAATTTCCTTTTTAAAAACCTGAACAAAAATTAAGTTGTGAATTAATGGAAAATTCAAATAAAATAATTCGAAATTAAAAAGTAACTACATAATCAGATGATAGTTAATCAAAGGATGAAGAACATAATCAGATCAATAATGGATTAAGATGAAAATTAAATCAATTAATCATGAAAATTATATGGAAGACCATAAAATCCTAAAACCTTTAGCGAATTACCAGAAAAGAAAAAAAGCCTGAATTTACCCACCCCCTTATTTTGCACTTATCTTTGAGCCTCCTCATGAAGCCACATCATCATTCTTATCTTGATTATTAACCATTAGATTGTGTGATGTGGGTTTATCATATGCATTAATATTATATTTGATCATTTAAGACATAAATTTTGTATTATTATTTTTAAATATTAATTTGAACCATTAGATGTAGTGATGTGGTTTAATCTCAATCACTAATTTTTTGTTAGATTTTTTGAAGATCATATTTTGTGTAGTCATTTATGTGTTATTATTTTACACCATGTTTTAAGCATTCTTAGAAAGCCACATCATCCTACATTAATGATGTGTCATATTATTATTGGTTAGAAATATATTAGACCAAATCTAATCAATTGTTTAACATTTCACATAAAATTACATGATCAAATGTGAATGCAATGGAATATGAAAAGTTTATATATGAAATACTAATAATTTAATATGTAATATTATAAAAAATACAACATATATTAGTATTATTTTGGAAATTTAATTTTATAAACCCATCAAATGCATTCATTTTATTTTTCTCTTTATTTTGACATCCATATTAGCATAATTCATTTTCATAATTTAAATTTGTAAGGATATTATGTAAGAAAATACAATGCAAAAAGACACATATTTACAAAATATATTTTTAAGAATTTTATTTGCATAATAAAAAATTTAGGTATTATTATTTATTTCTTAAAAAAATATAACAATAATAATCTCATATAATACTAAGTAGATTATATTTGTGTTTTTAAGCAAACAAAACTTTTTAAAAAAATAATAGAATTAAAAAAAAGTTTATCCATCTAAATAATTTTTTAAACTTATAAACACATATCAAATTGTATTGTTGTTTTACAAAATGTAAAATAAAAAGAAATCATATGATATAAAATAATTTGTATTTATGTTTATTATAAATTAAATTTTGATATTATTTATTAAATTACTTCCACTATTAAGTTTTTATATTATTTTATATTTTTCATTGCATTTTGAATCAATAAAAATTATTACTACTATATAATTAGTAATGTGTTACTACATATGTTGTATGATTCATTATTTAATATTTGATATTGTATGAAATATTGTGAATAATGATATAATATTTGTTGTTATGATTTTCGTAAAATTTTATTATATATTATTATATAACGACACTAATATAAGTATTATTATTTGATTAAAAAAAATGTTTGCTATCATAATATAAAATAATTGTAAAATATATGAATAATCATAGATAAATGAATTCAAATAACTTTATTTAAGATGATAGTATTAATATTATCATACAAATATATAATTGTATTACAATGAAAAACATAATTTACATGCTCGCCGCGTAGCGCGAGTATTCTCCTAGTTAATTAAATAAATTAGAATTGAAAATGATACAATACCAATTCATCCAATACCTTAACATGATCTCAAAAAACATTTGGGCACTCCATTACTTTCTGATTTCTGTGTCGTCTCGGTCCTCCTCTCCACCAGTAAATCTTTTCATTTCCAAAAAACCATCGCATCTCCTAAACTACATTAACAATTGAAAAATAGTTGTTACAAAAAAAAAAAAAAAAGAGGTTCAAAAATGTGTTATGATTCATTTAGCAAATAAACTGACTACTAAGTTAACATAAAACTCTGATTTGAGTCATTAATGGACTGATAAATAAAAAAGTATAACTCATGAATGGATTCAAAATTCTCAACTAGGCACAAGAATTAGAGCAAAGACGTCCAATTAGCTAGGGCACGCCTGATTCAACAACTTCAAATAGCACTGAAAAAATCCCAAAATAACATCATAAACCGCGAAAATAACACAAAGAAACAAGAAAAGGTATTTCTTACCGGATCAGATCGACGAGAGAGACGCCTAATTCAAGAAACAATCAAATCGTCGTTAATCGCCGAGAATGGCCTCAAAAACGACGAGAGACAGAGAGTCGTCGGTGGGTTATGTGTGAGATTACGGAGGAGAGAGAGTACGGTTCGGTTAATATGTGATTCAAAAACCTGGATGTGGATCCGTGCGCCATTGTTGAGGAAAAAATGAATCGACAATGAGGGGGGAGAAGATAAGAAGGCTGGGCAAGCACAGTTCTCGATAATTCAATTTTTTTTGTACTATCCTCGATCACGATCCAATAAATGCTACCCAGGCCTAGTTTGATTCGAGTTAATAGCTCTGGCCTAATAAAAGGACGGGCCGCACTTAATATATTTCTAAAACAATAAAATATTGGTCCAATTAATCAGTTGTCCCATTAATCCAACACAACCATTAATCCGCACAGAAACGGGCTTCCGATCCCTTATATGAAGGGGGCCAACAAAAAAGGTCCGATTAAATATTTAATCCAACTGGCCTTTGAGAACGTGGTTTCATAGTATATGAACTCATAATTTACCTCACTAACATTTGAAATTGTTTCGATAACCACATGTACATATTCTTTCACTTGATCAAGACTTTTCTCTCCAAACATCACAAAAACATAGTCATTCACCCCGAATTTTGTACAGGGGTATGCAATCTAGAAATGAAAAAATAAATCAGAAAATACCTTGAATTGATTTAGAGAAGAAAGTTCAGGATACCTTGATTCGATTTAAAGACTGGATAATATAAAGACCCAACAATCTGACCAGAGAATCGATTTAGAACCCGCTCGAGCACCGTATATTGCCAGAAAATCGATTTGAGAGGAGGATTTATGGTGTCGTCGGATCTCAAGACTGTCAGCGATTTGGAGAGGAGGGTTTATGGTGTCATCAGATCTCAAGACTGCAAGCTTCGTCAAATCGCCTCCCGAGATAGAGAAGAACTTGTTGTTCGCCATGATTTCAGGAGAAAACTTCACTAGGAGAAAGCTTTGTCGTGAAAAAGATGAGGGTTTACGATGAGGAAAGGGTTTAGGGTGGAGTTCGTTAACGGGTTCAATCCATTGGGTTTTGGTTAGGGGTATTTTGGTCAATAAAATTTGATATTCTGTTTAATATGATGTTAACTTAACGGTATGAATAAATTTGATACAAACAAGGTTTATGTAATAAATATCAAAAATAGAGTTTTGATATTTGCAGATTATTATTCCTAAAATCTCAGAATATAAGATCCATATTAAATATTTAACTCTTCCAACGATCAAAACCGAGTTCTTATGTGTCAAAATTTTCGAAAGGGTATAACCGTAATTTTATTTTTATGGATTATTTAAATAAATATATTATAGGGTCTAATTTGCATAATGATCAAACCATTAATAATAGTAAAAATAGAGTTTGCAAAATAAACCTCAAATAGGTGTAAATTAAATGGTTTTCAATTATGTTGAAGTTGAGGGTTATGCAGGAAATGTGCCATCCACCTCATCACACCCTCATTAATCCTGCGACCCACACCTCACACATTCCATATCCATTAGAACACATCAAACACTCATGAAACCCTAAGAAAAGAAGAGAGAAAAGGAGAAAAAATCAAGGAAAAGAGGATATTTCGCAAAACGAAAAGTGTAATAATCTTCAGGAGGTTGAGTTGTGCGAGTTGGCAAGATCAAAAGAAGAATTCCATCCAAATTTCGAGTTTCTCCATTTTCACTCAATCTTGTGCGCCGTTTCGATTAATCTCTTATTTGTCGAGTTTTTTTTCCATTATGTGAGTGCTACTCTCACTTTCCTCTTATTAAGAATCCAATTACGAACGTTTCTAGACCTTACATGATAGTCAAAGGTTCTTGCTTTAGAAACCATATTTTGTTTTAAAAACCGTGTTACCTCAACAAAATGTATATTATGTAGATTTGATCATCTATATATATGTAGAATTTTATTTGGATAAAACGTAAGTCGGGGTTACGATTTTAGTGAGTACATTTTGGGTGGGGTATATTGTGCTTTAGAATTTTATTTGAATAAAGATTTATTCGAATTCATAAATTGGAATAAATTTTAATGAATATTAAATTATATATCTTAATTATCACGATTATTAAACGTAATAAATAAATAATGGAGAATTCGGTGGGTACATTTTGGGTGCATCACGACAACATAATTGATTATCACCTACAGGCGTCGCTATTAATTTACTTTTTGTTACGGCCCGTCGGAGATGACTTTCAGAGACGGGGAGCCGTCGGAAATGTCTTTAGCGACGGTTCTCTTGATTTTTAGCGACGGTTTGTACCGTCGGTGATATATTTAACCCCATTTAATTCCTTTGGTCTGCCAAATGGAACGAAATTAAGGAAAACGGGGTTCCATTCTCCGCCTGCTACAGTAAGACGAGCTTTCATACTGCGCAAAAAATATTTTGAGAATTATGTTCAAAACTTGGTTATTTCATGAATATTGTTTCAAAACTTGGTTAGATGTGAAAAATTTCCTATTATATATCATTATAATAATATATAATAATTAATATACATAATAATTAAACTATGTATATATAATTAATATAATATATAATTATAAATATTATTATATGAATAAAATACAATATTATATTAATATAAGAATGTATTTAAAATAATAATAATAATAATTTTATTATTATAATAATAATATAATAACTATATCATAATAATAACATTATTATTATTAAATATTATAATGCTAAATTATTATCAGATTATATATATTGTTATTAATAATATACCAATACAATTAATATTATTATAATAATGTCGAAGTTTATTTAATGTTATTCCAATAATATGTATAATGTTATATTAATTATATGGATACAATAATTATAACATAATCATTTTGTTATTCTTACATAATTATTTTATAATTTTTAATATTTTAATAATAATATTTCAAAAAAAATTTAAACAACAAAAAAAAAATTATATTTTTCGTCATCTTACAATTTAAACGTCCAAACAAACAATTTTTTTTCCTCAGCTTATAATCCGATTCCACTGTACTAATATTATAGAATTACATATTGTTTGGGTTTTAATACTCGAACTCTGATCTTTCATTTGTGTTTTCATCAATGATTAAAGTTTTATTACGCTAAATACTTCTGACGATCAAAATAATTGTGATGATGCGGCTCAGAGGAGAGTCCAAATCAAGATGGACGAAAAAATAATAGGTTGAGTTAATTAATTAGGGCAAAAAACTATACTCTAATTGAACCTATTTTAAGTTCGTCAATAGTTAAATCCTCGAGCAAAAAAATTCAAACACTACAGTAAAAATCCCTCTTCTAGTCCATCTAAACCCATAAACCACGCGTCTTCATCATCTTCACAAACCCTATTTCCAAAACCATCATCATGCAATTCCTCCTCTTCAAACTTATCGACCCTGAGATGCGTAACGGGAGACAGCTCGGCATTACTAGAAACCGGCGATGACGTGGCACAGGCAGGAGGGAATTTAGGGCGACTAATTCCTGCGAGCGAGTTTCGATGCGTGGGGACCGCATGATTATGATCCCCCGTGTATGTGATTATGAACATCGACGGATCAGACTGGTCGCGCTCCACTTGCTTCCTCGCTGTGCACCCCTTCAAACTACTACACCTATAGTATCCTCTGTTTCCATAACAAATAAATAATTCAGCATATATTTAAGTTGTATTTAAATCTTGAAAAAGTAAGGTTGAGATAGATTAATTACCGGGGATAAGGAGAGCCCTTGATCGGTTTTTGCCCGTATTTACGCCAAGCCCATAAGTCTGACGAGACACCGTCACTGACCGGTACGTGGTGTACCACTTTTTGCAACTGGTTCTTCCTGTTACAATTCAATTCGTTATCTTAATGATCACAACTCGTCGTCTCGTTTGTCTTGAAAAAAATTAAATATCGAGCAAACAAAATTTTTAAAACCTTCGTTTCAATCGCGGTGTTTGAGACGGACGTTTCTTCGGTTGCGAATGATGAGTATCGATAGAGAACAGCTTGTCAGACTCGTCTTGTTCGTACAAGCTCGCTTGCATTTTAATGTTCGAAAAACTTAAGATTTTCTCTTCGTGTACAACTTGCGAGGCGAAAGAATTGAACGGGTCGATTAGATCGTCACTGGTCTCGGGACTGGATAAGAAACCGCAGCTTCTGACGACCGCGAATAAATCCCAATCATTGGCGTCCATTAGAGATGATTAAGTGAGCTTAGAAAGAAGGCGCTGACTTTTGCGAAATGGTATGATATTTAAGAATGAAAGGTTGTAGTTTGGATATATATAAAAGAGAGAGAGAGAAGAAGGAGAAGAGGGGTTTGTTTAAGAGGAGAAAGTCAAAGGTTTACTACGTGTTTGTGGTGGTCACAGCTCACAGGATATCGACACGAGCCACTTCTTATTAAGATTCATTGAATGGTATTTCATTGGATCGTAGAGAATTGGCTTCAGAAGTGGGAGAATTTTTTGTTTTCACTTTTCACTTTTCACTCAAATTAATTATTTGATTTTTAGCCTTTAAAACATGGAGAATGTTGCTCTTCCCCCCTCTGCTCGTCCCCCACAATTCTTGATGTGCTAACTATGGATTAACATCCTACAAATTAACACAAAAACATGAGTTAACATCAAAATTTGCGTGTAATTTATATTATGTTACGATTTAACATCAAATTAAGATCTTAAGTCATGTACTTGTGTGTTAATTTTTAGTGATGACACGTCATCAAGAGTGGTGGGGGATGATAGTGGGGGATGTACATCATCACTCTTAAAACATAAATTATATCTGTACAAGTTTCGTATTTTACTCCTAAAATGGTAAAATTGATAAAAGTGGAGAGATAATATGATAATGATCTCGCATAGCCACTTGACTTTTTGGCCTAAAAAATCAAAATCAAAATCAAAATCGTGAAATGTCAAAGTCTTAAAATAAGAATGGAGAAAAATGAAGCGCGTGGATTGCCAAGTTGCATGAAAATATGATCATCACCGGCTAGCTTGATGGAGCCATTTTCTGATTCATTCCTGGACCCGGCATACTGGCACAATATTATGCTGGAATTATACCCTTTTGAATTTGAATTAATCACTCCTCATTTCTTAATTAATTCAATGATGTGGGATTAGGTATGTGATTTTGATAGCATAATTAATAATTAATAATTAATAATTAATTAACAGTTACATACTCCTGATTGCATGTAATAAGATAGGCCATTTATCAGCAATAATGGTATAAAGTAGATTTATATAGCCGTTTTGTTGGAAATTGATATATCAGGCTGTAAATGAAAATCAATTCATACTGACTTTGACATTGGAGCATTTGTTAATTTAAAACCATAAAATCTATTTGACATTTTTTTTTTCTTTATAGAAAATATTATCTCCCCAATTTGCAGGACCAATTTGCAGGACAGGAAAAAATGTACTAGAAAATTAATTTTCAAAAAGAGGGCATATAATGTGTCCCCACGTTTCGACCCACAACTTCCTCTTTATCCTAATTAACACACTTAAATTAACATGATAATTAATAAAAAATACATAATTAATTTAAATGTATCGTATATAACTTAATTAGTGTTCGTGTAAATTGATTATGTTAATTATATTGTACATATAAATTATTTATGTGTATTTTGTTTTTTTTTTAACAAACCCGTAGGTATTATTTGTATCTTGTTAGAAATTAATATACCATACCAGGCTATAATGAAAATGAATTCATACTTGCTTCGAGTCTTTCAGATAGGAGCATTTTTTCATTTAAAATTCCTACAAAACTATTTGACTTTCGTATAAAAAAATAATATCCTCCCATTTTGTAGGGCAAAAAAACTACTCACTTCTTTTAAAAATAAATAATATATTTGACTTTTCGAGATATCAAAAGACAAATGATTTGCATAAAATATGGTTAGACAATTAATTAAGAAACAAACAATCAATGTGCAGACATAACAGTGGTCTTGTGTTTATTATATTTTTGGTACTCGGTAGTTACATACTTTTGATTTTATTAAGCCTCTCATGATCATGAGTTCATTTATGATCCGTGTTGCACGGATACGCCAATACGGCAATACGGCGATACATATCAGATACAAAAATACGACATTTTAACATATGATTTAAGATACAATACGAATACGATGATACGTATAAAATCGATTTTTGAAATATCCGCGCAACATAATTTATGATTGCTTGAATTTCTTTTTAACACTTTTGACCCTCAATAAAACTAAATTACATGATATTTACCATCTTTCAATGATGAGAGCATGAAAGAAAGACTGTTAATTTAGAACAAAAAGACTATGTTAAGGATATATATACTACATATAGCATGTTTCCTAACTCCCATCAAGAGAGTAGATGTATATTTCATTTGACACATGTACATATCGTGCTTAATTCCACGTGATACGTGTGCCAATCAAGTGGAGCCGAAATAATGCACTTTTTTTTGAAGATCTTATCTACTTTGATATGAGAATGACTGAAGCCTACTGGCACCAATCATAACTCATTATGTTTTCATGGTCCTTGATTATTAAGTAGCCATTTTCATCGCCCATTATCTCGATTGGTCTATCCGAAAGATAGATATATCACTACACTTCATCAAAAGTGCACCACTTTGAAGTTTGAAGTTCATCGTGATCCCTTAATTTTGCTTTATACAAAAAGTTGGAAATGCACTTTCACTGTACCAGTCATTAGGATAAATGACTGATCGTACCATGAGTACCAGTTAGATTAGATTCTTTCTTAGTCCTTGTCAGATTCCTAATTTGATCTTAAGTGTATTGAGACTGATAAGGCCCTTGGTGTGAAGGTATTCGTTCTAGATTTATTCGACATAATTAGGATGGTAATTGGCACGAGACTTCTTTGGACGGTTACAGATATCGCGTAATTTCAGAAAAAAACAAATATTTACTTGGTTCCTTAAAAAGACGACGCTGAGAAAATTTCGGATTATAGATAAGTATTTCCAACTATTAGTATTAAGATGGTTACTGAAATATTACTAAGAACTAAGATACTACTGATTACATATACATGTATATTCTCATAATAAGTTTTAATTTAGTACATTTTCTCTAACATTTACTTATGTTAATGACTTTACAAAACTAACATCGATGACGAGTAAAACATAATCATCGGCCCCACAACCCGGATGTATCTTGTGTGATGATTATTTGAATCGGCCTTTCATTTGTTCATTGATTGTTGTTTGCAAAGACTGTATGGGCGCAAGTTCGAAGATCTTTGTTAACCAATCCATTGTATCATAGATAGGGGTGTTCAAACGGTTATGTTTATTCGGATACCGAACCGAACCGGTCGAATTCAGTTCAATCGGTTCGGTTTTTCGATTTATTTGATTCGGTTCGGTTCAAAAATGGTATTGTTTGATTTATTCGGTTCGGTTCGGTTTTGATGTTTTGGAAATCGGTTAAACCGAACCGACCGAATAACATTCTATTTTTCATAAATTTTTATTATGTTAATGTTAAATTATAAAATATTGATATAATAATCCTATAAAATAATATAATTATATTTAATAATATGTATTTATATTTTTGAATAAATAAAATATATTTTTTTATAAATTTATTTTTATTTTAAAATTTTAATGTTCTTATTCGGTTTAACCGAATAAACAGAATAAGAATTCGGTTTATTCGATTTGGTTTTTAATCGGTTCGAAAGTTAAAACAATTCGGTTCGGTTTGAATTTAGTTTGGTTCGGTTTAAATCGGTTTGGTCTTATCCGGTTCGGTTTGAACCGAACCGAACCGACCGAATGAACACCCCATTCATAGAGAGGACATACCGAGTTTTGGGTTGGACAACAACCCGGTTTTTAAAGAAATTTATGCAAATCGCGCGTGGAAAGTTCTAGCTCTAACTACAATGGAGAACATATGGAAAAAACACAATTGAAGATTTTTCAATTTAAGGCGATCACGGCAAGACCTTTAGCCAAAATGATAATCGCTGAGTTAATTAGAAAGGAAGAGAATCAAGAATTGTTAGGGCTTATACATTTTATCTCACAAAAACTCAAAACCCAAAAATAAAAAAATATTTGCTCTCCTATTTTCTCTCTCCTCAAAAACAATAATCCTAGTGTAGAATAATTGGGTTAGAGAGAGAAACTCGTTTTTGAAAATATATACACATGGTGATAAAATCTAGTCAAAAGATAGTTCTTGAAACTGTCACCTTTTACTAATTCGTAAAAATAAAAATGATAAATCATTCAAACAGAAAAAGTTACTTCACGAAAAGTTTTTGATAATCTAATTACTTAACCTACTTAATTTGGTCCAGTCCAATTGGATTTCGAAAGTGGAAATCAATTTTACTAATCGTGTGTAAAATGATCGTACCCAATGTTACAAATATCACATATCACTTACAAATCGGTCGGCGACCGATAAGCAATACGATCGACATAGCGGATTCATATCGCATATTATTATATAAACGTTTGTCATCCATACATTGACCAAATTTTGACCAACATCTTTTGATTATCTTTGAATTCGTCTACTTTCTATTTCTCCCGTCGATGCACTAGAATTGGAAGCCATTGAAGAACTAGTGGGCACGAATGTAACCATAAAATATGAAAAAAAAAATCATAAAATATGTCAATTCAATCGAAACGTACCAGTTTTTGAGTAAGTGTTGAGAGCTGCAAAGATAAAAGATGATATTAGAGTTAGGAAATTTTGAGAAATTAAATAACATTAAAAGTTGGTTTAGAGATTTAGAGAATGAGCCAAACAATGAAGAGGTGTAGTGCTCTTCTGCCATCGTTCGATAAGAATTTTGTGTACAACCTAAAAAACGAAGATTGCTCAACCTTCCACATTTCTTCCTTTTGAAAATAACCGACTTCACCTTATGAATCATCGAATTTATAAGAGCATTGCTACTAGAGCTGGCAAAAAATGACCCGACCCGTCCGAACCCGAACTCGACTCGACCCGAAAAATGTTGAATATTCAACGACCCGAACCCGAAACCGAACCGAACCCGAATGATCTGAACCCGAAATCGAACCGAACACGAATGACCCGGACGCGGATTCGACCCGAACCCGAATGACAAGAAACCCGAAATCGAACCGAACCCGAATGACCCGAACCCGAAATCGAACCGAACCCGAATTTGAATATTTGTTTGAGATGCCAAAAAATGTAACATCCAACATACATGCATGACAACTATAAATCTACTAATATTTAGCATCAAATTATAAATACAATAAATAGACGATAACGTAAATATTACTTAAGTTTATATCAACATATAGATCCGAAGAACAAGTAGCTCAACAATCATTCAAAAACTAATTCACCATTACAAGCCAAAAGTTAATAATTATCCAAATAAAATTCAGCATAACAAAATTATAGTCATATTTGCAAAATCCATCCATCTTTGAAGTTTTAAATATCTGAAAATAAAAATTAAAAATCACAATGTTAGGAAAAAAATATTGACAAACGATTAATAATTATAATTACCTTACCAGTTAATAAATAATTTGGATAACTCGATGTTTATGTCTTCTCCAACAATTTCCTCCAGCATGGTAGAACTATCTATTAAACAAAAAAACATATTACCATATATTTCCATTATAACTTAACAATAAATAGAATTTTTTTAATTTAGTACAATTTTCAATTTCAAATATATTTTGTTCATATCTTATTGAAATTTCAAATATTGTTATACCTTCATATCCGTATAACCAACTACGGATGGTAACTAATACTTCCGCAGTTTCAGATAAAAGTGAACTTCTTCATTTGGTCAAAGTTCGACCACTCATACTAAAGGATGATTCGGAAGCCACGATTGTGATAGGTATAGTTAATATATCTCCTGTCATCATGGAAAGATCCGGAAAACGGTGTTGGTGTTTCTTCCAATAACCAAGAACATCAAGCGGTAACTCAATATCACTTCTTGGCTCATCTAAATATAAATCAAGTTGAGTTTTCGTGGAAGATTCTCTATTTCCAAAATTATTAAAGTCCTGTAAAAAAATAATTGAAACGAGAGTCAAAAAAAATATTTATAAAATTCCCATGCAAATAACTATATATCTCAGACACGAAACGAGACTAAATTATATAAAAGTTGAGTTATTTAGTCCTGGCATGTTTCCATAAAAGTACTTTATAAAATCACTTTATAAAATATGATTTAGTCACTGACACGAGATTAAATTATATAAAAGAGGCTAATAATTATAATGATGCATATTTGTAATATATGAAACAATAATTGTAAACTTACACTAATATCATCATCAAGTCGTCGAGGATTAGATCGAAAATTATTATTATCACCCACAAATTGATACGAAGAAGAAACACCTTTATCGTACTCCTTGAATAAATTATAAAAAAGAGTTTTGATATCCATCCACTTGATATTATCACCTAATCTTCGATAAGAATACTCCACGAATTCCAATTTGTAATGTGGATCAAATATTATACCGAGTGAAAGAATCAAACTATAATCATTTCAATATTTATCAAATTTTCTTTTCAGTCCTTCCACCATTTTTTTCAAATCCTCATCAGGACTTTCGAGCAATTTTAACAAGCGTTATTGCATTTTCCAAACATTTATTAAATACAAGTTAGACGTAGGATATTCCGTACCGGAAAATAGATTTGTAATTTCATAAAATGGTTCTAGAATATTATGAATTTTCTCAATTCTTGAACACTCCTCATTTGAGAGATGATGTTCATAATTTATATCATTCCTATGTAAACTTGCAAACATAATCTTATACAATAAGGCCCTATCAATCATTAAGAATATAGAATTCCACCTAGTAGCTACATCGAGCCACAATCCTTTTGAGCTATCCACACCACATTGTTTCACACATTCATTAAATTTATTTTTTCTAGCCTCGGAACCCTTAATGTACTTCACATTCTCTATTATCTTGCGAAGAGATTCATTTATAAAAGCAATCCCCTCGTGAACGATAAGATTGAAAATATATGCGCAACACCTAAATATGAAAAAATTCCCCATCGCACAACAACAAATTCTCGGTGCGAAGTTGATCACGCAACAAATTTTGCATACAATCCATGATACTAGCATTATCCAATGTTAATGTAAATTTTTTGTTATCAATGCCCCACTCCTTTAATAAACCATGAGTAGTTATAAACAACACATTTGCATTATGTGGTGGTGGGACATTACGAAAATTCAAGATTCTACTACACAAAATCCAATCATTGTCGATATAATGAGCCGTAATGCAAAGATAACCATCGGTGGTACATGATGTCCACATGTCACTTGTTAAGCAAATTCGTCCGGAAAGTGTATCAAAAGAGTTTTTAAGCTTCTCTTTTAAATTTCTTATGTAATTTGTAACAATCCGACTTGATTGTATTTCTACATTCGGGTTGAATAAAATCATTACTCGTGTAACAAATTATATCACGAAAATCTCCATGCTCGACCATTGAAAACGGGTAAGCACGGCGAAAGATCGAACCGGACATCTTCTAACGGAAAACACCTTGATCAAGTTTACTACTACCCTTACTTTGGCTCTCTTCGATATCGACCGGGAGTTCCTTGCAACTATTAATATGACGAAGCAAATTGGAAGTTCCGGTTCTACCTTCCGCAACATAAAGCTTCCCACAATACATTCAATTTGCTTTATTTTTTTCTCCTTCGACCTCAATTACGGTGAACCCGGTCCAAGCTTTAGATCTCTTTTTAAAATATGTATTTCAATTGCATCATTTCTTATATATTTATATCTTTATTATATGAAATTATATTATTTTGCAAAGACATCATATAATTTATTATCTTGAAATATACCAAATATACCAAAAGAATTGGGCAATTAAAAATAATTACAAAGATACAAAACACAAAACACAAAACACAAAACAAAATATTTTAATCAAAATTCTTCGTCGACTTGTAATCCGTATTCAAAAGAACAAAAATCGAAACGATCATGATCCGAGAATTGAAACTACCAAGACCGAATGACCCGAAAATCGAAACGACCTGGCACCAAATGACCCGAAAACCGAAACAACCCGAAACCGAACGATCCAAAATCGAAACGACCCGAACCCGAACGACACGAAAACCGAAACGACCCGAAAACCGAAACGACCCCCGACCCGATGACCCGAATGGCCCGCAACCCGAAACGATCCGAACCCGACCCGAACCCGACCCGACCCCGACCCGACCCGCCCGATTGCCACCTCTAACAACTGCACTAGCACATAACTTTATTCATTTCATTCATTTTTTTGGGCCTGGCCCAAATTTAAGAAATTAGTAAAAATATGCATTTCCTTTTCTTAGTCTTGACTCTTCACTCTAGTAATTACTTACTTTCGTTTTGAAATAACACTCTATGTCACACTGTCACACAACAAGTTGTCCAATACTCTTGGTGCTTTCCACTCAAAATTGATGATTTTCCTCAATGTTGCATAATTGTGTAGTGATATTTGTGATATACATCAATCTCAACTAAGGTATTCGAAATTTCTTGCTCTATTGTCATTTATTTCACAAATCCTAATTTTTTTATATTTTTGAACTCATAAATTATCAATTGAATATTGATAATATTTTTCTTTGTAATTATAGAAAAATGCAATCATTAAAAAGTGGGTCTTCTAATCCTAGTAGTGGTTCTACCTTGAGCGGTACTCTCGATTGAACGCCGCTTTGGAATTATTTTCCGAAACTTGAAAAAATTGTAGCCGATGGCAATACAAGGTTTAAATGTAAGCTTTGTGAGAACGATTTTAGTGGGTCGTATTATAGGATAAAAGCTCTTTTACTCCGAATAAGTGGAAGGGGTATAAGGGTATGTGAGAACGTTAGGGATGAAGATTTAGTTTTGATGAAATGATTGAAAGATGCGGCCGAGTTTAGGACGCTAAATGTAGCACTAAAAAAAGTTTCTTTACCGAGCGGTGCTTCGTCAAGTCTTTCCACAGGCTCGCACGGGTCTATTGACTCTAAAAAAACACAACCACTATAGGGAAATCATATAAAATTCAAACTCGGACTCAAATTGATGAGGAGATAGCTAGAATGTTTTATACGGGATGTACTTCCTGTAATCGCTAAAAACCCCCCAATTCTATCAAAGCTTTCCAATTATGCACGGATAATGATGTTGTTGGTTATTGCCGATCGGCCACCATCTTACAATAAATTGAGAACAACTCTTCTTTATAACGAAAGGTTCACAAATTGCTCGAGCCAATAAAAACTACTTGGCAAGGAAAAGGGGTTATCATTGTGAGTGATCGTTGGACCGATGTGCAAAGAAGACCTCTTATAAATTTGATAGCGATAACCGATGGTGTAGCAAATTGCTACACCATCGGTTATCGCTGGTAATGCAAAGATCTCCATGCAAAGATAACAATCGGTGGTACATGATGTCCACATGTCACTTGTTAAGCAAATTCGTCCGGGAAGTGTATCAAAAGAGTTTTTAAGCTTCTCTTTAAAATTTCTAATGTAATTTGTAACAATCCGACTTGATTGTATTTCTACATACGGGTTGAATAAAATCATTACTCGTGTAAGAAATTATATCACGAAAATCTCCATGCTCGACCATTGAAAATGGGTAAGCATGACGAAAGATCGCACCGGACATCTTCTCAGGGAAAACACCTTGATCAAGTTTACTACTACCCTTACTTTGGCTCTCTTCGATATCGACCGGGCATTCTTTGCAACTATTAATATGACGAAGCAAACTGGAAGTTTCGGTTCTACCTTCCGCAACATAAAGCTTCCCACAATACATTCAATTTGCTTTCTTTTTTTAAATATGTATTTCAATTGCATCATTACGGTGAACCCGTTCCAAGCTTTAGATCTCGTTTTTTAAATATGTATTTCAATTGCATCATTACTTATATATTTATATCTTTATTATATGAAATTATATTATTTTGCAAAGACATCATATACGTTATTATCTTGAAATATACCAAATATACCAAAATAATTGGGCAATTAAAAATAATTACAAAGATACAAAACACAAAACACAAAACAAAATATTTTAATCAAAATCCTTCGTCGACTTGTAATCCGTATTCAACAGAACCAAAAATCGAAACAATCATGATCCGAAATTTGAAACGACCAAGACCGAATGACCTGAAAATCGAAACGACCCGGAACCGATGTCCCGAAAACCGAAACGACCCGAAACCGAACGATCCGAAAACGAAATGACATGAACCCGAACGACCCAAAAACCGAAACGACCCGATGACCCCCAACCCGAAACGGCCCGACCCGAACCCGACCCGACCCGATCCGCCCGATTGCCACCTCTAATTGCTACACCATCGGTTATCGCTGGTAATGCAAAGATCTCCATGCAAAGATAACCATCGGTGGTACATGATGTCCACATGTCACTTGTTAAGCAAATTCGTCCGGAAAGTGTATCAAAAGAGTTTTTAAGCTTATTTTTAAAATTTCTTATGTAATTTGTAACAATCCGACTTGATTGTATTTCTACATATGGGTTGAATAAAATCATTACTCGTGTAAGAAATTATATCACGAAAATCACCATGCTCGACCATGGAAAACTGGTAAGCATGGCGAAAGATCGCACCGGACATCTTCTCCTGAAAAACACCTTGATCAAGTTTACTACTAACCTTACTTTGGCTCTCTTCGATATCGACCGAGCGTTATTTGCAACTATTAATATGATGAAGCAAATTGGAAGTTTCGGTTCTACCTTCCGCAACATAAAGCTTCCCATAATACAATCAATTTGCTTTTTTTTTTCTCCTTCGACCTCAATTACGGTGAACCCGGTCCAAGCTTTAGATCTCGTTTTTTAAATATGTATTTCAATTGCATCATTTCTTATATATTTATATCTTTATTATATGAAATTATATTATTTTGCAAAGACATCATATAATTTATTATCTTGAAATATACCAAATATACCAAAATAATTGGGCAATTAAAAATAATTACAAATTGAAATGATACAAAACACAAAACAAAATATTTTAATCAAAATCCTTCGTTGACTTGTAATCCGTATTCAAAAGAACCAAAAATCGAAACGATCATGATCCGAAAATTGAAACGACCAAGACCGAATGACCCGAAAATCGAAACGACCCGGAACCGAATGACCCGAAAACCGAACGACCCGAACCCGAACGACCCGAACCCGAATTGTTGGTTCAAATTTCCTGGTAGTTTGATTACTTCAAAACACTGTCAGTACTAATGTATACATACAGAAAAGTGCAGGATAACATAGGTACGATACGAAGATGAAGGAGGACTTGTGAAGGAGGAGTTCATTGGATTACATCAAGAATCAGGACATGAAGTCTCAAGATAAACAAGAAAAGAAGAACACAAGGAAGGCCATTGGAATACATCAAGATTCAAGATGTTGAAGCCTTCCGTGAGTGGGATACGCCACAAATAAACCATAGGTACAAACCTAGTAGAACTCAAGTAAAATCATGTTCAAAATAACAAAGAGTTCAGTCAAGCAGGAAGTGCGTTCTGAACGAACTCAAAGTCCGTTCAGAACGGACTTGCTAAATATCAAAACTGTAAAGCTTGATTAGAACCAAACGTGTCACATGGATGTGTGCGTTCGAACGAACAATCATGTCCGTTCGAACGGACAACTAGAATCCGTTCACTCACCTTCTGAGTGCGTTGAACGGACAATCTTTCCTGTGAACGGAAATATGTCACAGGGATATGTGCGTTCGAACGAACACACATGTGCGTTCGAACGGACAACCTGGAATCCGTTCACCCACTTTTCAGTGCGTTGAACGGACTCGTGTTCCTGTGAACGCAAAATGCTATGTATAATTGAGTCCGTTACGAACGGACATTGTCCGTTTGAACGGACCCAAGATGTACTTGCACGTTATTTTGAAACGGCTAGTGCAAACTTCAAGTGCGTTCTGAACGGACTGTATGCGTTCGAACGCACTGCAAGTTTTCTGAAGGATTTCTATAGAGAGTATAAATAGAATCCTTCATGGGTCTCTCTCTCTCACTTCCTCATTTTCAAACTTTCAAACCTAAAAAGAGAGAAACCCTAAGCTGTGATTATCTATATCCATTGATAGCTTGAGAAACCTCTTTAGATCGTTGATCTACTTTCGATATTCTCCACTAATCGTATCCCACTCACGTGACCGATCACGTTGTAGCTGGATTAGTGAAAAAGTGTAATAGGCTAGTGCAACAAATTGTAAAGAGCCTAAGCTATAGATCGATAGAAGCGTGTAAATCGATCTAGGCAAATCCTTGTAATCGAGTTGAGTTGGAATTCAATCGAAGGCCAAAAAGAGGCTCAAGGCATTCCCGGAGACGTAGGTACTCGCGAATAATTGAGTCGGTCAATTAATCGAGTAAAGGGTGAGTTAAAGCTACAAAGCAACCACCTACCGAACTTCGTAAACAAACATCTTGTGTCAAAGTGTTTGTACGGTATCATCTTTATCATCCAAATTATTATTTATTCCGCACCGTAAATTAGGTTTAAATCTAAACTAAGTATAAGCTAGATTGCCGAATTTACCCCCCCTCTAGGTTAGAATTAATCAACAATTGGTATCAGAGCAAGGTACTAACCATCTCTTTGAATATTAGGGATAACTTGTACTTAACGATCAAATGACCGAAATTAATCCTATTGTACAAAACTCATCGATAAATCCGATAAATACCGTACCCAAATCAAATATATCAAACTCACGTGAATTAGATGGAACCAATTGGAGTTCTTGGAAGAAATGCATGCTAAATACATTCGCTCTCCAAGGACTTGACAAGGTAGTGTTACGAGGCTTTGTCTTGGCCCAAGAGGTTGACAAGGACGGAAATGTAACCTACCCTTCTCAAACTAGGGAAGATAGAACTAATGACATTTACGCTCAAAACTTAATACTAAACAATGTAATTAGTTCTATTGGATCGCTAGTTGATCATTGTGATAACTCATATGAAATGTGGCGTATGCTCAATGAGAGATACGAGGGCACATCTCAAATGAGAAGAACTAATATCATCGGACTTGAACAAGAATTCAACAATCTCCGAATGATTGAGGGAGAGTCCGTTGATAAAATCTGGGCAAAAATCAATGTACTAAAAACTCGATATGCCACCCAAAATGCACCTCTTACTGATGATAGAATTATTGCTAGATTACTTCAATCTATGCCCCGTAGTTGGGAATCTTTACGTGTAGCTTTAGGTACAGCGGTAGCTTCACAAGACCTCACGCCTGAAGAATTGGTAAGTCAATTCCGAAACTTCGAGATTCGACTCAAGCAACTCGATGAAGAACAAGGAATCTACATGCCCTCTCCTCACTCCAAAACCGTAGCTTTGCCCGCCGTGAATGCAAGCAATGACGACAATGAAATGGATGATCTCACGTTGCGACTCCTAGAGTGGCAAAGGGACGAGAAGCGATTCAACGAGAATCGGAAACAAAAGGGGCTAAAGCTCCATTGCTTTTGGTGCAAGAAAATTGGACACATGATGGAGTCATGCTGGACTCTCCATCCGGAAAATTCGAGGTGGATCAAAAAGGATGAGGACCACAAGGATCGGGAAAGGCGAGAGCCCCGATACGAAAGAAGATACGAGGACAAGGGGCGAGAAAATCGTCAAAACTACAAAGGTAAAGAAATCAATAAGAAAAAGGCATATAAAGCTAACATCGATTGTAGATGGGGAGAAACGGACGGGTCAAGCTCATCATCCGACCCGGATGGTCCGTCAAGTCGACACACCGCAAACCGTGCACTCATGGTAAGGATCGATCCTCCACTAATGAGCGCAGTGGAAGCGGCCATCAAATCTATTCGAATTGAACGAGGTCTAACTACTACATATCACACACCCATGGATGTGGACTCGGAACCATCCACTCCTAATACCTGCTCAACACATGACCAATGTCATGAGGTACGTACATACTCTCTGCGTGACATAGAATCAATACATAAATCTAAATTTTCTCCCGCATTCAAACTAGAACTCGACTCATGTGACGAGTTTCTTAGAGATGAAGGGAACTCTCAACTAAATGAGGGTAAACTTGAGAGCTCAACACAAGCTCTCAAGGATAAGGTAGCTTCTCTTGAGCTATCCATTTTGGCATATAAAACTCAAATAAATGAATTTAAAGGTTTTTCAAAGTGTGAGTGTCAAACCCTAAAAGGTGAGATTTCTCATCTAAAAGTCGAAATTCAAACTCTTAAAGTTGAAAATGAATCCATGAAGAAGGCTTGTGCAAATATTGCATTGAGTCCTTCTTCATTGGATGATGTTTTAAGATTGTCATTGATAGGACAAAAGCCAAATGACAAATCCGGTTTAGGATATAAGAAAAATAACGGTAATAAACCCGATTTTTCAATGTCTCAAAATCAAAAATCTAAATGGGAAAACAATAAATTAAGTAGTCATGGAAATGCTTTCATGTACCATGACTACAACAAAGGTAAATATGCTAAAAATGATCAACCTAAGCGTGTCAATAATAATTATAAGAAAAATCATTATACACAAAATTCACAATCTAGACATACTAATTTGGGAAGAACCGATTGCTTGTTCAAAAGGGGACCAAATGGGTATTTCTATGAAGTGACAAACTACACCGAAGCTTCATATCAACAAGGGCCTCCCAAACATTTCACCAACACACATAAACAATTTAAACAAAATAATTTTAAGCAAACTAAATTGAAATCAAATAACCTTTATCAATTGCCAAAATCGATAAATCCTAAGAGAAGTAATCCGAATCAACTCTCGGACTATTTTGTGAAGAGTACCACACCCACAAATAAGCCCACCGTAGCATTTTGTAACTATTGTTGCAAAACGGGTCATGTCTCAACAAGTTGTGATCTTCGCAATCCAAAATTAACGTCAAACTCAATATGGATGCGTAAAGATCGTCACTCGATGGGTCCCTCTACGTCGTTTGGTATAGGACCTCCTAGGGCTTAAGCCCTAATTTGAAACACTATACTCCTTAGTATCCCTCACCTTAAAACCAAATTTGTAAGGGGAGTATAGGAAATGGGCTAAATTGAATTCGAGCCAAACTGGTCGAGTATTATATAGATACATCACATGTGTTAATAGAGGAGTACATTGGAACACTTGTCTCAATAAATAAATAACGATATCAGTCCAGTGATCACACTTCAGGAACCAGTCCGTTCGAACGAAAAACATGTGCGTTAGGAACGGACAAATGAAGTCACCAAATACCCTCTTAACAGTCTCAAGTCCGGTCGAACGGATTAAAATGCGTTCTCAACGGATGACTGAACGATGAGACCCAAAGTCAGTTAAACTGTGGCGCCATCTAATTTTCCTACCAGGATCAAGTGCGTTCGAACGTACAACTGAATGCGTTCCGAACGGAAAAGTGAATTATAGGATTATGGCGCCGGATCATACTTTGGCACCGACTCTTAGTGTCAACAGTGTTCAGTGCGTTCGAACGAACAACTAATGCATTCGAACGCACATGCCTCACTCAGCGAATCTACTTCGAACCCTTACACTCGCGCCTTTTCATATTCTGGCGCCTCTTCTACGTTGTGTGTGCGTTCTGACGCACATAAGAGTCCGTTCGAACGGACTTAACAACTTCCTAGATACAACTTAAAAACCCAAAATAGCGCCTTTTCTCAGACATGAATGCGTTCCAACGAACTTGAGAAGTGCGTTCGAACGGACTCGTCGTAATAACTCTTCGTCCACATGCAACCGACTGCATTCAATGGATGTGATGGCCCCTTTTTCCTTACAACGCGACCTGAAGGGACAAGATCTCTTCAGTTACTTAGCCCCCACCCCTTCATTCTCTCTCCTTGTTTCTCTTCCAAAACTCTCTCTCTCTCTCTCAGAAAAACTAAAACCTTCAACAACAGCCATGGACGCCTCAAACTCGAGATCGAAAGCCAAGGCAAAGGGGAAGAAGATAGTAGGCGAGAGTTCGAACGCTCAAAGAAGAATGAAGCAAGCGGCAAAGAAGCCTACTCTTGAAGAACGCATTCAAAGTGACTATGACTTCTCTGACCCAAACAACGAGCATCTGTTTCGAACTCAGGAGGCTGGTATCCTCTTCAATGAATGGGTATCCAAGAGACCAATTGCTCCATGCTACTACTACGAGTTTTCGCCAAACATACATCACCTCCTCGACAAAGTCGAGGAAATCGAACGTACATGGGGATTCGCGAATTTAGCATGCCTAAACGTCAAATCGCATGATGTAATCACGCGACTATTTTACGCAAACGCTGAATTCCACCGTGACGAAGAGAAGGTAACGTCATACATCCTCGGTGAAGATGTCGAAATCTCTATCAAAAACTTGACTATTTTGCTCGGACTAAGGGACGGCGGAGAGAAAATCTACGACACTCGCAAGGCAAGACTCGAAGCTGCCATCACGGGTATCAAACCTGGGCAAGGGGCATCTCACTTGGCCGCCCATGAACAGTTTATCTGGGCCATCGGTAATAACATTCTCACTCCCTCAGAAAAATTTAAGATGAATCTCGAACAGCGGGATATTATACTCTTGCATCGCATGTGGTACAAGGATCAATTACCCATCCACGTGCCCTTTCTCATCACAAGCCACATGGAAAGTGTTATGAGTCATAAGAACGCGTCCTTGCCATACGGAACATTGATTGCTCGTATGATGGAACTCCAAGGTATTGAGATACCACTGAGCGATTGGGATTTTCGTCCGAAATCACCAATCAACCTCGCATCCGATGCAAACCTCCGACGGTTTGGATATCGGTATTCGCCGAGCATCCTAGGATGGATTATTGACTCCGCAAAGGATGCGGTGGTGTATCACCTTCCCCGCGATCCTACCCGATGGACGAAGGGCAACACCTTGAATGAGGAAGAGGACAACGTCGACCCAACCAATACCGATGAAAGCGGTGAAGAACCGGCTCCCAAACGAAAGAGGAATGTGGGGAAGGGGGAATCCTCAAATGCCCAAACGGAACGGGATGATAAGAGGTTTGCCTATGTGAAGGAAGGAAATGCTCGACGAAATGGATGAGCGCATGGAGCAACACGGAAGAGCAATGCATGATGCGTTTCGTGTATCTGAAGCACGGATGCTTGAGAACGTGGATCGTCAATTTGCCGATCTTTACGTTCATCTTGAGAACAGGTTCGGAACGCACCATTAATTCATAACCCGAGCCAAATGAAGTGTGATCAACATTGGTTGTGGTGTGTTGTGTCGTATTATATTATGTTATGTTATGTCTAAAGTATTGAGTATACATGAGAGTATGTGAGAACTTATTTGATGTGTGTCGATATGATTGAACAATTAGGTCTATTGAGTAATTGTGTTTGATGAATAATTATGGTATTATGTCAGTAAACTTGTGCATTCATTTTATTATCCTATTTTGATTTAGTGTTCGTACACTCATCAGTATAAATTCTGTGAAATTTGTGTCAGTCCAAAGGCAAGTGCGTTCGAACGCACCACTTTTTCCGTTCAGAACGCACACACAAAAACTGTTATATTTTCTTAAAAATCTGCTAAATTTTGAAAAGATTGTCATCATTCCAAAACAAAAGAATTTGATCATATTTACGAGCTCATACATTCATCAATTCATTCTTTGAGGGGGAGCTCGCATTTAGGAGGAGCCTTCCGTTGTTGAAGTCTCCTTGGCCCTTTTGATCTCTTTCAAAATGGGGGAGAAACGATCGTACGGAAAGTTCTCAACTAAATGATGAAACTCTCCGAACCGACAGTGTTTTGAAATTAATCAAAAGGGGGAGTTTGTTGGTTCAAATTTCCTGGTAGTTTGATTACTTCAAAACACTGTCAGTACTAATGTATACATCCAGAAAAGTGCAGGATAACATAGGTACGATACGAAGATGAAGGAGGACTTGTGAAGGAGGAGTTCATTGGATTACATCAAGAATCAGGACATGAAGTCTCAAGATAAACAAGAAAAGAAGAACACAAGGAAGGCCATTGGAATACATCAAGATTCAAGATGTTGAAGCCTTCCGTGAGTGGGATACGCCACAAATAAACCATAGGTACAAACCTAGTAGAACTCAAGTAAAATCATGTTCAAAATAACAAAGAGTTCAGTCAAGCAGGAAGTGTGTTCTGAACGAACTCAAAGTCCGTTCAGAACGAACTTGCTAAATATCAAAACTGTAAAGCTTGATTAGAACCAAACGTGTCACAGGGATGTGTGCGTTCGAACGAACAATCATGTCCGTTCGAACGGACAACTAGAATCCGTTCACTCACCTTCTGAGTGCGTTGAACGGACAATCTTTCCTGTGAACGGAAATATGTCACAGGGATATGTGCGTTCGAACGAACACACATGTGCGTTCGAACGGACAACCTGGAATCCGTTCACCCACTTTTCAGTGCGTTGAACGGACTCGTGTTCCTGTGAACGCAAAATGCTATGTATAATTGAGTCCGTTACGAACGGACATTGTCCGTTTGAACGGACCCAAGATGTACTTGCACGTTATTTTGAAACGGCTAGTGCAAACTTCAAGTGCGTTCTGAACGGACTGTATGCGTTCGAACGCACTGCAAGTTTTCTGAAGGATTTCTATAGAGAGTATAAATAGAATCCTTCATGGGTCTCTCTCTCTCACTTCCTCATTTTCAAACTTTCAAACCTAAAAAGAGAGAAACCCTAAGCTGTGATTATCTATATCCATTGATAGCTTGAGAAACCTCTTTAGATCGTTGATCTACTTTCGATATTCTCCACTAATCGTATCCCACTCACGTGACCGATCACGTTGTAGCTCGATTAGTGAAAAAGTGTAATAGGCTAGTGCAACAAATTGTAAAGAGCCTTAGCTATAGATCGATAGAAGCGTGTAAATCGATCTAGGCAAATCCTTGTAATCGAGTTGAGTTGGAATTCAATCGAAGGCCAAAAAGAGGCTCAAGGCATTCCCGGAGACGTAGGTACTCGCGAATAATTGAGTCGGTCAATTAAGCGAGTAAAGGGTGAGTTAAAGCTACAAAGCAACCACCTACCGAACTTCGTAAACAAACATCTTGTGTCAAAGTGTTTGTACGGTATCATCTTTATCATCCAAATTATTATTTATTCCGCACCGTAAATTAGGTTTAAATCTAAACTAAGTATAAGCTAGATTGCCGAATTTACCCCCCCTCTAGGTTAGAATTAATCAACACGAATGACCCGAAAACCGAAACGATCCACGACCCGAACGACCCGATGACCCGAATGACCCGCAACCCGAAACGACCCGAACCCGAATTGACCCGACCCGACCCGACCCGTCCGATTGCCACCTCTAACAGTTGTCACGATAAATAAAGATATGTGTAGGGATGTCAATGGGTCGGGTAAAACCCGAAACCCGCAGGTACCCGACCCGAACGGGGCGGGTATTACCCGAAAAATACCCGCGGGTCGGGTATTACCCGAAAACAAAATACCTGATTCGGGTTCGGGTCGGGTTCGGGCGGAGTACTACCCGCCCCGCGGGTAACCCGAATCCGTACCCGAAAATTACCCGAACATACCCAAAATTGAAATTACAATTTTACCCTCATAATTATTTTAGGTCTTACTCGTCTTGTTACTCTTATTACTCAAACTCAGCCGCCAGACTGCCAGAGAGAGACTTCGTCTTCAACCCACGCTGCCACGCACCAGTCGCCACTCGCCAGAGAGAGACTTCATCAACCTTCGCCACTCGCCAGAGAGAGACTTCCAGTCGCCACTCGCCAGACTGCCAGAGAGAGACTTCATCAACCTTCGCCACTCGCCTGCTTCATCAACCCTCGCCTGTCGCCCGTGCTCGTCACCAGTCGCCACTCGCCAGTCGCCACTTGCCGATCGACCAGGCCTGCAGCCTGCTTCGCTTCAACAATCAACCCTCGCCAATCAGTCGCCACTCGCCAGGTCCCTTTCAAATAAAATAATATATGAATTTCAATCAGTCGCTACTCAGTTTTTTCTCAATTTAACTCAGTTTGATTAACTCAATTTAACTCAATTTGATTAACTCAGTTTTTTGAATCATATATGAATTGCGATGGATTTGGAATCAAATAAAATAACTTAGTTTTATTTCAAATTGTAGTATTAAATTGCGATGGATTTGGAAGCCGGAGGTAGTAGTAATAATCCCCAAATCGAGCTTGCAAATACAATTGATTCTTCTCCAGTCGAGTTGACCCCACAATCGAGCACGCAAAAGCAATCGATACAAGCGGGAGAAACGGCTCCAAGTCAAGACGAAGATTCTTTGCTTTTGGGCCGCAAGAGAAATCGTAGGTCCAAAGTGTGGGAAAATTTCATATTGGTTGATGTTCTAGCTCGAAAAATTATGTCCCCCCCCCCCCCCCCCCCCCCCCCCCCCCCCCACACACACACACACACACACACACACACAAAACCTAAAAAGTAATAAGAACTTTATGATAAAGAAATCCCAATTATTATTTTTAAGAGAATCCTAGACCACGAATTGTGACCATTATAGTTTTTTTTTCATATTGATGCCGTCGGAACTCGAATCCACAACCTCTACAAGATGAGGATTTCTTGTGCTAAGCACTCAACTATCTGGGCTATGGGGGCATTGGCTGTTATTTGTAGATTTGACTGTTTTTCGATTATCTTTGTAATTTTAATAAAAAAAAGTTACATTTGTAATTTCAATTTTTCTTTGGGGAAATCCATCAAACATCTAATGTGAAATGCAATGCAAACAATAACTAAGATAAAATATCAAAATAAATGTCTCTATTGGATGATTAATTCAATAAAGATGGAAAAATATTAGTAGAAAACGAAAATTTTCATTTATTCATCATTTGTATTTTGTATTCGAGATGACAGTAATTAAAATTTTACAATTATCTTTTCTAGTTTGAGTCATCTTTTAAATTTTTCTATTTGTCGTCCAAAAATATATTGAAAATTGAAATTGAGAGTGTAATATAATTTGTAGCGTGATAACAACTTGTTCTGCGTTGACAAGGAAAATCGAATAGATTTTGTTTGTAACTCAAGTAAGATTTCTCTTTTGAAGGTTTTAAAAAAATGGAAGACTACTTAACTATTTAGGAAGACCACTAAATAATTAGCAAGTTTTTTTTTTTTTTTTTTTTTTTTTTTTTTTTGTAATTAGAATTTAGTATGATATTAATTTACAATTAAGCTTCAGTGTTCAAAAAGAGAAAAAAAAAAACTATTTAGGAAGACCACTAAATTATGTAGCAAGTTTTTTTTTTTGTATTTCGGATTTAGTATGATATTAATTTACAATTAAGTTTCAGTGATAAAAAAAAAAAAAACCAATGAAATAGCAGAGACTTGAACTTGAGACCTATGAGATGAGAATGTTGTGTGCTACTTACCAACTTTGATTATTGATCAATTTACATAAACTTATTATTAGATGGTGCCTCCGACCCGATTGGTGCCCTAGTCCATGGACTTGCGGAGCTTGCCTTTGGGCCGGGCCTGTCTCTTCGTATCAGTTTCGTATCCACTCGTATCGTCTCGTATCCGACCCAAAATATAAATAAAAAAATATCGATATGCCACGTGGAATATCGGATATGTATCGGTGGCGTATCCGTATTATATACGTCTATGGTTGGTTTTTTGGAGTATCCGCGCAACATAGGTCACGACTAAGAGGAAGAAATGTGTACTTTTACTAATTACTTGAGTTTGGGCCAAGTCCACGAAATGGATGAAATGAATAAAGTTATATGCTAGTGTATTTGTCAGGATAAATAATGGAGGATAAATGATGGTGTATGGTCGTATCCTCCCGTATTTGTACCGTATCGGTCCCGTATTTCTCCGTATCAGTCCCGTATCCGCCTGTATCGTCCCGTATCGGACTCAAAATATATATTAAAAAATGTCTTTACGTCACATAAAGTATTGGATACGTATCAGTGACGTATCGTTGGTGTATCAGTATGCGATATCCATACGTCTATGGCTAATTTTTTGAAGTATCCGCGCAAGTAACATGGTCAAGACTAAGAGAAATAAATTTATACTTTCCGTAATTTCTTAAATTTGGGCCAGCCTACGAAATGGATGAAATGAATAAAGTTCTTGCTAGTGTATTTGCCAGGATAAATAATGGTGTATGGCATCGTAATTTTTTGAAGTATCCTCCCGTATGTGCATCGTATCGATCCCGTATTTCTCCGTATCAGTCCCGTATCCACTTGTATCGTCCCGTATCAGACCTAAAATATAGATTAAAAATATCGTTATGCCACAACGAATATCGATACGTATCAATGATGTATCGTTGGCATATCCGTATGCGATACATATCCCATACGCCTAGACTAAGTTGAAGAAATTTATACTTTTACAAATTTTCTTAAATTTGGGCCAGGCCCACGAAATGGATGAAATAAATATTAAATAAAGGTGTATGGCCGTATCTCTCGTATCTGCATCATATCGGTCTCGTATTTCTCCGTATCGTTTCGTATCGGAACCAAAATATATATTAAAAAAATATCGATACGTTATGTGGAGTATCAGATACATATCGATGACGTATCCGTATTCGATACGCCTACTATTGGTTTTTTGGAGTATCGGTGCAAATCTCAGGTCATATTTTTTAGGCCTACTAATTTCATTCATAAGCCCATAAATTTCTTACAAATTTAAATTCGGCCCATATACAACCAACTACACAATGTCCCAAAATAAACATAATACAGACCATACTCCCTGGGCCATTATACAACGGCTAGGCTTATGAATGAGTTCAGAGGGAGTCAAGACTCAAGAACCGGGTCCCCTGGAGCGGACGGCGCTCCGTCCATTTCATGATCCTGTATTTTTCAACAAACACCATACAGCAAATTATGCCTATAGCCTCTTATGTTCCGCATACGTGTCCCTGGTTCATCAATATATCTGCCCCACCTCCTCCCCAAGAAGTATCGATTGCTCCTTATAGAAATATCTTGACGAGATTTCCTTTGTAATAATATTATAGCGGGTCATATTTATTATTATAAATGACTTGTTATATGCATATTCGTAGAGATTGAAGTGCATAGAAATTCGGATTCTGCATTCGAACAAATGTACTGGATACACTATTTGAAACTTTATTAAAAAAAGAAATTGAATTTCAAATTAATCCCACCTAATTCGTGCTTTATTTTAATCAAACAGTTCAAATTTCTTTTCAAATTAAAGCATTCATCCATACTATTATGGTACAACACTGCACGGTCTGCACTGCAGCACACTCTCCTTCTCCTTCGACCTAAGCTTCCTTCCTTCTTCTCCGAAGTCCGAATCGAACAATGAAGGCACAGAGATCTACTCTGCAACCACACCAGAGGCAATATTCCTCAGATCAGCTCTTGTTCGATCCATCTTTGACGAGCAAATGGCTGCAGGTACTCCTCGACTTCAGATCTTGTGGTTTTTGTTTAGATCCGTTCGTCACTGAATTTGTTTTTTATTTCTTGTTTTTTTGTGATTTTTGTAGGGAGCTAGGGGGATTCAGAGAGGTGCCAGCGGTGAGATCCATGTATCGGTGGAGCCGCACTCACCATTGCCGAGAAATTGGATTCAAGATGATTCCGTTTCGCCTAGTCAGTTCAGTCCCGGTTTGCTTGATCTTCATTCCGTTGATACCGAGCTGCTCCCAGATGTAAGACCAGGATCTCATGTAGTCGCTTTGTCCAAATTTATTTAGCTTAGCAATTTTGAATTCTGTACTGATTATTTTTCTTCTTGATTTATCATTCACAAGCATTTTTTTTTTTGTGAATTTCTGAAATTTTCAATTGTCTTTTATACTTCCTCAATGCAGAATGGAGTTCCTTCATTATACGAGGCTTATCCATTGTCATTTAATCAGGCAAGGAGAAGTTTTGATGATTTGGATCCCATCTTTAACTTGAACAAACAAGTTGAAAATCCAATTCCAGAAATCAATTACTCAAAACCCTTGCCAATGGACAAGGAGAAGCTTTCATCTGTTGCCAAAATCAAAGTGGTGGTACGCAAAAGGCCACTTAATAAGAAAGAAATAACAAAGAGAGAAGAAGACATAATTACTATCGAGCAGCACTCCAATGCTTTAACTGTACATGAAACTAAACTCAAAGTAAGTACATATCAACATCATTTTTTTTATCTTATTTCAATTAAAGATTTTTCATCAATTTCTTGTATATTTTTGTGCTTTTTTTAAGGTTGATCTCACAGAATATCTTGAGAGGCATGAATTTGTGTTTGATGCTGTCTTGGACGAAGATGTCTCTAATGATGAAGTAATTAATTACTAATTTTAATGTTCTTACTATTGTTGATTACTATGCTGATAAATTTCTTGATTTCTTTAGGTGTATAGAGAGACAGTTGAGCCAGTAGTTCCTGCAATATTTCAGCGTACAAAAGCCACTTGCTTTGCGTATGGACAAACAGGCATGTTCTTTTTGAACTCCACAAATTTCGAAAAGGCCCATACATGTAAACGAAATGTGAAATAATACCCTGTATTATTCAAATTTGATAAAAAACCCAAATACCAATTTGATTAATATTTTTCCTGATAAAATCCCATTTCTACTTGTATCGAATTCAAAATTTAACTCTTCTCTTATTTCTTTCTCTCTAGGAAGTGGGAAAACATACACAATGAAGCCCCTTCCTCTGAAGGCATCTCAAGACATTCTAAGGCTAATGAACCACACTTACCGAAACCAAGGCTTTCAATTATACTTCAGCTTTTTCGAAATCTATGGTGGAAAACTCTTCGACCTATTAAACGAGCGAAAGTAATTACACACCCTTTTCACCCTTAATATTTCATTTATTCTATTTTTGTAATTTAGGGACAATGCAGGGGCTTTCCTGCTAATGAACCACACTTTTCTTTATGTAAAACAGGAAGCTATTGATGAGAGAAGATGGAAAGCAAAAAGTGTGCATAGTAGGGCTGCAAGAATACAAGGTCTCGAGCGTGGACACAATAAGCGAACTCATTGAGAAAGGGAATTCTACGAGAAGCACGGGCACCACTGGCGCGAACGAGGAATCTTCTAGATCCCATGCAATTCTACAGCTTGCAATTAAGAGAATTGTAGATGGAAACGAGTCCAAACCTGCCAGACCTGTTGGCAAATTGTCTTTTATTGATCTTGCTGGCAGCGAACGCGGCGCCGATACCACCGATAATGATAAACAAACTAGGTTTGTCAAGTCAAATTTATTCGATAGGATATTTTTCAAATTAGCCCGTGTAAACCCTAAATTAAAAAAAAAAAAACTTACTTTATTTTCAAAAAAATCTCGAACTTTTCTGAATATTATGAAAAAATCCTAAATTAAGCATCCAAACACACCTTTAATTTCATGTAATGTAAGTTATTGTTTTGGAATTTAGGCATAAAACATGGGGACTTTATTGCAAATTAGCCTATGTATAATCCCGTTTTTACTAGCATGTGTCTAATTTTTGACCACAGGATAGAAGGGGCGGAGATCAATAAGAGTCTATTGGCACTAAAAGAGTGCATAAGAGCTCTCGACAATGACCAAACTCACATCCCATTCAGAGGAAGCAAACTCACAGAGGTTTTGAGAGATTCCTTCATTGGAGATTCCAGAACCGTCATGATTTCTTGTATTTCTCCCAGCTCGGGATCTTGCGAACATACCCTCAACACTCTCCGATACGCTGACAGGTAAATTGTTAGGGGTATATCTGATATTTTGACGTTTTGCAGGAGTGAGTATAATTATTTGTATCGTGAATGTAGGGTTAAGAGTCTCTCGAAGGGGGGTAATCCTAAAAAAGAAACGATTTCTTCGTTGAGGGAATCTACTGCTGTACCGTTATCTTCTTTTGTACTGCCCGAACCCGTACCGGAAGAAATTAACAATGTCAATTTCGGTTATTTGAGAGGTCCGCAAAAAACTGAGAATTATAACAAGAATAAAATTAGCTTGAATAATGTGAATAATGAGTTTTATGAGGGAATTAATCAGCGAAAGATCGAGAATAATAACAGAGACAAAATTAGTTCGATTAGTATGATTATGAATAATGAGTTTTGCGAGGGAATTAATCAGCAAGGAAAGGGGTTAGTAAAAAGAGGCAGCAAGGTTTCGAGTTCGGAGAATTTTGCGAATTTAACGAACAATAATTGGGAGAATATTCCTGATGAAGATTCTCATTTGAATGATTTACTAAGAGTAAGTAATTTCTTTATTTTCGATATAACTTTTTATTACTTAATAATTTTTATTATGATTTTGTCAGGAAGAGGAGGATTTGGTTACTGCTCACAGGAAACAAGTCGAGGAGACTTTAGATATAATTAGAGAAGTATATATAATTAATCATATCATATATAGTTTATTTATCAGATATATCTTTCATTAATTGTGTAAACTTTGTTTAATAATTAGGAAATGGAGTTGTTGGTCGAGGCGGATAACCCGGCGAACCAATTAAACAATTACGTGTTGAGACTGAATGCGATTCTCTCTCAAAAGCAAGCGAGAATAGAGGATTTGCAGACCCGTTTGGCCCACTTTCAGAGACGATTGAACGAACATGACGTTTTGGTTTCGAATTAAGACTTCCAAACAGTTTTGTACTTCATTATGTGTTGTCTATGTTGTACAATACAATATTTTCGTTTCGCTTGATTACAGGCAATATGATAATTGTTTTGCTGGAACATGAAATAGTTTATGTATATTATTGTTATACATATCAGAGTATATTATTATTGATTGCTCAATGTGTACACAGAACATTATTGATACAGTAACTACGGTGGTCTACGCGGACCGGGTCCACACGACATGGTCTTGGGGAAGATAATGGCAAACGGGTACGGATCCGGGTTCTACCTTCAACACTTGGAAAGCCAAATGTTTAGGGTTCCATGAAGAAGTGTCCATGTGGCATACTGCGATTGCATCTACTCGATTGCTATTTTTCCCTACTAAGTTCACCGTATATGCCTGTGTATTCTTTGCCAGGTGGCAGTAGAATATTGCGTATGCATATGTTTCCAAGTGGCATGCTACTAATTCGTCGCTTGAAAGGATTTTCGATTGTATAACATTATACTCTTGTTTTGGTGTATTTGGGGAATATACACGGGTCGAAGCTGCATGAACATCTCGAGTTCCTAGGCTAGATGTTGCGAAATCCACCATGGATTCGAGTGACGTAGCGCAATACTTCTTCTCTCCTTTAATGGGGGGGATCTCGCAATTGGTAATGGTTTGCTTCATCGCCTCGGCTTGAGAAGAGTCTTCTGAGATTTCGAAATGATCGAGGATTTCAGAGAATTTGGAGGAAGAGAAGGGGAGATTATCGGCTTCGGCACGGGGAATGAAAGGGGCATTTGTGGTAGTTTCGGTGAAATCTAAGGTCATTTTCGTGCTGGGATGCAAGTCTTTTTCTAAGAAGAACAGCACGGTATTTGGATCGTCGCGGAGTTGGGTCTCGCTAGCAGCATATTTGTAGTCGAAAGGCGAGCGATAAGGCTTTCCTTTTCCATGGCCAACTCCGACACCAACGCCTACACTCACACCTCCTCCTTTTCCTGGATTTTGTTTTCCGGGACCGACGCCCACTCCGACACCTACACCACCTTGTTTTCCGGGATTCTGTTTTCTCGGGCCAGCACCTACTCCAACACTTACCCCTCCAGAATGTCCGGGATGTTGTTTTCCAGGACCAACACCGACGCTAACGCCGCCAGGGCCGACACCAATATCGACATCGTTTGAGGTACTGGTCGTCTGCATGTCTGCATTTCAAATGTTTATTTAGTTGATCGATTATCATATCAAATATAATATGTGCACGATACCGTTTAAATAATTAAAAGAAATATCACTTCAACATTTATGAAGTTAAATATTATTTTCTTACCACTACAAACACCAAAAATTATACTTATATATAGAAAAAATAGATTCTTATCAATATAAATCTATGTTCTTATATACTAATTGAATTATGTATATACTAGTTTATATATTCGTATAGTATATATATCTTATCAATTATTCACACGACACATATTAGACCTGAGTCTAGGAGTTCACTGATAGAATTCGGCATCGGAGTTTTCGGCAACACGGAGTTCCAGTATTCCTGACCCGTTAACTCGTTTGCATAACTTCCTACTGCCAAAAACTGCAAAAAAAAAAACAGTAAACTTTATTCTAAAAATCACTCAAACAAACCATATAATAAAAATCATGACATGAAAAATGATAAAATAGCATTAATTACCAGTAGGAGAGACAGAGAGAGAACATTGAGACTCATTTTGAGAAACTAGACTAGTGAGCAAATAGTTCAGTGCAATATGAAGGATAAGATAGAAGAAATAATTTTTATTTATAGAAAAGATGAAGAAGATATCAAAAGAGACAAAAAATGGATAAATCTCAAGTAGTTTCAACTTTCAACTGTGCGTGGCTCGTATTATTATTTCATGCCTGCATTTCTGTGATATATTGACTATTGCGTAAGCAAGAGACACGTGGCTTCACAACAGAGGAACCAACTAAAACAGGGTTCGTAATTTGTACACGAAATTCGTCCAAGTAAAAATATGGGCCTTCGACAGCGAGGCGGAGATCCGACATCCGACGGCGACAGCGACGGCGACCGCGACGGCGACCGCGACAGCGACAGCGACATCAAGGACGAGGCGGAGATCCGACAGCGAGGCGGAGATCCGACAACGGAGATCCGGCAGCGACAGCGACAGCGAGGCGGAGATCCGACAACGACAGCGACAGCGGCAGCCAGGCGGAGGCGGAGATCAGATGGCGACAGCGACGGGCGAGTCAGGGTATGTCGGGGGGCAGTGAAAGGAAAAAGCGGGAAAGGAAAAAGGAAAAATCGTGGAGACGAACCGTTTGTCTAAGGATGGCCGAAAACATAATTTTTCGGTTTGTATCTTATTTTTGCAATTGTATTTTACTTTTGCGTTAAACTACTTTTTTATATTTATCATGTAAAATCGTACCAATGTATTAAACTTTGATTTAATATATTAAAAGAAGCTTCGCCTCTTTAGTTTTTCAAAAGAAAATATGGGCCTTCAGTAATGAATAATGGGCTTATACAAAAAAGATTCATGAATTAAAGATATTTTTCACTTCTTATTCTCGAGGATAAGATGAATAGGTGAAAAACAGTTCAATTAATTTGGACATTTTTCTGTCAATGATATGTTCTGTGATCTATCGAGTGATATTTTAATGGTGTGTGTGATCTATCCACGACATATTATTCAGTTTGGGTTCCACCAATATTCTCTGTTGATGTAAACTATTGTCTCTGCTTCAAATAAAAACAATGTTTATATTAACTTGTTAAGTACAGCATGTTTTTCGCCAAAACCAGGATCTTGGAGTCCACAGAATTCATGCACTATTAAAAGAAAAAAAATAGTATACTAATATACAGTTTTTAATGAGAAAAAAAGAAAATTAAAAATGAGAAAAAGAATTGCATATGTAAATCTTTGCAAATGGATAATGTAGATGAAGGTAATAAATGGAACTTTTGGATCAAACGAATTTTCTTCGAAAGAAACAATGTCTTCTAGTTCTCACTCCTCAGGAACACTTAATCAAACTCCATTTGGCTGGGACCGAAACAATACATACATGTCGCATATCAATGTGTTTTTGGGCTCTTCTGTATTTCGTTTCTTCTATGACATGTTTGCATATACATCATGACACGTGAATGTGTGTGAATGTGAATGTGAAAAGAGAATTTCTCACGTTACAGAAAATATTAATAATTTCAAGCTATTTTTTTTAGGAAAATTTTGAAATAACCACCTAATTTTTCTTGAATTTGCAAAAAATCTCCCAACTAGAAACTCCAAAAAAACCCATATTTTCTATTCAATTACCCCTTTATAGGGATATTTCAAGGTATTACAATTTTTTTGGATCAAAATACCCCTCTATTTTTCATCTTTAAATTTAATAAACATATTTTTGAGAAACTCCAAAAAAAACCCCTACATACAAGTTTTTTTTCAATTACCCCATTATAAGAATATTTCATGGTATTACAATTTTTTTGGACCAAAATACCCCTTTATTTTTCATCTTTATAGTTGTTAATAAAAATAAGTACTTCAAAATAAACTGCTGAAATAAAATTAGCTCTTGAAATTAGAACTAACGGCAATATTATTTTAATGCTAGTTTTAATGTTTGCTCATGCATTGCTAATTTGGCAAGAAATACTATTTAGTAACTATTTTTATGAACAATTATTGAACATTAAAATAAATACCATAATAATATTAATTTGTCAAGATATTTTCAGGAATATTTTTTATATCATTTTTTTAATTTAATTTTAGTTTTTTTTTTGATAAAATACATAACAAATAAAAGATTAAAATTATGTATATGACATATAGTTTTTTTTAATTAGTACGTGTTAAGAAATATTTATTCTGATTTAAATTAATAAATTAATAAAATAATACAAAAATATGTTTATTAAATTTAAATATGAAAATAGAGGGATATTTTGGTCCAAAAAAATTGTAATATCATGAAATATTTCTATAGGGGGGTAATGAAAAGGAAATCTTGTACGTAAGGTTTTATTTTGGAGTTTCCAAAAGTTAGGGTTTTTTTTGCAAATTCAAGAAAAGTTAGGGGGTTATTTGAAAATTTTTCGTTTTTTTTAACTGCATGATAAGAAGTACAACTTAAAACCAATTTATGCATTCAACTAAGGAAAAAAAATGTGACAGGGAGGTCTATATTTTTTTAGGTCAGTCTATTATGCCTTCCAATTTCTTCACAATATTTGTTGTAACAATAACATAATGAAAAGTTTCGATGTTGATTGAAATGTTAACTAACTGTTAGGTTTCACATTAAGAAATCTTAGATGTATTTAAGAGGCATAGTATAGTTCTCCAACTACAACTTGATAAATGATAGCTAAAACACAGAAATACTGATACAGTGCTAAAACACAGAAATACTGATACAGTGCTAACTGCTAAGTGCCAGCACAGGTTAAACCAGTTTGCTGTCTCATGCAGTCATGCACCATGTTTTGTGCGAGCATGGACTTGCTTCATGTGAATGTTGAAAATTGTATTTATATAATATGGACATAAGTGATAAAAGATTCGACTATTTCGAAACCATGGATTTGGAAGCATGATGTAAAATCTATGTTGCGGGTATACTTCAAAAATCAAACCGTATCGTATCGAATATCGTATCGTATACCGATACTCGCCGGATACTCGTCGAATACGTATCGGATACTCCATGTGGCGTATCCGAATATTTTATTATAAAATAATAGCGAATAATTCTCGGATACTTCCGGATATTTGTCGAATACTTCTAACATATACAGAAATATGTTTAATAACTAAATAAAAAATACATTTACTTAATAAGAAGTTATTTCTGTAAAACAAATTTTTATAATATTATATGTCAAATATATAATATATAAAAATATTAAATATATAAATTACAATTAATAAAATAATAAAATATTATACATAATGGCCGTATCGTATCCTATGTATTTTTGAGAACTGCCGTATCGCCGTATCCGTATCGTGTCGAATACGATATTCGTATTTCGTATTCATGCAACATAGTGTAAAATATGATTAAATGGAATATATGAAAACAAAGAAACACAAGAATATTTCAAATCGGTACTTCGTCACCAATAACAACGGCAATGAAAACTTGGGAATACGCACTTCAATGAAGAAAGGCCTACCAATTAATGGGATTATGATAGGACCTAAAATCTAATTTTCTGCCGTTTCTTTTAATTTTAATCTTTTTTTTCATCTTGTTTACTATTTGTAAGCTCTATGATTTTTTCTTTATTTTAATGACAATCTAGTATATATATCCCTAACTTTCAAGAAAAAAAAAATTGCAAAATATGTATGTCCTAGACTCCTACCGAAAGAATACATCTACTCTCGCATACCGAATATCAAAGGATATAACGTACCACGTTCGAGTGTTCCATGCAATTACTTGAGTGCTGGGCCATCTCTGGGGAATGAATCAAGTATGGGTAGGTCTTAGAAAATTGAGAATCTTGCTAAGTCCAGTTAATAAAGACAGATTTTTCATACATTAATCACTGTACCATTGCCTTTGTTGCATAATGCAATGCATTGCAGACCATTTTCTGAACTGCCACTTTCATTTGTTCTTTCGTAGAAAGTAAATTCATAGTTAGTCATTCGTGATAGGCCACTAATACGATACCTAATATGTTCCTGTATGATTCGTGTATAATTCGAATTAAACGTTTTTCAAATCGGTTAAATATTCGGTCAAATAAAACGTAATACGCTAATAATTCGTCAATTTGGATATTCATCTATAGTTATGTTTATTTTACATAATACGAATACAATAATTCGGTATATAAAAATATATGAATATATACTTTTTTATTTATAAATAATTAGAAAATATAATCATTTTATTAAATAATATTTATTTTAGTTCAAAATCATAAATTTGTATATTATTATTGATATTTTAATTGTCTTTTCATTTTTAGGAATTTTAAGTATTTTTATTTATTTAAAAAAATTATATATTTTTCTTTTAAAAAACGTATTATACGGCAATACGTATATTATTCGTGTTTTATTTTTTAATTTTATAAAATACGCGAATTATTAATTAGTTTGAGTACGGAAACATAAATACGTATATTATTCGTAATACGTAATTATTTGTAAATTATACGCGTATTATTCGCGAATTGAACAACTACGAGTAAAGTATATACTTGATTGGAACGGTGTAACCAATAATCCCCAATGAGAATATTGAAACAACAAACATTTGATTTCAGAAATGAAAATCAATAAAGAAATCTGAAGTAGAATAAATTACAAACTAATGGCAATGGGAATCAAAGATTGGCACAACCAATTTCCAAGCCTACGAATCTTACAATAATCAATAAAACACAAAAAGCAGAACAAACATCGAAAGTCAGAATGCCATTTTTATTATTTGCAAAAAATTGTTTCGCAAATATCCTCGAAAGCTCTTACAATAATAGGATGGTGCCGCTTTGCATTCAAGTCAAGATACGATTGTAAAAGCCTCTCCATTTCTTTCACACAAACTACTCTTTCTTCTAAAATCATCTCTACCATGGAGCTCCTGAAATCCATGTACGGATTGCTTGATTTCCTTACTACAGCTACACTTGACCCTTTACCAGTTTCGGTACCAATACCAGTACCAGTCTCCTTTGTCTTTGGTGTTGGTGCTACTGGTTTCATCACAGGTTTTTTGAGTGCTTGTTTTGAGTTAAGTTGGGTTTTGGGTTTATTGGTATGGTGATAAAACTCGGTTGAATCGGAAGAGAAGCTTTTAGATGAAAATAGAGTATGTGCTTCTTCTTCTCCTTCACTACTGAATAAACCGGTATCGATGTCACTATGCGCAGAAGAGGAGGCACTAAACCCATACGAGTTCGAATGGAGCTTTTTTGTTTCTTTTCTCTTCGGTTTCGTACTAGTTTTCTTTCTCGTTGTTTCTCTGTTTGTGTAATAGAACTTAGTAGAAGGCGATGAAGAAGAAATAGGAGAACACTTTCTACTATTACTCTTTTTCTTGATTTTGTTGGTCTCTTCATCTTCCTTTGTCGGTATCGATACCGGTTCCGGTACGAGCTTATTGGTGCAATGAAGAGACCTTCGGCGGGTGCAATCAATGGAGATTTGCACCACAGGAGCAGTACGTGCATTTTGGTTGGTACTAGTTTTCTTTTCATACCGGTGCTTGTTTAGAAGATCAAAGAGAGAAGGTCTACCATGTCGCTCTTCATTCACCTGTTTGGTACCGGTGGTACCGAGTTTACATATGAAAGATGTGGAAGTATTGTTAGTATCAGCAGAACACGCAGAGTGGAGGAACATCTGAGCGAGGCGGTGTTTTATCCCACCACCATTATTACCGATTTTCTCTTTATCCATGATTGGTAAGGGAGAGACAGAGGAGTGTGATTATTCTTTTCCTTTTGTTTGCTAAAAATGAGAGGCTTTATAAAGAGAGAATGAATCTAGCTCGGAAATAAATAAAAAAAACGAGTAAATGGAGAAGGCTCGGTGGTCCTCCATCTATTGATGCCAATGAGACTCGAACCCACAAACTTCCACAACATATGATTTTTTGTGTCTCACACTCAATCACTGGGCCACGAGCCCATTGACAAGCTAGGAAATAAATAGAAAGGAAGATATGATAGCGGGACGGATATTATCGATTTTTATAAATAGCGAGTTGTGAATTTTACGAATCTAGCTCTTTTGCATCAATAGATTGGTTGAGTCTGAAACACAAAAGATCATATAATGTGAAGATTGTGAATTCAATCTATATTAACATCAATGATCAATGGATGGATGACATATTATTTTTTGCTTCAAGACCCCTAAGCTATGTACAATATCACCATTACAAGTCGAGTTTGTGTTCAAAACGGATGGATGACATATTAGTCTTCTAAATTTATTCTAAAAAATAAAAATAATAATGAGTTGTGAAATTTGTAAATCTAGCTTTTTTGTCAGGATTCTTTGTAAAACACCCGATTCTGAAAGTGTTTTGCATGTCAATAAGGGTTAATTGTCATCAAACATCTTCCAGGATAGGGATGTCAATGGGTAGGGTAAAACCCGAACCCGCGGGTACCCGACCCGAACGGGGCGGATAATATCCGAAAAAAATATCCGCGGGTCGGGTATTACCCGAAAAAAATACCCGCTCCGGGTTCGGGTTCCGGTACGGCGGTAAAATTTTACCCGCGGGTATACCCGAACCCGAAAAAAATACCCGAACCCGAACCCGAACCCGAACCCGAAAATATCCGAGAAATATCCGAAAATACTCAATGATATGAAAATTTGTGGTGTTTTATGGATTAATTATTTGTAATATTTGTATTTATAATGTATTTTGTACAAGTTGTTTATTTTATGTATACAAAATTGTTGGTGATTTTACGTATTTGTATAATAATTTATAATTTTTTTATTTTTTTTATTTTTTATTGATTATTTTTGGATAACGGGTTCGGGTTCGGGTTCGGATATGGTTTTTTACCCGTGGGTATTTTGGGTTCGGGTTCGGGTATGGAGGAAACTTACCCGAACCTGACCCGCCCCGTTGACATCCCTAGTCCAGGATTAGAAATCCTGGATTTGATTTTTTTTGTCAGACCATCCGACGAAAGTATGTTTTTGTTTTTTCTTTCAGTGCGAAGGAGACATTGGGAAAATGTGCATTTTTTGAATTAATCTCTTTCGTCAGAGTGTCTGGCGAAATAGAGTGTATTTACACCAGATGCCCCCTTCTTTTTTCTTTCTTCTTTTTTCTTCACCAATCCGACATTTTTGAAAATGATTCTTCTTTCAACCCGAGCATGGACATTGATATATTCTCCAAAAAAATGATTTTTTTTCCTTGAAATATCTGGTAAGTTTTTTTTTCGTTCATTAACTAGTACAATTTATAATATTTCTTTTTCCTTCCGTTCAATTCAATAGTCCATACATATGCATTTCTTCGCCAATGTGACACGTCGAGTTCACGAAATTAAACTAAAATGACTATAAAATGGGAAGTGGGAGGCATAGATATGGGCGACGATATTTTGCTTGTAAATGGATGGAGCGATTTTGTTCGTGCCAATGGCGTAAAAGAAAACAACATTTTAGTCTTCAATTATCTCGGTGATTTAATTTTTGATGTCGCGATTGTAGATAGGAATGTCAATGGGTTGGGTTCGGATCGGGTCGGGTATCAGCCCACCTATATTCTACCCATCCTAATCGGATAATATTCGTACCCGACCCGTCAACTAAACGGATAATTTTATCCGCCCTGTTTAGTACTCACGGGTTTTCAGATTACCCACGAGAAATTTTACCCATACTTAAATATATACGAAAACATTAAAATATACTAACGAAAAATATATTTTTTCAAATAAAATAAAATCACATGACATAATAATATTACAAAATCACAAAATACACAACAAAATATTTTTTGAATTGCGTAAAATAAAATTGAGACCACTCTAAAAATTGTTTCATTTCGTACAATCAATTATCTTGTCCTTTTCATCTGCATCTTGTGAAAAAACACGATAGTCGAAAGGGAGTATGGTAGATGAACAAAGAAAATAAGACAAGTAGAGTTAAGGAGGATTAAAATAATAAGATAACTAGGGTTGTTAAGAACCGAGTTCGGGTCGGGTATGACCTCACCCATACCTTACCGTATCCGTGTCGGATATTTTGTAATCGAATAATACCTGACCAGTGGGTAGGCTTAATCGGGTATTACCCGACCCGTTCAGGTCGGATATCCGTCGGACACGGGTATTATCCAATTCATTGACATCCCTAATTTTAGATGTCAATACATTTTTGGCATGATATTATCTAGTACATTTTTATATTTTTATTTAGTTTTATCTTGGTAGATTTGAGTATGTCCGTCATGATATTAACTGGAGAAAGAGCTTGTTTTAAAATAACTTCACCTTCTTTCCATTTCAACTATTTCAATGTTTTTGAACAAATATAAAATTAATTTTGAAGTATCATAATTTGGATATCATTTTTTATTTTTTAAGTTCTTATTTGAGTTATGAAATTATTTCCAAAAATAAGTCCGAGAAATATTAAAAACTCATGATAATATTAAACAAATGAGACCACGAATCATGCTCATTTTTTAATTCAATTTTTATATGGTACCAATAAGACTCGAATCCATAACCTATGGATGGTGTGTCAAAGCATCTAATCATCCAAGCTATGAGGTCATTGGTATCATGAAAGATTTTTTGAGTTATGAGAGCATGATATATTTTTTCTAAATATTTATCTCTCTATAAATTTTCTAATTTTTTTTTTTTAATGAAACTCAACAAGTGGTCGATTGTCGCTACTAATATCTATATATTCATTTTATTTGATATCAATGAGATTCAAACCTATAATCTTTACAACATATTATTTTATTTTGTCAAAACATTCATTTATTTATTTTACCCTTGGATTTATAATGAATTGTTAATTTTCCAAATTAGATTATTTCAAGAGTAGTTCTTAATTTTGTAACGATATGCTGACATGACATGTCAAATTCTGTAACTGAATAATATTTGCTAAAATTAATTGAATGGTGTATCGGGACAACATCTACATATTATATTAGAGTTGACTTGAATGGATGAACGGATTACATAGATGCCATGTGCTAAGTTATGTCAAGAAATGAAAAAATGAAGCGATCATTTCAAGTTTGGACCATTGATTAAAAGCAATTGCAAGTTGAATGATCTGTTTGGTCGAAATATAAATTTCAATAACTTATCATGGAATTTTCAAAAAAGAAACATTCCGCTTGTTTTTTCTAAATAAAATACAAAACTAATATTGATCGAGTCCTGAATAAATATGATAAAAATATAAAATCGTAATACGTTTTGTATTTATATGCTGATCTGATCGTATCATGTCGAAAAACTCATCATATTAATATTGCATTATTGCGAGCTCAAATTTGAAATTCTAATCATATTTAAATTTTGGCATTTTGAAATGTTACCAAATTAGTAGAGTACTTGATACAGAGAATAAACTGTTCTACTATGTTGCGCGGATACTCCAAAAAATCGAATTTAGCCGTATCGCCGTATCCGTATCGTATCATAAATCATATGTTAAATTGTCGTATCGCCGTATTCGATACGCGTCGCCGTATCGTCGTATCGCCGTATCCGATACGCGTCGCCGTATCGTCGTATCGACGTATCCGTGCAACAGAGCTATTCTACCAAGCAGGTAATCCTAACCTTCGTACTACAATCACGCTGATATTGCAAGAGAACAAAAAACTGGTCAAGATTTTGAAATGTTACCAAATTATGTATGTCTTTATTTTTCATTCATCTTTAAGTTGTCTTGTGAATTACGTCGTAAAAATCATTTTAATCTTTAGAGTATGGTTTTCATTCATCTTTAAGTTTTCCTGTGGTAAAAATCAATTTAATCTTTAGAGTATGATTTGTGATAATTGATTAATCGTTCATTTTTAACTGACATAATTTTCTTTGTAAAGATATATATGTTCATCAACTTATAACAAATTTTGAGTATTTTTAAAATATCACGTCACCTAACATTAACGACGTCACATCATCACAATCATAATCATCGCATGAATCCACATCATTACCATCATTTCAACCGTTAAATTATGATTTGTGATAAAATTTTGATCATTGATTAATCTGATTTCTTATGAGTAAAATTTATTTGTAGATATTCATGTATATATTATTTTATAACAAATTTTGAGTATTTTAGAATGTCACATCATCTTACATTAATGTGGTAGACTGCCATCACTCGTTAGGTTCACGTTATACCGAAAATATTTCATTGTTTATCATTTCACATTAAGTTATATGACTAAATATGAATACAAATAAAAAATTCAAAATTTATATATAAAATACTACTAAATTAATATATAATATTATAAAACATACATGTGTATTATGCTTTTAGAACATAGTTCCTACTAACAATTTATTCATTTGATTTTTTATTTTTATTTTGCATCCATATTAACATAGTTCCTTACATATCATTTTTTTAATTTGAATTTGTAAAAACATTATGTAAGAAATTACAATGCATATTTGCCTTATTTAATTTTAAGTATTATTAACTTTCTTTCAAAACTATAATTGCAAGAATTCTATATAATACTAACTAGATTATATTTGTATTTTGGTTGAAACAAATTTAATTTTAAAATTTTCTAAAATAATGAAAACAATATTTACCTATCAAAACATAAATAACTTCGTAAACATATGAACATTTGTTGAATATTATTGTTATTTTTGAAATTATGAATGTAAACATACCATATATGATGATAAAATAATTAGTTAGGCTTTTTGCTTAGTTAAATTTTTATATATTTTTAATTATTTTCAAACATGATATTATGAATAATTTTTAAAGCTGTACCGTGAGTTCATAGATCGTCCTGATCACTGTTTTATTTTTAATATTGTATTTTCAAACATGATATTATGAATAATTTTGAAAGGTATTTCTCAACAAACAAACAAAAAAATTTGATAGGTGTACAGTAAGTTCATAGATGGTCCTGATCATTGTTTTATTTTTAATATTGCATGCTTTTTTTTAATATTACATGAATTATCGTGAATAATAATAATATAATATTTATTATATATTTTTATATGGTAGTATTAATATATACATTACTATTTTATTAAAGAAATGAGTCATCGGATACCATAACATAAAATAATATATACATGATTACGTACACATAAATACGAGTCATGACAATTTGATGAGATTAATATAATTTGAAATAATTTTATTTTTTGAGATGATATTGTTATTATCTTATTAAAATTCAATACTTTATATTAAAATGAAAAATGGTATCGTCATATACTTTATATTAATGCGAATATTATTCTAATCTAAATTTTTACAAAATTATTCTAACACAAATTATAAAGCTCAAAAGCTCAAATTCTTAACTCAAATTCTATTAATAATATTTGATTTCAGAAAACGAAAGAGGAAAAAATGTTAGTATAAGCACGCACTCCTAATTCTTATATTTCTGTATAAACAAAATTGAAACCAAAATCACCGAAGTCACATTTTCCTCAAAACCAATGACTGCTTACATCACTGGTCACTGATGGATCCAAACTCTTAGGTCCCTCCCTACCATATGATCCTAAATTAACATGATTAAATTATTTACCGTGACAGAAACAACGTGTCGTGCACAATAATTTCGCAGTATTAGGGTCCAAAATATGGGCTCAAAGTTCTATCTAAACTCGAGGTGGTGAATGAATCCAACACAAACAGCTCAACAAGCCGAATAAGTCTCGAAGCAAAAATACAAAATCATTGACTCTCGTCTTGAGAAATCATCCAGTTTTTTCAAAGAAACCAAAAGAAAAGCCAATTGCAAAGAGACAGGAAGTTTCAAAGGGACCAGGTGTATGAAAGACTCCCAATGAGAAGATGACATGTCAGCCGATCGATGACGTGGCTTTGTTTCATTGGGTGGAATATGATGGACCTGTGCCATTTATTGAAGAATTTTTTTTTTTTTTAGATGCGACTCCCACATTCCACGGGAACTCGCACTTGTGTGTTGGTTTGGTTTTGGATTCAGAGAGAAGATAATGGCATGGTATGGATTGTGTTGTGTAGAGTGGATCCATCCTAAAACTCTATAGTGGTATCAAAGTCAAAGATTTCATTATGGTGAATTGATATAAGATCACGTTGCGCGGATGATTCGAAAGACGATTTTTTGTTTCAAGACGGTATCATAAATAATATGTTGAAATATCGTATCGTCGTATCCGATATATATTGTTGTATTGTCAAATTTGTACAACTAGTTTTGTGCCCGCGCAATTGTGCGGGATGTTTTTTATATAATTATTTAAATAGAATTAACATGCATGTGTTTGAACTAAATAAATATAATCATGATGTCAATAGATGCATAATGTTCATAAAATTAGTCTATCGCAGATATTATTTTCTAATATAATTTGTATAAATAGCATTTGCTAAGGTGTTTCTAAAATCGATTAATATAATCATGACATATTCGCAAATTTTAATATGTATGTAAAATAGGAAACAAAGACCAAATGTAAAATGAGGAAAAATGATCAAAATTTAAAAAAGACCGAAATGTAAATAAAAAGGACCAAAATGTAAAAAAAAGGATCAAATGTAAATTAGAAATAAAAAGGACCAAAATATAGATAAAATGGACCAGAATATAAATAAAAAATATAAAAAAGGACAGAAATGTAAATAAGAAAGGACCAAAATGAACAGTAACAATATTTATGAACAGTACACATTTGAATTAAATAAACAAATCCGAAACTATGTTTTGAAAAATTCGAAACTACATTTTATGAACAGTACATTAAGTTCAGAACTATCACAAAAAGTTTCTATGTTTTAAAAAATCTGAAACTATGATGTATCCCTCAACAGAAAAATATTAAAAGGACCATAATGTAAATAAAAAAGGACCAAAATGTAAAAAAAAAAAAAAAATTCACAAATAGGCCCCTGACGACGTGGCTTAATGAGGGGGCAGCAAATTGTTCATCTTAAAATGACCAAAATGTAATTTTAGATGAAATTTTTTAATTTTAAAACTTTGAAGGACAAAAATACAAATATAAAGGACCAAAATGTGAAAAAAAAAAGCAAAATGTAATTTTTTTTTAAAAAGAGGACCAATTTGAGGCCCCTGGACCAAAATATAAATTTTAAAACATCGAAGGACCAAAATGCAAATATAAAGGACGAAAATGTAAAAAAAGGACCAAAATGTAAAGATTTTTAACAAAAAGGACCATAATGTAAAAAAAAAGGATCAAAATGTTAAAAAATATATATATATTACAAATAGGCCCCTGGCGACGTGGCTTAATGAGGGGGCAGCAATTTTTTAATTTTAAAACTTTGAAGGACCAAAATGCAAATATAAAGGACCGAAATGTGAAAAAACAGGACCAAAATGTAATTTTTTTTTAAAAAGAGGACCAATTTGAGGCCCCTGGACCAAAATGTAAATTGTAAAACTTCGAAGGACCAAACTGCAACTTTAAAGGACTAAAATGTAAAAAAAAGGACCAAAACGTAATTTTTTTAAAAAAAAAGGACTAATTTGTAAATAAAAAAGGACCAAAATGTTAAAAAAAAAAAAATTTACAAAAAAACCCCTGGCGACGTGGCTCATTGTGGGGGCAGCAGATTGTTCAACTTTAGTACTAACTAGCTTTTTCCCCGCGCAATTGCGCGGGAGCCCTCGAGTTTGTCATGATTATTCGCACATCCGTGATTTGGTATATTTTTAACCCCTTAATTTTTTTTGGATATTGTAAAAAATCCTCTATCTTTTCGTAAACTCCAAAAAATAAACTCTTTACCAAACTTTTATTTTAAAATACTCCTTATGGATGATATTAATTTTTTTTTTCCAAAATACCCTCCAAATCTCATATGTAATAATTAAAAGTTATTTTTGTTATTTTTTATTAATTTTAAGAAAATTCATAAACACTTCTTAACATGTAGTGATTTACAAAAATTTAAATTATTACATATTTTGTTTATATAATTTTAATATTCCATTCTTTATTCATAAAAAACTAACATTAAATAATAATAAATAAACATCTTGCAAATATATTCATAGAAAATATCTATTTAAACATCTACTTTTTATTTTAGTTTTCCTTTTATGTATTTTTTAATAGTTTTATGATATTTTATTTTTAAATATTTGCAAGATGTTCTTTTAATAATATTGTTCAACTTATTATAATTTTATGTTAGTTTTTCAAGAAAAATAATACATAAGTCGAATATTTGTAATGAATGAAATATTAAAATTATATAACATATAACATATAGTAATTTTTTTTAATTATTATATATTACAAAAAGTTTAAGAATTTTTTAAAATTAAAAAAGCATTTTTTTTAAATGAATACATATGTAAATTAATTGTTTTTTACAATATCTAAAAATTTAAGGAGTCTTTTGAAAATTTTCCAAGTAAAGTGGTGATATGGAGGCATAAGGTGGTGGTGATGTGGAGGCATGAGATGAGAGGAATTATTAATAATGTAAAAAAGGACCGAAATTTAAATTAAAAAGGACCAAAATGTTAATAAAAAGTACCAAAGTGTGAACTAAAACTGAAAAAGACCAAGATATAAATAAAAAAAACTATAATGTAAATTCAAAAATGTAAAAAAGGACCGACATGTAAATAAAAGAGATCAAGATGTAAATATGAAGGACCAAAATGTAAGTTTCGAAACTTAAAAGGACAAAAATGTAAATAGAAAGGATCAAAATGTAGTTTTTTCAACTAAAAAGGACCAAAATGTAAATAAATTTTTTTCAAAGAGGCCCCTGAATCAAAGTGTAATTTTTCAAACTTGAAAGGACCAAATGTAAATAAAAAGGACCAAAATGTAAATAAAAAAGGACCAAAATATAATTTTTTCAAATAAAAAGGACCAAAATGTAAATAAAAAAGGACCAAAATGAAATGTAAGTTTCTAAACTTAAAAGGACAAAAATGTAAATAGAAAGGATCAAAATGTAGTTTTTTCAACTAAAAAGGACCCAAATGTAAATAAAAAGGACCAAAATGTAAATAATTTTTTTCCAAAGAGGCCCCTGGACCAAAGTGTAATTTTTCAAACTTGAAAGGACCAAATGTAAATAAAAAAGACCAAAATGTAAATAAAAAAGGACCAAAATGTAAATAAAAGGACCAAAATATAATTTTTTCAAATAAAAAGGACCAAAATATAAATAAAAAAGGACCAAAATGTGAAAAAAATATTTTTTTTTACAAAGAGGCCCCTGATGACGTGGCTGCACAGATTTCTCCCATTTCTCTTAACTTTATACATAAGAACTAGCCTTACCCCCGCGCAATTGGGCGGGGTTGTTCGGGTTTATAAGTAATGTAGTTGAAGAAAATTGTTGTTTATTTTGTATATGTGACTTTCTTTTTGTAATCATTATTATATGTGTAATTTAGTGTGTTGTGTGCGAGTGAAATTTTGTAGCAAAAATCGTTTGAATATTTTAAGAGCCGGATTTCTTGAATAATTCAAACGGTTATTGCTAAAAAAATTATCTATATTTTATACTTCATAAGCAAAATAAGGAAAAAGAACGAATGAGTCGTCATGAAATTTATTAAGAACCTAATAGATCAGAAAATATTGCTGAAAAAAAGAGTGTTCTTAATTTCACAAATCCTTAATTTCGCTACATATTTAGCACAAATATTTTTCGCCCTTTGTGTGGTCGGCCAACAACAAAGTTTCACGATGTCATCGCTAACCGTTTCGTTCGAAACTTTAATTTAAATTATGTCATGATTATTCGCACATCCGCAATTTGGTATATTTTTAACCCCCTAATTTTTTTTGGATATTGTAAAAAATCCTCTATCTTTTCGTAAACTCCAAAAAAAAAACTCTTTACCAAATTTTTATTTTAAAATACTCCTTATGGATGATATTAATTTTTTTTTTCCAAAATACCCTCCAAATCTCATATGTAATAATTAAAACTTATTTTTGTTATTTTTTATTTATTTTAAGAAAATTCATAAACACTTCTTAATATGTAGTGATTTAAAAAAAATTAAATTATTACATATTTTGTTTATATAATTTTAATATTCCATTCTTTATTCATAAAAAACTAACATTAAATAATAATAAATAAACATCTTGCAAATATATTCATAGAAAATATCTATTTAAACATCTTCTTTTTATTTTAGTTTTCCTTTTATGTATTTTTTAATAGTTGTATGATATTTTATTTTTAAATATTTGCAAGATGTTCTTTTAATAATATTGTTCAACTTATTATAATTTTATGTTAGTTTTTCAAGAAAAATAATACATAAGTCGAATATTTGTAATGAATGAAATATTTAAATTATATAACATATAACATATAGTAATTTTTTTTAATTATTATATATTACAAAAAGTTTAAGAATTTTTTAAAATTAAAAAAACATTTTTTTAAAATGAATACATAACGGAAAATAATTTTTTTTTACAAATAAAAAAGGACCAAAATGTAAAAAAAAAAAAAAAATTTACAAATAGGCCCCTGGTGACCTGGCTGCACCAGGAGGCAGCAAATCCCCTTGCATTATATTCAATGTTACAGATAGCGGATAGCGCTTACAGATCGGTCGGCCATCGATAAGAGATATGACTGACATAGCGAATTCATAACGGAAAATATCAGTGGTATAGCGGTTGTGTACTTTTTAATATTAATATATGAAATTAATTATTATAATATTAATTTATATTAAGTTTCTTAAACTAATTTAAGTTTTACATGATTAATCTATTGATCACATTGAATGGTATGGCTGCCTCATACACCCATTGTGCTATATACATTTGCATGTCGTGCACTTTTTGTTTATCAAACAAATGTGCTATCTTGGGTTGGCGTGTAAGCTTCGTCGAGTCCACAGGATTGATCTCCACAAATCTGTCAATAGTACCTAATTGTCGAGGTTCTCTGCTAGGTTGTTCATTCTCTATTTGTCGAGGTTCTTGACTGACTTGTTCATTCCCTAATTGTCGAGGTTCTCCGCCCAAGGCAACGCCACTCCTCAGAGCCAATTGTTCTTTCTTTCTTTTTTCATTTTGCCTTAATAAGTCCTGCAATGCCTCGAGGCACATTTTTTTCGCTCTTCGGGTGTGGCCTTTGGACAACTCGTTATACTCCCCTTGACCTAATAATCACACAAATCGTCAATTGATTTTCACATAAATTAATAAGAAAGAAATATTTGTTAATCATTTATCTTACTTGAGCAATATGTTGCTTAAAACGACTAATACCACCCGTGCATATTTTTAAGCAAAAATCACATTTTATCTTATATAAGCGTTTGTCATCCATACATTGACCAAATTTCCACCCAACATCTTTTGATTCTCTTTGTATTCGTCGACTTTCTGTTTCTCCCACTGATGCACTAGAATTTGAAGCCATTGAAGAACTAGTGGCCATGGATTTAACTCTAAAATCTGAAAATTATAAGATCAGTTAATTCAATGAAATAATTAGAAAGTCGCTCAATTCAATAAAAAATCAATCAATTCAATCGAAAATCAATCAATTTAATAGAAACATACCAGTTTTTAATCGGAATGTGAGTGTGAAGTCGTGCAATCGGAGTTCTTGGAGGTTATCAAAGTGAAACTAGCACACCTTCGAGTGATGTTGTGGATTTCTTGCCCGTTGAAGTGAAGATTTGTAGATGAAAGGAGAAAAAATTAGGTTTCAAGCGAAACCCTAATTCATTTGTGTTCTTTTGTCGGGGAAGTTTTAGGTTAAAAGAAGAAAATATACACTCTCTCTCACGCTGTTACGTAATTAGAGTAAGAAAAGAAGAAAATGAAAAGAATGGGCCAAATTTTTTAGCAAAAAAATTATTATAAAATGGGCCAGCCCAAATAATTATTCAAAATATATTATTTTTAAAGTCCAAATCGGTTCAAACCGGTCCAATATCGGCCCATATCCGCCCATATCGGTTCATGTATCGGTCGACCGATTTACTCAAGTGATACGGTGATGGAGTGACTAGATCCCGCTCATGAGCTTGTAGGCATTGGAAACAACCTACTGCCATCGTTAAGTCGAACCTACATGGTCACACAACGAGTCGTACTAAGTCGGGCTTGATCATAAAATCAGCACATTGGATGTGCATAGCTTGGTATTTGATACGCGAGCTATATTCTCTAAAATCGTGCGTATTGGATATGCATGAGTACCTTTTAGGTAGATCTGAAATTGAGTGGGAGACTGAAAGAAATACAGTTTCGGATCAACCGTAAAAGTGTACACAAGGATAAACGAATGTAGTCGTACATTCGTGGCCATAACTTTCAGTGGGAAAATCCAATTAGAATGGTTCAAATTGGGTTAGATAGATAATGAGATTATCTACAACCTTCATATAGAAATATATTTCATATGAACGAAGTATAAGTGTCGTTTCTGTGAAATACCGAAAGGGTGCAACAGTATGACATACAGTTAGTAAAACAGTCATAACTTTTGCATACGAACTCCAATTGGGCTGGGCCAAATTGGGTTGAGTATATAATAAGATTATCTACAACTTTCGTGTTGGTTGATTTTCTGTCAGAGAAATTTATCAATTTTGTCTGGACAGAATACTGAACAGGTTCATACAGTTTTCTGTGTGAAAGGGTGTATATTGGATATACATGCCTTTTGGCTAATCCTTATCCTATTTAGGTATAAATAGGATTTTCTCTCTCATCTTGACAATGGAAATCAGTTAAATCATTCTAAGCAATTGATTATTCTGCCCAATATACACAAGAAAAAGAGCAAATTCAGTTTTGATCTTTAGTGAGTGAAATGGTGCGAAGAGAGAGAAATCGAGAAAGGAGTTTCTCGAGTAATAGAGAATCGATTAGATCGAGCAAGTTCGCCGGTGCATCGTCTAGGCAGGTGCATCCGCGACCGACGTCTTGCGACTCACGGTGGATACAAGTAGAGGAGCGACAATTGTGGCTCTTGGATTGTGATCGACTCAAGGAGTGAGAAGACGGTCAACGAACGGTGAAAGACGCGTGGTATGGGACGCGCGGATTGTCACCAACGTGACAGGAGATAGAAGGCGGCGATCAACCCTTCGTGCGTGATCAATTTCACGCTGGTATAGATCTATCCTTCTATTCGCATCGTACCCTCGAAGTCATGGCGTGATCTCGGGAATCGGGGAATCGGACCGGGCCTTCATTCCGCTGCGCGGGCCCGGGGTCGAGGATATTCCCCAACATACGGGGCATATCGTAACGGAGGGGCACTGATTAGAGATATGAAACCAACATACCGGTCCATATCAGTGATATTTAGAACAGTGATTATATTATAGATAGATAACTATAGATATAGATATAGATATTGAATGAGATCATAAGATATGTAGTTTACAAGTAGATTTTTTTAGGGGTTGTTTGGCAAGTGAAATTAGTCGTTGGAATTGGATATTAAGATTCATCATAATATAATTTTTTGTTTGGTATTTCCATTCCAACAAAAGCTAGAATTCCAAAATGAAGAATCTTGTTATTCCTATAATAATAATAATAATAATAATAATAATTATTATTATTATTATTATTATTATATAACAAAATATTATAATAAAAGAATAATTATATTATAATTATTAAATCTATGTAATTAATATAATATTATATATTATTATAATACTATATAATTATATTACATCTATGTAATTAATATAATATTATATATTATTATAATACTATTATTAGTCATCTATGTTATCATAAATAATTAATATAGTAATCTATGTTATCATAAATAATATTATTTTATGAATAAAATACAATTTTACAATCATAAACAATGCATTAAATAATATTACATTATTATTATAATGTATTATATGTATAATATTATTTTATTATAATAATATAATAATTATAAATAATATATAATATTATAATGATTATATGAATTTAATAATTTTATTATTATAATATAATTCCTATATAATACAATAACTATTATATTATTAACATATCCATATAATTAATTATATCCACATAATTAATATAATATTATATAAAATACATTTAATATTTCAATATGATTATTATCAACTTGCTAATATTATTGTAATTACATTAAATAATAAATTAAAATATTTTAATTATCGTATATTAATAGATAAAATACAATATTATAATAATATAAAAGTATATTTTATATTATTATTATTATAATATATTGTATAGATATAATATTAAATTATTTATATAATAATATAATTTTATATTGCAACAATGTTATATTATAATAATATTATTTTTATAAGTTTTAATAAAATATTATTTTTACATTTTCATTAAAAAAAATCCATAATTTTGTGAACAATCAAACAAAAAATTATATTTTTCAGCATCTTATAATTTGGACATTCAAACAATCTATGAGATTACTAATCCAGAACTTTTTACTCCTTTACCTTATAATTCGATTCTACTCTACGAATTACACTGGCCAAACAACCCCTAATCTAACCTAGTTTTATAAGTTAATTCCAAGAAATAACCATCTCGTGAACATAATTCCAAAACTAACAGAAGCGGAGTTGGGAACTCCACCAATTTCTTTTTTGGCAGAATCTGTAATGCCACCAAGTAGTAAATGGTTTGAATCATAATTAACGACCGTTAAACAGTAATTAAGACTCGCGGTTTCGTGTCCAAAGAAGAAGCACTTGACTCACACCCGCATATTCCTATTCTCCTAAATCTACTAACATGGACAAGTTCTCTAATAAATTTCGAGCATTTTTTTGCATCAGTCTTAATCAATCCCCAAATAGTTTTATGACTGACCTTAAACAAAATGATATTAACAAATCGTTTGTTAAGTTCTTAACTATTACATGTATTTAGGACACTATTTTCTTCGCATCGCACCAGTGGTGGTCCACAGTCGGTATCATCGAAGGCGGCGGTATATGCATCTGTGGTGGAACTCTTTAAGTAGCCAAATGCAAAGAAATGATCGATGTTCACCGCCGACGATGAGTTGAGTAGCTATCTGTCTCTTGCTTTTGAGTTTTTGGTTTTGAATCGTCAAAGACACGATAAAAGGGGGTAGATCCCCAGTGCATTTGGGGATTGATTAAGACTGATCGGTGTGAATTACGCGAATTGTTGCCTTATGTTTGATTATTATTATTTTTCAGTACGATTAGACTATAATTGCTCTATCTGATTATTTTGAAGGTGATGATTGGTTTATAAAAACAAATAAATTGAGAAGGTTCGGTAGTCCTTCATCAATTGATGTCAATTAGGGTGTTCAAACGGTTCAGTTTATTCGGATACCGAACCGAACCGGTCGAATTCGGTTTAATCGGTTCGGTTTTTCGATTTATTTGGTTCGGTTCAGTTCAAAAAATGGTATTGTTCGGTTTATTTGGTTCGGTTCAGTTTTGATATGATGAAAACCGGTTAAACCGAACCGACCGAATAACATCTCATTTTTGTAATTATTAATATAATAATGTTGAATATAAAAAAATAATATAATTATATTTTATAATATGTATTTGTATTTTTTGATAAATAAAATATATTTTTTCGATAAAATATATTTTTTGATAAATTTAATTTATAATCTCTCACAACATATGAATTTTTGTGTCGCATACTCAATCGATTAGGTTATGAGTCCATTGACGAACATAACCCTAGATATGTTTAGCCAGTTAGGATTTTTGTTCTCTTATTATTGACGGAATGCATTTTCTTTCTTTTTCTTTCTTTTTGAAGGGATTTTTAATTCATTTTACTTTGCTTAATGAAAAATAGCAGTAAATATCTGTTGACTGCCTTCAAAAATACATTATGCATTGGATGCAATTTCTAAGTGGTAGGATTATTAATCATAGTGTTTAATTGTCTGTAATGTTTGTATCCCCTTAAAAGACGGCCCCATTGTAAATACTTTTTTATTTTATAAAATTTGAGAGATGATCTCATTTCTCCTTCAACAACAACAACAATTATGTAAGAAAAATTCTTATTAATTATTATAAAAGATATTTCAACAAATAATTCGCATGCTTCAATTAAAAAAAAAAAAAAGTTACTGGTACTCGGAACATATGGATTTTGATATTCGTATTTTTTGTATACATGACAAGCATTATTGTAAAATTAACTATTATTTTTTTTATGGGGTTATACACCCGATGGATACGTACTTGAAGTTAGAGAAAGAGACACAGAACACGGTAATATGTAATTAATTAGATGCAAACAACACAATTATTTAATTTTTATACAGTATCGAGAAGATTCGACACCTAATCAATAACATCAGCATTCAGCAGTACGTTATATAATGATGATTGAGAAGATTGTAAACCCAAAAAGTAGATTATCAGAGAATCTTAGAGGCCTAAGGAAACAAAGATTAATTTAAGGTTGTTGAAAATAAAAATAAAATGATTCGATTTACAAAATTAAGTGGAATTTAGTTGTTGGTATGTAATTGTCTTTTTATGTCACAAGATTTAAGTGAGAGAGAGAGAGAGAACGCATTTCAGTTGATGCCTTGTTTCTCTCTCTATCTATTTATTTACACGTGGCGTTAATGTGATGGATTTGCATCTCGGACCATTCCCTCTTGTTACGCTGTTTTTTTTTTTCATTTTGTCACGATATCCAATTGGCAGAATTTCACCAATAGCCTCGTAAAGAGTCATGACTCATAATGTCACATACAAGAATCAAAACACCTCCTTCAAAAAAAAAAGAATCAAAACACTTAAATATCAAGAATACCCCTTGAAAACCTATGGAATTCCATTGTACTCCTGTCCTAATTTTTCATTTACAATATATTTTTTTCTTACTTATGTTTTGTATAAACAAAAAAAAAACAATTATACGACACATCCCGCATGTATGCGATGATGCTAGTTAATTTGGGGTTTATTAGTGGGGCGTGCGGTGTAATTTAATCGCAAATAAAAAAAATAAAGAAAATGTATTTTGAGAATATTCTTAAAGCAAATGTAGAAAGAGCTATACATGAGATTTTTTATGTTTTACAGGGGATATAAGTGATATTTCCAAAATTTTGTAGGGACATCCATGATATTTAATATTTTTGGAGTGGCATGCTAAATACTAATACATGATATGTAGATATTTTGCTGCAGAAAATATGAAATGACAAACTTTCCTATTTTGCCTATACTTAAATCCCAAATGAAGTAATATTTACCATTATTATAGAGAAGATGAGGATTTTGTCACACTCAAACAATAGGAGATAGATTCCAAAAACAAATACAATGTTTTGTCTTTCTTCTGTGAATAAACTCATTAACTTAGTTAATATATATTTCATGGCATAATAATCCAATTCCAACATGTGAACGTCTAATCACTCAGAATTATTTTATTATCATTATATCTGTATCTCTGTCCCAAACATTCTATGTTAAATTGTTAATAAATCTAGCACACAAATTAAAATTATATATATAGGGCCAAAAAAATAATATCTAAAAAGTGAGGGGCTTTTTAAATATTCAAAAAAATTGACAGATAAATCAATGGAGGCTATACAAAACATCTCTCCTATTCTTCCTTTCTCTCTATTTTTACCTTTTTTTTACAACATATATACAAACTCAAAACTCAAAATGCAAAAAAAACAAAAAACAATTCATAATTCATAGATTAAAAAAAAAACTAGATAATAATAAACTTATCTTTCTGTTCATGAACTTGTTTCACAACACCGTCAAGCTCGGGAAACATGGCCAAAATCAGGAGCTCCAATAACTCGAAAGCCAGTTGTTTCAAACAAACTGGAGACTGCATTTCCATTTCAAAATACAAATTTAGTACTACTAAACCCTTTAACCCTAACCCTAACAATATTATATATCCAAATGTGAAACTAGTAAATATAAATTAATAATTACCTGAAGAAAAGAGTATATATCCTCGGCACACCGCTCATACTCTTTTTTCCCAACGAGACTCACAAGTGCTGCAGGAGCTTTTTCTGTATTTAGATAAATAACAAATCAAATAAATTGAAATTAATTAATGAGAAAATAAAGATGATATTAATTAACTATTACCGATAATTAATTCGCGAACAAACTTAGCTCGCTTATTCGCTTCGACTTGCTCTTCAGGACTCAACGCATTATTGTTATTATTATTACTTCCTGGACTTTGACTTTGACCGGTGGGAGAAGACGCGGGAACTGGAGGTCTCCTTTTGGGATGTTTCGTCAGGAATATTCCATCTGGCCAAAGTATCTATAATCCAACAATTCTCATTAAAACGGAAAATAAAATTTAAAGAAATTTACAAATATGAAATGGAAATATATGATAGTTACCTGTTCGATGCGATTTATAGTGGAAGCAATAAAGGGTCCTCTCCTAAGTAACTGAATTTTATCGATAAGCCAATCATCAAATGCGTCTCCCATTCCTAACTGTAATAACTGTTTTGCCACCCAAAATGCTTGCCTCCTATATATTAATATATTTTAGTAAGGATTAAATAGCAATTTAGGCAAAATGTAGGAGCTTTTTTGCAAAATTGTCATAAAAACATTTCTTCGTTACCTGATCCAGCCTCCATCTTGAAGCTGGAAAACCACATCGACCAAATGTAATACTGGTACGCTAAGATTTGGCGGGGTCCACTAAATTAAAACAAAATTAATTAATTAATAAGTTGCTTTAATGAAAAAAATATATGTTAGCGAAAATAACAACTCACGTCATTTGGGTTTATAGTGTCCACATCATCCTCGTCGATCTGAGAAATAATATTCGGCGGTAATTTCTTGTTATTATTTTTCTCAGATTTAATGGATAGCGAGAAATCAGTTTGGACTATTCTCTCCGAATCATTAATAATACTATTATTATCTTTGATGGTATTATTTGAGATATCTTTTTTATTAATATAAGTAGGCTCTTTCTTTTCCTCCAAGTTTTCTTTTCTTTGTCTTAAACCGCCATCATTGTTGTTGTTACTAATATTACTCGAAGAGTTTTGAACTGTCGAAAATGAGTTTGGATTTGAAGTGTTTGTACGCATTTCAGATATCTTCTCATCCAAGTTAACTATAACATATTTCATAAAATATTTTAATAAAAATCAATTATTATGTTAGGAAAAGTTAAAAGATGAATTAAAAGGTTTTATAATGGAAAACAAATAGTACCTGACAGAGCTTGGATTGTTGAGAGGGAGTCTGTGAACATATATGTCTGCACAAATATGACATAAAAAATAAGATCGTAACTAATTAACTAAATAAATAAATAAATGAAAAACTAACCTGCGAATCAACGCTCAAGAAATCCCAAACTTCAATGGAGCCAGAGATAGTAGGAATCTGAAGAAGCTTCTGCAAGAACAATAAATAAACAAATTTAATTCAATTAAACGAGATTTAAATAAAAATTAGGGGAAAATAGTAATAGAGGAAATGAAGGACCTTTAAGTAAGTATCGAGCAAGATGCATCTCTCTCTGACAACTGAAACCTCAAGTCCAGACGAGAGAAAATGCTTCGGGGGCAAGTGAAGAATATACTCTGGAAATTCTTTCAATCTTTTATGCAACTCTTCAAAATGCCTAAACCTTTTTTTTCACAAAAACACCATAAAAAATAAATGTAGGGACTTCTTTGTAATTATGAAAAAAACAGAAACTTTTTTGCAAATTTAAATACCTTCTTTTGATAGACCAGCTATTTCCATTTGCATCTGTGACTGCTACTGAGTATACTGCAAACATACCAGATCCACTCTTCACTATATTCGCCCCAATTACCTATCATCACAAAAATCATATTATATTAACATAATTGAAATAATTATACAATTTTATAACATAAAAAAGTTTATTAAAATTAACTAACCTCACATCGCAACTTTATGAAAGAATCTGCAAGCACATCATGAGCACTATAACTCGAGGAGTGAGAGGAAACAGAAGAGATAGACGAAGACGACGTCCCGATTCCACTGCGAACTCGGTCCGCCACCTCATCACCCCATTCTGTGAAAAAAATCCCGTCAACCCCTGGTGAGACTAAGAAATCCTCACCACCTTCGTTCTGTGTCCTTTGTTTACTTATTTTTCTCGTCTTGTTTTTGTTCGTCTTTTTCTTGTTGGATTCGAGAGGGTGGTGAAAGTGGTGAGTTTTGTCGTTGGTATTATTTACTCTGGCTTTGGATTCCCAGATTTTGGTTCCTGGCGAATCGAGTCCCATTATATTGTTCTCGTTCTCCATTTCAAATTCGCAATTTTCATCATTTCCGTCCTCTTCAGACGAGTCTGAACTCGAGCTCTCTTCATAAATGGGTTGGATTCTATTTCTCTCTCTATATGCCGTGTTTCCTCTGTTCATAATCGGTTTATTCACAGTCCTAGTTTTTATTTGGACAGGTTTGCTATTATTATTAGGGTTATTTTCTGTGTGATTTTCGAACTTTTTATAATTTTTTCCTTTGGTCCACATATTATCGAAATGTTCAGGGGCAAGAGCTTTTGTTTTGTGTTGCGTAATTTTATCCAAAACACCCTTATCATTGGTGGTATTAGGATTTTTGGGGGAGGGTTTTGGTTGGTCGGTTCTGAGCTGGACGAGTTCGAGGCCAGCACTGGACTTGTCCATTAGTTGGTACAGCTCGTCAGAAGAAGGCATGGGTGGGGCCCCAATTAGGATTTCTTGTTCCGCTTTTCTCCTTGCTATTGCTCTGTTCGCTACCATTATCGCCAACCCTTCTATCCTCTCATTTATAAACCTGAATTCAAATAACAGATTAAAATTAGTGAAATTATTGGAAATTATGGGAAATTGAGATGAATATAATTAATACCTTGGATTGACTAAGTTAATAATGGGTCTGAGAACTACACATGCAAGAAGTTCTCTTGCAGTGTATTTAAAGAAAGAGCAATTTAAATCTTCAGAACTCAGAGTTATGGAAACGATTGCATTTGTGAAATGCTGCAAAACCTAGATTAACGAATAATAATCATAACTTAGTCAATCAAGTATATAAATAAACATAAAAGGTTTATGCGAATATAAATTACCCTGTGTTCGGAAGCAGGAGAGTATAAAGCGGGGTGCAGTTTTTCTTCAGATTTAAGGGTTGATTTTAGTTCTGACTCGGAACGATCAAAATTCAAATTCAAAAGTTTCTCTTTGCCAATTTTGGATTGGCAAACACGATATAACTCCAAATGGTTGCAAATTAGATTGGTTATATCCCTTCAATTGTAATACAAACCATTTTATAAATAAAAGTATTAGATTGAAATGATTGATTATGAATATAAAGAAGGTGATTAACCTGGTGAGAAGATTAATGAGATTTAAATCTACTGCACGAGAAGCAATCTCGCTAAGAACACCATTAATCAAATTGATTAGCTCTTCGGGGCCGTCTCTATCAGGGGTAATTTTGGAATACCAGAGATCTGTGATCCATTCAGAGACGAGGTGTCGAGTGAACTTCTCCAGTGCTGCCTCGACTGGAGGGGAGTTCACTTTCTTCCTCCAGTCTAGTTTGTCGCTCTTCTTGAAGGAGAGGGAATTGAGCTCCATTGAGGCTCTTCTTTGGATTTGGGTCTGATTTGGGATGGATTCGTTGGTGTGTAGATTTGCCTTTCTTTTTATATCAAAATCAAGTGATATGTAACGAAAGAGGAGAAGTAAAGCTACCGCGAATGGAAAATTGATCCATACAGATGAACTTGTCACTGAGAAATGTAGATAATCATCAGAATAATGCACAATTGAGAAAAAACAAGCCAAATTGCAACAAAAAAAACATGGAAATAACTCAAATGGTCACAAAAATCCATCAGCACTACCAATTTGCAATTTTCTCCTTGAAAAATTGAAAAAGTCTACAGCATCAGATACTAAACGAGGCAAAAAGAACTTACATGACATGAGATAGGAAAGACCGAATAAGCAAACAAGCACCAATACAATTCGTTTCTTGGCTTCCTCCACCAAGCCTCTGAGCGTCTGAGTCCCGGTTGTCGTCATCTCCGCCCCTTTTTCAAAATTCACCAAAAACCTCTTAATAAAAATTCAAAACCTCCGGATGAATCCTCGTCGATCCAACATGAAAAGCGAGCAGATCTTCTTCGATCGTAGAATCTCGGAGAAGGGAGGGAAAGTGGGAGCGGAGGAGGAGGGGAAAAGATGAGCGGCGGCGTTTGGACGGCGTTACGGCGGTAACTAAAAAGTAAACTGTGCGTTTGTGTGTGGCTTTTGCGCTGTTTGGCTCATTTTGCCACTTGTCCGCGCTTTGTGCAATAATTACGGATTTACCTTCGATCGAGCGCCTATAGATTATTTTTTTTAGTTTCATCTGGTTTATCATTTAATGCGTGGCCCGATTTGACGAGCACCAAAGAAATAATTTATAATTAGGGTTATACATTTACATAATTATTTTTTCATTCATGTACAATTATTATATCTCATATTATAATACATATATATACATACTTTTAATGCATGTAAAAGATATTTTTTTCGTTTGATGCGTGTAAAGGAGAAAAGAAACACGATTAAATTGGGGTGGAGGCAAATCCTAGCAACACTTTCAATTTAGACTATCCCTTTTCCTTCTTCAATTTCGAGTGTCCCACAACTCTAGTCACATTTTCTTCTATTGCATCCAAAATTTCAGACGTTAAAAATCTAAAGTTACTCATCAACGACGGTAATTGCTTTCTCTAACCACCTCCCCTCGCAGCATTTCACTGCAACCACGACGAAACTCCTCCCCCCCTCTTATAATCCATATGGCTCTCACAGTCTCACTATAACCCACTGATGATCTAGTTCTATTTCTAATGGAGATTCTCTCCTGCCTATGACTAGTACTTATGACCAAATGTCTTTAATTTTTTTCGTTCATCTCCTTTTCTTTATATAGTTACTTTTCTTCTTCTAGTGCCGATCTATTTTGTCATGTGATTCATTTCCTTCTCTCGTGATGTTCATGGACACACAAAGGTTCTTCTCTGCCAGTTATTGATTTCTCACAATGTTTTATTTCCTTCTCTCTTGACGGTCATCTCCTTTCCTTTTTATAGCTACTTTTTATATTATCTTCCTTAAATATCTATTGTGATTTTCCCTTTTAAAATAGTTATGTTGCATTTTAATGTTTTATCATACATTAAAAAAATTATCATTTATCATTTGTATTATCAATATGCATATGCATATCACATGTAAAGAGTATCATACAAATTGTACATATCGTTTTTTAATTTTTTTTAGTCCGGAAGATGTTTTGTACCTATTTTTGGTTTAATTTACCATTTTTTTTTGTTAAGAAAACTCATATGTCTTCATATTTTTTTACCAACATAGTAGGCGTTAGCCGTTAGTAAATAAAATAAAGTAGTCATTGTTGCTTCAAATTTCATTTGGCTGTTTAATTATTTCAAAATAAATCAATTCTACTGATGAACTAATTTGAGTGAACTAATTTGAGTGTGATTAATTAATATGAAATAGGTCCAAAATGATCAAAATTGCGCAATATCGAAAGAAGAAATACAATACATGAGAATATATATGGCGCCGTCATTATGATATTTTTGTACAATACAAACATACAAATTACTTTAAAAATGTTATTTTTCCGTGCATGCATTAGTATTATAAATATCATTATCAGCGCCATCATTATGATTGTTTTTTTATTGTTAATATTGTTTATTTTATTCTTCAGAAATAATAAAATATTATTATAATTAATAATAATCATGATATGACGATTCATATCAGGTTACTGAATTTAATTAGTGAGTATCATAATTTTAATCATCCAAATATGGGAATATATATGGTGACCCCACTCTCATCCAAACTTGTTTGATGCATTAATCGAGAATTGTTAATTGAGTTAATTAGCACATCAATTTACGATTAATACACTCGTTTAATTGAATTGACATGTATTAATATTTACATATTAAATTGAATTTACGTGTTAATTAATCGTTAATTGAGATGTTAATCACTCAAGTTAATCAAGACGCTGGAGTGAGAATGGAGAGCACTACGACATTTTTCATAAAATATCATTTTTTTTAATATGATATGATCGGTCAAGTAAAATGCTTCAAATTTCTCATGAGAGCAACAAAGTTCTAAGCATCTATCATAAACCAAGTCCAGCCAGTATCTAAATAGTAAATATACGAATTAAAGTCGACTTGTCGTGGCAATGTTGGGTACGTTACACTCCTCCGGTGGTATTCGAATTCGGATCCTACCCCAACGTTCCAATAACTCACGGGACCCAATATTATTATATTCTACTATTCTAGTGATTTAGCCTCCATACACCTGTACATTATTTTGAGCTACACGTACCATATGGATATAGTATCCACAGAAGATCTGAAAATCAGAAAAATCTAACAGTCAACGGCTTCTATATCTGACGGTGACTTGGTGCCCTAAGATTCGTGCTAGATCTTCCAAATGGATTAATCATTAAAATATATCGTTGGAAATAGAGGAGACTATATTAGTGAGGAATTAAGGTCTAAGGAATACTTATCTGCCAAGTTACCTACGAACTAATCAAGACAGTGACAATGCAAAATGCATATTTTTTGTCAGGCCGGATTATTTTGAGCTGTATATTATACAGTATTGGCCCATTTTATACGTCAACCCGTTTAGCCTGGATAAGTTAATAGGTGTTGTTGGTCTACAATGAACCGAGTTTTTGATAATCTACCCAGTCATTCATTTTGATGAAATGGCTTGTATTAGTTGGGTTCACGGTGAACCGGTTTATGTTATAATTTTTGCTCTGGCATGATATCAGTAGGGAAATATTACTGGCAGTTTCAACGAACCACCAGTAGAACAACACAGCTCGGCCTCTCTCCGCCGCTACCTGACCGATCCGGCATGGCGCCTCCAGTTCCATATTCGAAATCATCTTCTCCTTCTCAACCTTCGGGGTAACAATTGATGCATATCTCAGCTTCCTTCAATTCACTTTTGATTTACTCCAATCTGCTTTTTATTTGACAGGAAAAGTGAAGTAACCGATCTGAAGCTCCAATTACGCCAGCTCGCCGGAAGCCGGGCACCGGGATCGGACGAAGCAAAGCGGGATTTGTTCAAGCGAGTGATCTCATGCATGACAGTGGGAATCGATGTGTCCCCTGCCTTCAGCGAGATGGTGATGTGTTCCGCCACATCAGACGTCGTCTTGAAGAAGATGTGCTATCTCTACGTCGGCAACTATGCCAGGGGGAATCCTGATCTGGCACTATTGACGATCAATTTCTTGCAAAAGGACTGTCACGACTTGGACCCGACCATCAGGGGTCTGGCTTTGAGAAGCTTGTGCTCGCTCAGAGTTCAGAATCTAGTCGAGTACTTAGTCTCCCCTCTTGAAAACGGATTAAAGGATCCAAGTGCATACGTGAGAACAGTTGCAGCCATTGGCGTGCTCAAACTGTACCACATTTCAGCAAATACTTGCCACGATTCAGACTTTCCAGCCATGCTTAAGGCATTGATGCTTTCAGATCCAGATGCACAGGTAACAATAGAACCAGATCTAGATCTAGTGAATCCAAAACACTGCTGATTTGAAAGACAAATTCTTTCATTGTTAAACAGGTTGTTGCAAATTGTCTATTTTCTCTGCAAGAGATCTGGACTCTAGAAGCAGTCAATTCTGAAGAAGCAGCAAGAGAAATCGAAGCCCTTTATGGCAAACCAAACATATACTTTTTTCTAAACAAGTAATTTTATCTCCATAACTTCAATCCAACACAAAACTTACTCAAACTAACCAATCATACACTAAATTTAACACATCAGGATAAGGGATTTCAGCGAGTGGGCACAATGCCTAGTACTCGATTTGGTATCGAAATACATCCCCGCAGACAACACAGAAATATTTGACATAATGAACCTTCTAGAAGACCGTCTCCAACACGCAAATGGAGCTGTTGTACTCGCAACCATTAAAGTGTTCCTTCACCTCACCATGTCCATGACCGATGTTCACCAACAGGTTAGTCAACAGTAAGGGAAATCTTTCAAAACACCCCCTACATTTTCTCGTATTTATAGAAGCCCCTTACATTTTTAGGTTTATGAAAGACTAAAAGCGCCTTTATTAACGCTAGTAGGAGCTGGAAGTTCAGAACAATCATATGCAGTGTTATGCCATCTACATTTGTTAGTGATGAGGGCCCCGATGCTATTTTCGTCAGACTATAAGCATTTTTATTGCCACTATAGCGACCCTTCTTATGTTAAAAAACTCAAACTGGAGATGCTCACTGCCATTGCCAACGAAAGCAACACATACGAAATCGGTACGCACTGTTTTTGAAGAAATTCGCAAAAAAGCCCCTGCATTATGTCTAAATTACCAAAATGTCCCTGCATTATTTTCTTTTTCTTTTTGAAGTGACTGAGCTTTGCGAATACGCTGGAAATGTGGACGTAGCCATAGGAAGAGAATCAATAAGGGCTGTAGGCAAAATAGCATTACAACAATACGACGTGAACGCGATAGTGGACAGACTTCTCCAGTTCCTCGAAATGGACAAGGACTACATAACGGCGGAAACCCTGGTTCTGGTGAAGGACTTATTACGAAAATACCCTCAATGGAGCCACGATTGCATAGCTGTAGTGGGGAATATAAGCAGCAACAGCATTCAAGAGCCGAAAGCTAAGGCTGCGTTGATTTGGATGCTCGGGGAATATTCTCAGGATATGGTCGATGCACCTTATGTGTTGGAGAATTTAGTCGAGAATTGGAATGACGAAAATGCCCCTGAGGTTAGGTTGCATTTGTTGACTGCAGTCATGAAGTGCTTTTTTAAACGAGCTCCTGAGACTCAGAAGGCTTTGGGCTCTGCTTTGTCTTCCGGCTTAGCCGATTCCCACCAAGTTAATTTACTACTTTTTACTTATTAATTATGAAAGTAATTACGTTTTTGCCCTTGAATTATTCGTCTTTTTTGTTTTGTTCAGGATGTGCATGATAGGGCGTTGTTTTACTACAGGCTACTTCAGTATGACGTGACAGTGGCTGAAAAAGTAGTGAATCCACCTAAGCAAGCCGTGTCTGTATTTGCAGATACACAAAGCAGCGAAATTAAAGATAGAATTTTCGACGAGTTTAATACCATGTCTGTTATCTACCAAAAGGTACTTTTATTTTCTACTACTTTTTTACCAATTAATTAAAATCTTTAATACAATTCTACTTGTTTCTTTTTATAGCCTTCGTATATGTTCACGGACAAGGAGCACCGCGGACCGATCGAGTTCTCGGAAGACCTGTCGAGTTTAGCAGTGGGAGGAGGTGATGTCAGTGCTGATGTCATCCCGTCGGCGAGAAGATACCAAGAGAACGATAAGGATCTTTTGTTGAGCACTTCGGATAAAGAAGATAACGGGTCGCAAAACGGGGCGAATAATAATTCGGCGTACAGCGCCCCTTCTGATGCGGTTAGTTCGCAGCTCGTGCCGGCTGGCTTTGCGATTGACGATCTGCTTGGACTAGGTCTGTCAGATGTCGCCGTATCGAGTGCGCCACCTGCCCTTAGGCTTAGTGCCAATCCGGTTCTTGATCCCGGAACCTTCCAGAAGAAATGGGGTGGACTTACTGTTTCGTCTTCACAGGTTTGTTTATTTATTTCTCTCTGGTTTTATGCAGAATTGCAGATACACCCCTACGAAACCTCAAAATACCAAAAATGCCCCTCAAAAACTTAATTACGCTCATGAATACCCCCATAAATCATGAGAAATATTATCAGCACCCTCCTTTCCTAATTTCTAAAGATGGAATGCCTAAATTATCCATGTACGTACATGATATTTCTTATGTTTTGTAGGGGTAACCTTGACATTTCCTATTTTACAAGGGTACAAATGAAATTGCGTGTTTTTTGAATTTTTCACTTTTATTTTTGTAGGAATCGAGTTTGAGTATTCAAGGAGTGGCGTCGCTGACATCGCCACAATCTCTGATCAAACACATGCAAGGGAACTCGATCCAATGCATTGCGTCAGGAGGGCAGCGTCCTAATTACAAGTTCTTTTTCTTCGCGCAAAAAGAGGGTTCGAATAACTTCTTTTTGGTCGAGTGCGTAATTAACACTGCCTCCGCCAAAGCTCAGATTAAGATTAAAGCTGATGATTCGAATTCTTCGGGGGCATTTTCGTCTTTGTTCGAGTCCGCTTTGTCGAATTTTGGTTTGTGAAAAATGAATGTTATAAAGAGAGGAACTGGAGATCTGTGTTTCTTTTTGTTTGTATTTCGTGTAACCTTTTTGTTTGAGAAGATTAATCAATATTCAATAGTGCGGATTTCTTTCCATTTTTACGAAGTTAAGTGGCATTAGTACGAAAAGGGTTGTCATTCATCCCTTAATTATCGCTAGCCTTGGAGAAACAGTTGCGACATAAATACAAAAAGATACAAGAAGCATATAAAAAAATTATATTACTTCCCCAAAACCGTCCCACACTTTACGATTGAATCACCATGACATCATCGTGTCACGATGTTTACAAAGTTGTAAAAATCGGTCTAGGCGTCCGTCTAGGCGTTAGGCGCCGTCCAAACGCTCAGATTTGCCCTATTCGTTTTCGTCTAGGCGGAATTCCGCATAATCCCACATAAATACCGAATAATTTCGCCTAGACCAAACCCATTTAAATTTTTTTTCTTCTTTTTTTCACTTCTATTTTTTTTAGGCCCACAACCCACTTTTTTTAGGATGTTTGGATGTTGTGTTAATGATGGGATGTTAGAATGTTAATGATGGGATGTTAGAATGTTAATGATTTATTTGAATTTGTGTTAATGTTATGTTGTAGTTTTCATGTTATGATTGCTGGGATCGTCGCCGCAAACAAACACGCAAGAACAACACACGGACACGAGTATTTTTACGTGAAAACTCCGAAAGAAAAAAACCACGGCTGCCGGTACTCAAACTATTTTACTATACTGGAGAAAGAGAGAATACAATTATTAGTATTTGTTGGAATGAATAAAACTCTAGCCTAACCCTCTATTTATAGCTAAACTCCTACCCAATACAAGAAAATAATGTGTGTTGGAATGAACAACACACGGACACGGTTTCTATCGAAGGTTCATTCAAGATTTTTCGAAGATCTCTCAACCGATGTGCCATCTCCTTCAAAAAGACGTGAATTTCGAATTCGATAAGAAGTGCGAGAACGCATTCGACATGCTCAAGGAAAAGCTTTGCTCGGCACCAATTATCAAGCCCCCAAATTGGGAACTTCCATTCGAAATCATGTGTGATGCAAGCGATTCTAGTGTGGGTGCGGTTCTCGGCCAAAGAATAGGTAAAGATCCTCACGTCATCGCATATGCCTCGAAAACACTCGACAATGCGCAAAAGATTTACACCACAACCGAAAAGGAGCTTCTTGCCATTGTGTTCGCCTTGGAGAAATTTCGATCGTACCTTTTGGGTACCAAGGTAATAGTGTTCTCGGATCATGGAGCTCTCAAGCATTTAATGAAAAAGAAGGAATGTAAGCCGAGATTGCTCCGGTGGATCTTGTTGCTCCAAGAGTTCGATCTCGAAATAAAGGACAAGAAGGGGTGTGAAAATCTAGTTGCGGATCACCTAAGCCGACTCCCGTTGGAGGAAGATGATCGCGTACCAATTCGAGATGAGTTTCCCGAAGAACATATTCTAGCAACACGACTCGACACACCTTGGTACGCCGACTTGGTGAATTACATCGTCACGAAAAGATTTCCTCCTAATCTCCCACAAGCTCAACGGAATAAGATGAAAAGCGACGCCCGATTTTACATATGGGAGGACCCGATTCTTTTTCGTGTGTGCTCCGATCAAGTAATTCGAAAATGCGTACACCAACATGAGGTACAATCTATCCTTTCTTTTTGTCATAATTTGCAATGCGGTGGGCATTTTGGCATAACTCGTACCGCACACAAGATACTAGAATGTGGATTTTATTGGCGAACTCTTCATAAAGACGCTTCAAGCTTTGTGAAGAGTTGCGAAAATTGCCAAAGGACGGAAAATTTGAGCCGTAAAGATCAAATGCCCCTTCAATCTATTTACATGTGTGAACCATTTGAAGCACGGGGCATTGACTTTGTGGGGCCGTTTCCCATGTCCTTTGGATATACTTACATTTTGCTTGCCGTAGGTTACGTGACGAAATGGGCCCTCAATCCTCTCACCCATATCTTTGCCAATGGGAAAGCCCCAAGGACACTATAAATACGAACCCAAGGACCATGGGCAAAGGGACGCTCTTTTACTCTCACTCTCTCTCTCACTCTCTCTAAGCACTCCCAAGAACTTTCAAGAACCATTCAAGAACCATTCAAGAATTACTCGAATTCTCGGATGATTGTTTGCCTAGCAAGGATTCCTCTCCTTCTTGATGTGAGCACACCATTTGGGTCCACGGAGCTTCCTCCATCACCGGACTCGAAGCTTTGTTCATCCGGTGAAGTGGCCTAATCGAAGCAAGTCGTAGAAGATACACGTCAAAACCGGACTCGGAGCTTTCTTCATCCGGGAACCTTCGGGGTTGAGAGTGGAGCTTTCTTCATTACCGGACTCGGAGCTTTCTTCATCCGGTAAACCTCTCCTCTTTCGATTGGTTCGTGTTCGCATTTCACCTTCTTCACTCGAACGGACTCGGAGCTTTCTTCATCCGGGAGAGTCGACTAATTCGAGCAAGAAGCGCTTGAGTCGTCCTAGCTTTCTAGCGATTCGAGCATCAAACGATCACACTAGACGAGAAAGGAGCTCCTCTTGACACGTTGAAGCTTGCTACTCATTCTAGGTGTATTCTTTTCATATCTTGAAATTCTTGTATGATGAATGTTAGTTTGAAGTTGTGTAAAGAAAACTTTGTTTGAATCTAATCTTTGTTCTAAATCTTGCTCTTAAACTTGATCTTTTTGTTTTTTCTTACTTCCTTAATCTTAGTTTAATACGTTCTTAATTCGATCCTTAAACAAATCTTAATTCAGCCCCTCAAATCAAAATAACAAACTCGAAATCCAGTATATATTCCGTTATGACGGAACTCTCTCTGCGTTACAACAGACTAGACGGTTTGTACCTAATTTTCAGTCTGTTAGAACTCCGTTGTAACGAACCTAGAATTCCGTTGTAACGGACTAGTGAGGAATTTTACACAAGGGGATCAATTCAAGTGCGTTGTAACGGACATATTGGTCTGTTGTAACGGATTAACCAATCCATTACAATGTTACCCCTGTTCGTTATAACGGACAAGCTTAGTGCGTTGTAACGGAATTACATCCGTTGTAACGGACTTTCATAACATCCTCAACGTTAGTATTTCACCAAAGTCCGTTGTAACGGACTATCTCCTGTGAATTCTCTTTGTCAATTCTTGTCTATTTTGATTCATCCCTTGACGCATTTACTCCTCGTGAAACGAACTTTCATATTTCTACTATACACATTTATTTTCCTACTTGTTGATTGAAACGGTTTTCACATACAACGATATTTTCGAATTTAAAAAGCGAATGAAAACCCGATCATCAAATGGCGCCGCTGCCGGGGAGTAGTGTCTAAGTCAAGATTTTTAATCAAAATTTGAATCTCTAATTCAAGAACTCATTCACTCATATCTTTGCTTTGTCTTTGATCATTCTAGGTGGACAAGTGATCTATATGCACAACACGAGATCAAGAAAGGGCAACTTACTTCCTTTTGAAAAAGAAATTTCAAGAAAGAACAAGAGCTCCAAGAAATACAACAAAACAACCCAAGAAGACCAAGAAGAGCATCTCAATCTAAATCAAACATCTTCTTCTCTCTCTACTCCTTTTAATTCAAATATGAGTGAAGAAATTAGGGTACCAAGACCAAAGACCTTAAGAGAACTAGTGGCTCCAAATGTAGAAGAAGATAACTACAATTTTATTAGGCCAAACGTTCCAAATTTTAAGGCCGACCCAAGCATTATAAATTCTCTCCCTATATTTAATGGAAAAGTCAATGAAAACCCTCATAAACACTTGAAAGATTTCAAAATTCAATGCAACATCTATGCAAGTTATGAAGCTTTTAATGATATCTTACTTCTCATTTTTCCTTATTCTCTAGGGGAAGGGCCAAAGGATTGGTTCTACAATCTCCGAGGAAATCTAGATTTTAACGAAGTCGCAAGACGGTTCAAAGACAAGTACTATCCTCATGCGAGATTGGCGGCAATTCGACGCGAACTCTTGGCAATCACACAAAAACAGAACGAAGCACTTCACGAATATTACGAGAGGTTCAACCGTTTGTGCGAAGAATGTCCAAGCCATAACCTCGGCGAACCCTATCTCTTCGATCAATTCATTCAAGGGCCAAGCTATATTTCATTTGGGTTAGATAGATAATGAGATTATCTAGAACTTTCATGAGAAATATATTTCATTTGGGCGAAGTATCAGTGTCGTTTTAATGGATCCGAACTCCAATTGGGCAGGGCCAAATTGGGTTGGAAAGATAATAGGATTATCTACAACTTTCGTGAAGGTTTGAAGTCGGATGGAACGATTTAACAATTTAGTTTCAACATAATACTGAAAGGATGTATGCAGTTTTCTGTTTGAAAAGGTGTATAGTAGATATACATACCTTTTGGCCCGTCCTTATCCTATTTTAGTATAAATATGATGTTTCCCCCCTCTCTCTCTCTCTCTCTCTCTCTCTCTCTCTCTCTCTCTCTCTCTCTCTCTCTCTCTCATAAAGACTATTCAGTCAATTGAAGTCTAATTCAGTCCAGAAATTAGAGAGCCTCTTATCAAGGTGTTGAAAGAGTGCGAAGAGAAAGAGAGAAAGAGAAAAGAGGAGAAAAGAGTTTTCTCCGTCTAGAGAATAGAAAGCAATCAAGCAAGTTCGCCGGTGCAGGCAGGTGCATCTGCGACCGAGGTGCTACGACTCACGGTGGATACGAGTAGAGGAGTTCGCACTTTGTGGCTCTTCGTTTGTGATCAAACCGGAGAAGGAAAGGAGTAAAAGGCTGTGTAAACGTGTGGACATGGGACGCATGAAGACGATCGGAGGCGTGTCAAGACGGTGGGAGACGTGTGGTATGGTACGCACGGGCTAGTCACCAACGTGACACCGAAGAAGAGAAGGATGCGAGCGATCAACCCGTCGTACGTGATCAATTTCACGCTGGTAATCGTCTATCCTACTTTGCATCGTACCCTCGATATCGAAGCGTGATCTCAGGATTTGGGAACCGGACCGGGCCTTCATATCCGCTATACGGACCCGGAGACGGGATAATTCCCTTCATACTTTTAGTATAAAAAGTTGTAGCACAAATTATAATATATAAAAATTAAAAAATATGACAAAAACTATGTGAAATTACAAATCCGCCTAGAGCCGATTAATCTCTGATTAATCCCTCTAGGCTCTAGACGGTGTCCGTCCGTCTGACTAGCGCCTAGCGATTTCTATAACATTGGATGTTCATTGATGGACCAAATTTGCACAATTTTTACAGTCAATTAACAAAGCTTGTAATTAATAGTTTATTGAAATGTATTTAACAGTCAAGTTAATTAACATTAAAAAATTATAGTAATTAAAAAATAAGTTATGTATGATGATTAGCAAGTTCAAAGAAAAATTAGCATAGATTAGCAAACTTTTAGGATCTTAATTAATGTATGAAAATTAAGATGTAATGTAATTATCAGTGATTAGCAAATTTCCAGACAACTAGAAGGATGATTAGCAAAATTAACAATGATAATTGTATTTTAATCAATAGAATTTCAAAAAAATTTAATCTCACGAATTAACACTGAAAAAATGCATTTAAATGAAATACATGATAGTTAACAGTGATATTTACCTAATCATTCCAAATAAAACTCACTAATTTCAATATTTTTAGTTACATCTTTATTAATCCATTTCTCAAGTTTAATAGTTAATTAATTTTTTGTTAATTTATTCAAATTTATTAATTTAATGTGTGAATTCTTATTAGAGGATGGCTAAGATACTCAATTAACTATCATGAGTTTGGTACTTACGAATTTTTTACCATTGGATTTGCTTTGAGATTTGTGTTTTTTTAATGACATCTATACAAATTTGTGCTCGTCATTAATGTATTCATAAAAAAATTATATTCATCATTAAATGTACAAATCTCAAAACAAATTCAATGATAAAAAAGTTCTAAGTACTAATCTCATAATACTTAATTAAGTATTTTAGCTATTCTCTTATTATTCATTCCATATTTTTTTAATTAAATTTGTTATTCATATTTTTAACAAGTATGCAATTATGGTAATTCATATTCATAACTTTTCTATTATTTAATTCATTCTAACAATTATGGTAATTGAAATCTGCCAAATAACATTCCTATATAAACAATTAATTAAGATAAAATCTGAAATTATCAGAAAGAAATTCCAATTAATTTTTTTGGAAGAGAGGCAAGCGCGATAAGTGCCAGAACCAATCATTTTTACAAAGAAAAAGCTTAGTATAATAATTACATGGAGACCCGAGGAATTACCTGGGCTCTTTCATCAACTAAAATTTTATATAGCCCAAAATGCTTGAATTACATGACCTAATCATTCGTAATCTTAACGCAAATTCCTCCATTGAGATATTAGATCGTCAATCGTTGCTTTGAGGAGCTCATGCATCTTTCCTTTCCGTTCAAAGATGCGGTTGTTTCGTTCTCGCCACATGCACCAAACCGTTGTCAACCATTTCGCGTCCCACTCTTTTGCTTTGGCCGTATTTTTTATCTTGCGATTATCTAAGTAGAAGCTTTTTGGCTCCGCGTCTCTTACGAAGATGACATTCGGCTCAACCATCCTCCAAATCTCTTTTGAGTAGGCACATTGCACGAATAAGTGATCGATTGTTTCCAAAGTCGATGAACAAAGTGCGCAGGTTGGATCATGCATCCATCCTCGTTTAGCTAGATTTTCACCCGTTAGAACCTTATTGGTAAGCATTAGCTATCCGAATTGTTTACTTTGATCGGTGCTTTTGCCTTGAGTAGTGTGCTAGTCCACTCGCAAACTCTCCCCGAGTGTGAGATCCACGCATACACTTTCCTTGTTTGATACGTCGGCGGGTCAGGTTGAAGATTGGTATCGGTTAGCGGGTTTTGAATCTCGGGTAGGATCCTCTTTAGTGAAGGAAAAACATGTACATATCAACTAGTAGATTGTACACATGAGGATAGATGAACGTACGCGTTCGTCGAAATAATTGGATGCATAATAGGATTATGCAAATCTGACAGAAATAACATAGTCCGTCATGACGGACCAAAATGTTATTCTGTCAGAATTGACAGAAAATACATAGTTCATCGTGACGGACTGGTTGGTCCGTCATGACAGACTAAAGAGTATTTCTGTACACCAATATGTGAGTATAGCGTTGTGACGGACATGTTTGTTCGTCATGACGAAGCAAACTAGTAATAGCTGAATCAGTAAACGTGATACGTCCGTCGTGACGGACTATGGTGTGTCATGATAAACTGTACTCCAAATTCTGAGTTGGCAGTTTTATTTGATACTCATTAATCCTCTAATTAATGGGGTGATTAATATAAGATCTGGATGATCTTCCCTCTCTCTCTAACAATTCATTCTACATAGAGAATAGTTTTGCTTGTGAGACAAGTAAGAAAGAGAGAGCTTGAGAATCACCATCAGAGATGAAGTTCAATCAAGTTTACGCCGCTATTAGGGGAATCACGCGTAACCGAAAGACGAGGCTTGAGGTGGATATGAGTAGAGGGATTTCATCTGAAATCCTCTATTGTGATCAAGTGAGAGGAAGGCCGAAGACGAATTGGATGCGATCCGGTCGTATACGACAAATCGGAGCTCCGTCGAAGGTGTCGAATCGTGCGGGAATGAGACGCATGTTATCGAGGAGCGAAACTGCGAGAAGAGCAACTACAAGCGCGTGTCAATCCTTCTCCGTGATCAATTTCACGTGGTATGATACTATGTATATAATAGTTATATTCGTAGTTGCACGCAGATAAGAATTCGTACCCTCGGGTCGACTGCGTGGTCCACGGGATCGGGTCGGACCGGGCCTCTCAATCCGCTACGTGGGGCTCGTTAGCGACGTTGATACCCAACATTTAGTGCCGTGTATACTGGTAATAGTTTTTGTAGATCTTTGATAAAATATGATGCTATGTTAGAAGGGATTGTCGGAAGGCTCTTGGCATCATTAATGTTATATACAACTTGCATAGTTGATGCCCTTTGCGATGAATGGTCATTATTTAGCTCGTAGATCTATTTCATTAGGAGCTATTTATTTTATCTCTCCGCGTCAATGATTCCTAATCCTCCATGTAATTTGGGTCAACATACTTGTTTCCAATTTGTTAGACAATGACCTCCGCAAATTTTTTCTCGCCCCTTCCATAAAAAGGAATGCATCACTTTGTTCATCTCCTCTATTATCCCCTTGCGCAACAACAATGTTTGCATGTAGAAATTGGGGGTCGATGTGAGAACGGATTTTAGGAGTGTAATGTTAGGATCGTTGCCGCAAACAAACACACAAGAACAACACACGAACACGAAGATTTTACGTGGAAACCCCGAAGGGAAAAAATCACGGCCGCCGGCGCTCAAACTATTTTTACTATGCTGGAGAAAGAGAGAATACAATTGTTGGTACTTGTTGGAATATAAAACTCTAGCTTAGCCCCTCTATTTATAGCTAAACTCCTACCCAATACAAGAAAATAATATAAGAAAATAATCATTGCCTTAATTACCAATCAATCAAGGCAATAAGAATATATGGAGAACTTTCCTATCTCCTCAACGGTTTCCTTTTTCCAATTTCCTAATTCCTTGGGTTTCTAGAAGTCTCCATACCATAACATGTAAGCCGACCCCCCATTGTTAACATTCGCCATTTCCATTTGTTAATTTTTGCTTTCATCTTCTGTAGAATTGGTTTAAAGGTTAATTTATTCGGCTTCTTAAAAGAGAGCGGTAGTCCTAGGTATTTTATTGGTAATGCTTTTTTTGCACATCCCACTAAATTTGTCAACCTAGTGTGTAATTCCTCCGGTATTGCAATTGGGACGTACCTGCTCTTCTCCCAATTGATGACCAACAGGGAAATTTGCGAAAATATGGAAATCGTGTGCATGACTATTTTAATATTCTTCGGATGGGATTCAACGAAAAAAGCGTATCATCGGCGTATTGTAACATTGTTGGCGCAAAAACCATTGGATCGGTTAGTAATGGGTTATTTTTGCATCATTTTTTTATAAAGCATCAACCACTAGTGTAAATAATAGTGGTGAGAGTGGGTCACCTTGCCGTAATCCACTCCGATGTTGGAAATACGCCCCCCTAATGCCATTCGAATGCACAGAAGAACTAGATGATGGTAAAATTTGGTCCACCCAGCTTTTCCACTTCAAAGGAAACCCTGGCGCTTTTAGAATTTCCTCGAGAAATTTCCATGATATATTATCGAATGCTTTTTTAAAGTCAATTTTTATCATCAATTTAGGCACCTTATTCTTGTGGTAAAAGCTAAGAATTTCCCTCGATGATAAGTATAGCTCGTTAATGGTGTTAGGATCGTTGCCGCAAACAAACACACAAGAACAACACACGAACATAAAGATTTTTACGTGGAAACCCCGAAGAAAAAAAATCACGAACGCCGGCGCTCAAACTATTTCACTATACTTGGAGAAAGAGAGAATACAATTATTGATATTTGTTGGAATGAATAAAACTCTAGCCTACCCCTCTATTTATAGCTAAGTCCCAACCCAATATAAGGAAATAATATAAGAAAATGATCATGGCCTTAATTAGCATTCAATCATGGCAATAAGAATATATGAAGAACTTTTCTATCTCCTCAAGGATTTATTTTTTCCAATTTCCTAATACATCGGGTTTCTAGAAGTCTCCATTGAAAATTCACATGGAGAATGTAATTTAAAAGATCATATGAACTTCCATTACAACCATGGAAATGACAAATTGGGAATTTGGGCAACTCGAATAAGAAAGAAACATGAACAAATCATCTACTAGAATAGAAATAATGAATTTGATTGAATCGTGACTGTGAATTGGAAAGGAGTCGTTTGAAATGGGATGTCACCAAGAAATCTCATTTGTGAATTGGAAAGAAACTTTCGTGTCCGATAAAGTCAAGCAGAGCCGAAACAAATATCGTGTAACCCATGAGCAATATAAGATAAAATTATGTACAAGAGGGCTTTCTATTTTTTGGGCTCTCAGTCTTGACCTGGATGCCCCCTGTGGTTGGGCCTGTACGTATATGAAAAATTATTTGTGTGTGGCGACACGATACTTGATAAATGTGTTGCCATGTTTTAGATTTGTTTTATTTTATTTTGTCCTTATCCCACCAACATTTTTTTACATTTCTATGAGGAACCTTTCCTGTATATATGTCCAAGTACACTCATGTATATGTATATGTACATGTAAATTCAATTTACTTTTCTCAGCATGATACTTTTAGAGAAAAAAGGCCAAACATACAATGTTTCGTGCTGATTTTATTTTGTTGGATTATGAATTTTGTTGATATATTTGTCAGGTCTTCACCTACTGTTTTGTTTTCTTCCATAATAAATCCATCGTTTCGTGGTTATAAATACCACCCAAACTCAAAACACTCATCACACAATCATCTACAGTTTAAAAACAACCATTAAATTGAGAGAAAATCAATGGCGGTTCCTTCCACCTTCCTCACTTTTTCTATATGCATGTTGGTTCTATTTCATGGATGCGTAGCACAATTAGGCTTTGGTGGTCAAGGTTCATGGCAGGTTTCACGTGGTGTTGGGTTTAGTCAAAGGGCATGCCGTTTCGAGAGGCTTTCTGCGCTCGAACCATCAAGGATTGTGCAATCCGAAGCCGGTGTCACCGAATACTACGCAGAGCACAATGAGCAACTCCAGTGTGCCGGTTTGTCCGTACGACGTCGTATTGTCAACCCAAGAGGTCTAAGATTGCCTTCTTACTCTAATGCGCCAGCTCTTGTCTACATAACACAAGGTGAAGTTCGCTATGATGTAATTTGTTAATATTATAATATTTTCTCATTATTCATGACTTACCAAATTCAAATAATATATATTGCAGGACAAGGTGTATTGGGGATCATCTACCCCGGTTGTCCAGAAACGTTCCAATCATTCCAACAACAATTTGAGCAATCCGAGCAGGGAGCCCAGAGTCAAAGGCAGACACCAAGGGACGAACATCAGAAGGTTCACCGGTTCCGTCAAGGAGACGTTATTGCATTGCCTGCAGGTGTTACCCACTGGTTCTACAACGACGGTGAAGTACCTCTTATTGCAATTACCGTGTTCGACGTTGCCAATAGTGCCAATCAGCTAGAGCCAAGACGAAGGGTAATTGTCATAGCATAAAGTGCTTTATATCATTATACCAAACAAATTTATGTTTATGTCTTACTCTAGAACACACACCTAACTCGATGGATATTTTTTCATACGTTGTCAGGAATTCTTCTTAGCCGGAAGTCACCAAAGCGGTGCCGAAGGTTTTGCGGTGGAACAACAATCAGGAAATATCTTTAGTGGCTTTGACAGTGAACTGTTAGCGGATGCTCTTGGCGTAAACAGAGAACTCGTGATAAGATTGCAGAGCCAAAATGTCCAGAGAGGTGAAATAGTTCACGTGCAACGTGGCCTCCAGGTAATCAGGCCCTCTCGGGTACAAGAAGTGCAGCGGGAGCAAGAGTTTGGAGGCGAAAGGTACCAGGGGGAGAATATCGAGTCGGTGGGCAATTCTTCGAATGGTTTGAACGAGAACTTCTGCACCATGAAGATAAGACAAAATATCGATGACCCGTCTCGTGCTGATTTCTTCAATCCACGTGGAGGAAGAGTCACCATTCTAAACAGCCAAAAACTTCCGATTCTAAACAACGTCCAATTGAGCGCTAATCGTGTTGTTCTTAGAAGCGTAAGAAATATAATTTAATTTATTCAAAATTTTATTCAACCATAAGTGCTGGGGTTCATTTTTAAATTACAAACCTTGTTTGTATTTCTAGAATGCGTTTCTTACACCTTTATGGAACATCAATGCTCATAGCTTGATGTACGTAACTGGAGGACACGGAAGAGTTCAGGTTGTCAACAACCAAGGAAGAAGTGTCTTCGATGGAGAGCTCACTCCTAGACAAATATTGCTAGTCCCTCAAAACTTTGCCGTGCTTAAAAAGGCATCCCGACAAGGTTTTGAATGGGTCTCATTCAAGACAAACCATAATGCTATGGTGAGCAAAATCTTCGGAAAGAACTCTGCAATCCGTGCGATACCATCTGACGTACTTAGGGTTTCTTATCGCCTTACAACAGAACAAGCTTGGAGGTTGAAGAATACCAGGAGAGAGGAGATCTCCATATTTGCCCCGAGATTCGGAAGAGTATCTTCTGAGTATGGAAGTCAAGAGTCCGATCCGCAGTTTGAAAGAGACGAACCACTTATTAGTGAAGTGGTGGATGAGAGCGAGTAAAATAAAATGCTTGTTGACCCGCGAAGCTTATCTTTGCTAGTTGTACTTTCTATTAAGAAATAATAATAATAATATGAATAAAATAAGTCAGCATTGGCTGCAAATGTTTTGAAAGAGTGATTGATTTTACTTATTTTTTGCGAACTCCTTACGATCTCATACGGTATTTAATCTTTTCACACATCATCTCCAATAAACAAGAAATAACCTTTCCCACGGAAGAACCGGTTCATACAATTTTCAATATAGCACAAACGATCATATCACAGTCTATTATTAAAGTGCCGTTAAATATTTTGACTACAAGTTCGTAATGTCCATTTCTCGGTTAAAAGTTGAGCAGTAACAATGGATCCTGCTTTTTTTTTTACTTCAATTAACATATAACGGGGGGGGGGGGGGGGGGGGGGGGGCTTAATATACCCATTTAGACATGAATGAGCAAAACAAATAGAACAATTGGTCAGAAGTCTGCGGTCGAGAACTTTGCAGTTTCTCAGGGCTAGTTCAATGAAAAACTAGTGACGTTAATATACAAATTATTTGTTTCTTATTATTTTAAATATTTGTTCTAGAAAAAATGATGTTTTTTTCTGGCCTTTCTTTGATATACTAGATAAAATAATACATGATTATTTTATTCTCATCAATTGTTTATGATGCACAATTTCATCCATCATCCATCTAGGTTAACGTATGCATTGTGAAATCAAGAAAAAAAATAAAAGGAGAGATAAAAGAATACGGTTCTTTTTCGGATAATTAAAACGGATATTTGATACGTAACATAACTATTCATTTTATCTTCGATGTTCACTAAACCCTAAATTCGTAATGTCCATTTCTCGGTTAAAAGTTGAGCAGTAACAATGCATCCTGCTTTTTTACTTCAATTAACATATAACGGTGGGGTGGGGTGGGGGTGGGGTGGGGGGCTTAATATACCCATTTAGACATGAATGAGCAAAACAAATAGAACAATTGGTCAGAAGTGGTCGAGAACTTTGCAGTTTCTCATGGGGGCTAGTTCAATGAAAAACTAGTGACGTTAATATACAAATTATTTGTTTCTTATTATTTTAAATATTTGTTCTAGAAAAAATGATGTTTTTTTCTGGCCTTTCTTTGATATACTAGATAAAATAATACATGATTATTTTATTCTCATCAATTGTTTATGATGCACAATTTCATCCATCATCCATCTAGGTTAACGTATGCATTGTGAAATCAAGAAAAAAAATAAAAAGAGAGATAAAAAAATACGGTTCTTTTTCGGATAATTAAAACGGATATTTGATACGTAACATAACTATTCATTTTATCTTCGATGTTCAAATAAAATTAAGATGATACTTAAATTCTATGTTGCACGGATACATATATGAGTATCGCATCCGATACGATACGCGATACGGATATGACAATTCTTAAAATTGCTAGAATACGATACATTTATACTAATAAAATTATATTCACAATATTACGAGTTGTATGCATGAATGTGATTCGTTACAACAAATTATTCATATTATACTAATAAAATATATATATTATTATTTAAAAATGAATCGTTACGAAAACAATTGTACAAAAAAAGCCACAAATAATCCCGCTCTATATAAAAACTACAAAATAGTAAAAAGGCTGTATAAATCTGATGATTATATTATTTAAAAAAAAACTATGTAAGAAGCCCATGAATTATATTTACAGCCCAGCCCGTACATAAAACATCATCCTATTAAAACCGGAACATAAAATAACTAAATAGTCCCACCATTCATTCCTATGGTAACAAGTCTCTCTTAAAATGCCTATAAATATAGACCACATCCACACACTAATTTACTTGCACTAGTCTCGGAAGTGGCATACCCGAGTAATGTGTGCGTGTCCATTTGGGTCCCGACCTTTACTTGGGTGAGATTTTAATATAAAATATTAAGAAAAACGGATATCCGGATTTTGTTATTATTCGGATCCGGATATTATCCGGATTCGGAAGGTATTTTTTAAACCAGATTCGGATTCGAAAAAACGGGTCCGGGTCGGATCCGGAACTGTTCGGATCCGGATAATTTTATTCGGATCTGGATATATAGGCGGATTCGGTTCGGGTCGGTTCGGATAATATCCTAACCGTTTACACCCCTACCGGTAAACTTGATTTATCGAATTGATTCTCTAAACCGAGAAAAATTCTTTTTCTCGTTTCTCTCTTTTCGCATCCTTTCACTCTCTGAAAGAGGACTCTCTATTTCTGGATTAATTAATCTTAATTGACTGGATTGAACTGATTAGAGAGAGAGAGAAATATCATATTTATACAACATAGAATAAGGATAGGCCAAAAGGTATGTATGTCTACTATACACCTCTTCAAACAGAAAACTGCACACACCCTTTCAGCATTCTGTTGAAACGAAAATATTAAATCGTTCCATCCGACTTCAAACCTTCACGAAAGTTGTAGATAATCTTATTATCTTTCCAACCCAATTTGTCCTGGCCCAATTGGAGTTCGGATGCGAAAGTTACGACGGTTGTGCTAACTGTATGTCAAACTGTCGCACCCTTTCGGTATTTCATTAAAACGATACTGATACTTCGTTCAAATGAAATATATTTCTACATGAAAGTTCTAGATAATCTCATTATATATCTAACCCAATTTGAACCATTCAAATTGGAGTTTCCCACTGAAAGTTATGCTAGTTTTACTAAAACTGTTTCTTATGCCTACGAACGCGTACGTTCGTTTATCCTTGCGTACACTTTTACGGTTGATCCGAAACTGTATTTCTTTCAGTCTCCCACTCAATTTCAGATCTACCTAAAAGGTACTCATGCATATCCAATATGCACGATCTTAGAGAATATAGCTCGCGTATCAAAATACCAAGCCATGCACATCCAATGTGCCAATTCTTGTAATCAAGCCCGACATAGTACGACTCGTTGTGTGACCGTGTAGGTTCGTTTAACGATGGCAGTAGGCTGTTTCCAAAGCCCTACAAGCCCATGAGCGGGATCTAGTCACTCCATCATGGCTACCCATGTTAAAACGAAAAATAATTGTGATCATTGTGCCTATCTCGACTAGCGGTTATTAGTTCTCTTGTTAGCGATATCCGTTAATCAAAAGGCATGGTGATAGTCATCATTATAGTTTGATTAACAACACTTATTTCCCAATTCTGAGCTGAGTTAACAAATTTCAATCGATATTAACCGTTAATATCATTGACTGCGGCCGCAGATTTCGTTAATCGACTCATCGAGCGGCGCCTAAGAGATATCTCTTCCTTTCGGAATAAACAATTCCTATCTTGGAGACTCACATTGAATTCCGCATTTCGGACAATACCCAATGATGATCGTTTTGGCCCCCTGTTACGGCAGGCGTAAGATCATATCAAAGCATTGTGTTACGCACGTAACGCAATCAATGGTCCCCTCAAGTGTGAAGAACCTAATACCCTACTCGTCGTGAGTCCATCCATAATGACTAAACCATGTCATGGTCTCGCGGCTTTGGTCATATCCAATATATGTCACCTAGCATATATCTACATTCCCGATTCGACAAGCACCTTGTCATATGATTAGCAAAACATAATCATTCTCCTCGGCTAACGTACTAGTGTACGCGTTCGGTCTATTATCGGATAATATAAATGCTTCTCTCTTAAGCAAACTGATCCGCGACTAGGGATGTTTAGAAATGAAACTTTATGTGTGATGGTTTCGTTGCACATAATCATCGATTATGCCGACGTCTACACAAGCTCAAATCAGGGTTCATGTAATCATATTACACAACCCGCACACAATTTCCATGTAAGATGAATGCATAAAAATTTAAGCAAACAATTTTTTTTTAAATGCACTCATATGGATTAAGTATTGGGGTGATGCAGCGTTTACCTATAGGTATCTCTATACCCATAACCTGCGAGGACTATCATAGTAGATAACTGCACTTTACTCTCTTCTTCCTCCTCTAGGTATCTACATACCCATAGTCATCGCATGACAGTCACGCGCGACTAGAGAGAGCGGTTTTGTTGCCGCTAGTGTTAATCTTCGTAAGGTTTGGAACATTTCCATATACCTACGATCATATCTTTTCACAAAATTTCACGGATCAAATAAAATTTTCTGAGTATTGGCTGGAAGTGGTTGTGACCTCGACATTTTTGGCTCGTACTATTGCGTCTCACGCAATCCACAACCATAAATTCGATAACTCGTGGCTACTTCAAGTTTGGTCATGTATCCTTGATCCATACCGCTTCCTTTTGCGATTAATAACCGCAATATACTCGCCTCCGTAAATAGAATCGTAAACCATTGGTCGTGTGGAACCTTTCCACATAACCGTATTTTCGTGTAAGCAAAACATGTGCACACTTCGTGATCGAAAGTCGTGCTATGTGTTTGGAAACTACCGTTGGTATAACTCATTATAATCAACACGTCCTCCACACCATTATAGATAAAATAAAATCCTGAATTCTTTCGCAAAGTATTCAAGGATAAACTTCACCGCTATCAATACAAATCATGATGGGTTTAAATATATATAACCATTATGTATATATATGTATAACCATTATACATTCACAATAATTAGTCTCATGTAATCACATTACATTCAAACTCGTGTGATTCCCTTGGATTTTATTGACGGTAAATTAGACGCTTTATGTTTACGACGTATAGCCACATACATATCATGGCAGATATAATATATCCTCACATCAAATGTAAAGATTCATATTATTACTTTTCGTCCTGCTTGATGCCTCATATCGAGCCGTAGAAAATTTCTTCCATTCAACATTTCGATTTAACTCCGCCAAGGAGTTATATGTTGAAAACAATTTTCAACAATATTTCGATATACGTGCTATAATATATAACGAGGAACTTCTTAGATCTATCCTATAGATCTTCATGCTTAATTCATAAGCGGTCTCGCCTAAATTTTTTGTCGTTACAAGAAATATAACGCGGCTCCCACTAACCTTCATGTGTACACAAAGTTTCCATTCGTTCCGACAATGTTATAACGTTTATAACTTTGTCAAAACGTATATTCCAATTCTGAGAAGCTTCTCTAATCCATCATATGGATTGTTAAAGCGTGCATATCCTATCCCCGATTCTTATGAATCGACAAAACCGTAAGGTTGTGTCAAGTACACATCATTTCATAAAATTTCTGTCAAGAAATTTGGTTTTGGCATTCATTTTTCCACACCACGTAGTCATAATATGCGTCCATGGCAAGCAGAATTTCGAGAATGCAAAAGCATGGCAACATGCGAAAACGTTTCTTCATAGTCCAACTATGAAATACTTGAAACTTTTCGCTACTAGCCTCGCTTTGTTATATGTGTATTCCTATCCGTGTCGGTTCTTATCTTGAAAACCCATTCACATTTCACAGGTCTAACCCGGAAAGTAATGAAATCAAGTTCTAAACTTGATAATTTACACGGATCGAATCTCAGATTTCATGACACCTTGCCATCTGGAACCGTTACTTTTCATAGCATCCTTGTAGGATATCGAATCATCATATGATTTCGATCTATCGTCATTAGCCATGATAAATCGGTATTTACCGGCTTATGATATAGCCTACTTGATCTACGAAAAATTCTTTGTGTGTTCGACTCGTATTCATCAACTCTTGATGAAGTCGTGTCAACTTTCATCGGTACAATGTTCATTTTCAGATCTCGAACTCTTTCGAGTTTAATTCTACTCCCACTAGCCCGCGTAGAGATAAATGACATCAAGTTCCAAACTTGTGCGCATTATGTCCTCCTCCAAGAAGGCATATCTTCAAGCCACGAAAATCTCATTTTCGTCGGGACGTTAGAACTAATACCCTTTAGTTTCCTTAAGGATATATGACAAACGAACAATTCACAGATTTGGGATCGAGTTTAACCGAAACAAATTTCGAAATATACTCACATCCTCAAATCTGTACAAATGACAACTTCGGAACCATTCCGATCCATATCTCATATGGCGTCTTTTGTACCGATTAGAAGGTTTATGGTCCATATCTTATATGCAACCATTCATTAGTGCCGCTGTCTCAAGGGCGTATCCCCAAAATATTTTTGGGAGATCCGTTTGATTTATCATTTATCGAACCATGTATAACATGCGTTCTTTTCCTCTTTTCGAATACATCTCAATGTTCCGAAATGAAGATAATCGTGAAACGATTTCACAATCATAAATGATCATCAATACGAATAACTCAAATATCGCCTCCTCGATCCTATCGAAGCGCGTAGCTGAAAAAAAATTTCCTTTTTGATCCTATCAAAGAAATTTGATTTTCTTGCTTAGTCGATTTTGTATTTCGTTTTTGAAACTCTTTGAACCTTTCAAAAGTCTCTGTTTCGGCACGCATTAAATAGATATTATCGTATCTACTTTAATCGTCCGCAAACGTAACAAAATACCGATAGCCTCCTCTTGCCTCTGAACTTATCGGATCATTTACATCTTAATGTAATTTACAATAATTCGTTGGATCTTTCTCCAACCTTTGGAGAATGACGTCCTTTGTCATCTTGCCTAATAAATAAGTATCGCATTAATCAATCGAATCTAATTCGAATGATTCTAGCAATCCATCATATGGAATCTAGATACGCATATCTTGTTTATATGGCCAAGACGACAATGCTAAAAGAAGCAATCAACTTCTAGTTTTAATCCTCCTCGGATTTCACCGTTCTTTGAGTCATTAGTTTGGACAACTCCTTGTCCGAACTTTCTGTTTGGAAAATATTTTCCCAAAATAGCCTTAGACATTTATTTCTTTCGATCCCGCCTTTGAATTACAAGGACATCCACGCATCTCTATGCTATGGATTCCTCGGATGCTCCGAGCATCTCCGATTCAATTTATTTTGCATCTCATGCAATTTTACGGATCGACTTATCTATCGAATGCATATGATATTCGATCACGAAGATCAAATATCGTACCATCAACAGTGAGTGTTAACCAAAGACACGTAAGGCGTCTCAAAATCAACCAACTCCTTGAGCCGCATTGAACCATTCAATGCGCTCTAGCTCTTGAAACTAATTCATGAGCGCCGTGTTTTACTTTCGTATGCACCAGAATCCTCAAAACAATTTTGAGAAATTTGCGTCTATACATGCCACCACAAGGCACATAATATCGTTTGATTCCTTATTAAAGTTTATCGAACCCGGCTTTCTCTAAAGCCAAAGCCTCAAGCCCTGAATCTACCATTTTCGTGTCCAACACGTTCCTTTAAGTTTAAGAACTATTCTTTGACTCTCTAGGTAAATTACGGTAATTCCAGCCCAAAAGCTATCTATCATATCGATCTCATCGATATATTTGGTGTTGCTAGAAAACATAATTCTAAACGGATGATGAAGATTAAGCTCCTAACCATGCGTACTTAATCTATATGCTTATATGATGATTGTATGAAAGTGTCATTTTATCGAATCGGTAACCCTCATACCGATACGGGACTCCAAGTCCATAACACTCAAGATCCATATTTCGCAATCCTCCCACAAGTGACTCTGGCCGACAAATGGGATCTTGCTATTTAGGTAGGATTAATATCCAATCGTATCCAATACGACTCTTGAACATTTATAGAATTTCGGTGATGGATCGTATCACATACAATCCCAGTTCCGTGTGTGCATTCTATCTATGCCCCGAACTCTAATCGGATTAGCTTGGATGGTCAAGTCACAACCATATCCATCGTATCATTCAATTGAACTACTCACGTGCCCGACTATGGCCTGAAACCACGTGAGTCCCCAATTAACGCTTACCACCCGCATCAATACATACAATAATACGTGCCCGACTATGGCCTGAAACCACACATTATGTCATATCAATCTCGATGATTGTGGACATGGAAGGCATTTATATGACTTAAATATTATGAGGGATCATGACAATGCATGTTGAATTTTGACATAATCTAATTATATCAATATCACAAGATTTGATTGATTATTAACCTTTAATAATCAGTTTATATGTAAGTATGAATGATGCCGATTTTATCGATATAAAGAACTCAAAATGTCGAGTTTCGTAGCCAAAGTTATCGCGAAAACAAAATCAGAATCCAGAAGGGGGTCCGTTATAACGGACTGCCCCATCCGTTGTAACGCACGGGCCCATGGGCCGCGAGAAAACCCTGCCTGGGGCGCCAAAAACTGCCTCCGAGGCGGCATAAATGCTGATTTTCTGCAGATTTCGCCGTTTCTTTCGTTTTCGCTCGTTTTCAAAACGATAAATCATGAAACTTTTTCACGATTTTTCCTAGATACTCTCAATCAACTTTTGATTGATCTCTAGTGAATTCCACTTGTGATTTTAACGAAATTAACGTTCTAAATATCTAGCATCATGCAAACGGGTACGAACTTTGATAACCCGTGCGTATATCGAATATACGACTATGATTTGACCCTCAAATCGATGGCGCTCGCTCTGATACCACTGAAGGGAAATATCCCGACCCCGGGCCCGCGCAGCGGATATGAAGGCCCGGTCCGATTCCCAAAACCCAAGATCACGCCTCGACTTCGAGAGTACGATGCAAAGAAGGATAGACGATTACCAGCGTGAAATTGATCACGCACGAAGGGTTGATCGCTTGCATCCTTCTCTTCTCCGGTGTCACATTGGTGACTAGCCCGCGCGTCCCATACCGCACGTCTCCCACCGTTTGGACTCCATGAACGCCTCTGGTTTGATCACAACTAAGAGCCACATGTGTCGCTCCTCTACTCGTATCCACCGTGAGTCGTAGCACCTCGGTTACGGGTATACCTGCCTAGACGATATACCGGTAAACTTGCTTGATCGAATTGATTCTCTAAACCGAGAAAAACTCTTTTTCTCGTTTCTCTCTTTTCGCATCCTTTCACTCTCTGAAAGACGACTCTCTATTTATGGATTAATTAATCTTAATTGACTGGATTGAACTGATTAGAGAGAGAGAGAGAAACATCATATTTATACAACATAGGATAAGGATAGGCCAAAATGTATGTATGTCTACTATACACCTCTTCAAACAGAAAACTGCACACACCCTTTCAGTATTATGTTGAAACGAAAATATTAAATCGTTCCAACCGACTTCAAACATTCACGAAAGTTGTAGATAATATTATTAAAACGATGCTGATATGTCAAACTGTCGCATCCTTTCGGTATTTCATTAAAACAATGCTGATACTTCATTCAAATGAAATATATTTCTGCATGAAAGTTCTAGATAATCTCATTATCTATCTAACCCAATTTGAACCATTCAAATTGGAGTTTCCCACTGAAAGTTATGCCAGTTTTACTAAAAATGTTTCTTATGCCTACGAACGCGTACGTTCGTTTATCCTTGTGTACACTTTTACGGTTGATCCGAAACTGTATTTCTTTCAGCGATAAATTAGAGAATGTAGTTCTCCTCCAACTGGAGAGGATTTACTCAACCGTTGGTAGGCAGGATCAGTACCGTTATTCTTTATGTTTTTTACTCATTGGAATTGCGATTTACTCAGGGTTAATTCTCTTGTGGTTTATAAACGAGAGAAAGTAGATCGCAGGATATTATTCAATATGTTTATTTGAGAACTGTTTTCTTGTAATCCATCCTGAGGGATGAACTCTTTTTGCTATTAGTAATTGAGATAATTTTCTCTCTGTGTGTGTGTTGGAAATCTGTAATTCAGGTTTAGTAACCTGACAGCCAATTAGGGCTACGAAGTATGTTCGTTCTCAAAGAATCTGCAAAAGCTGGATCAAGTATGTTCGTTATTCTTGTCTCTACAGAATCTTTGTTGTCCAATTTCTGTTCAATTTCAATCCAATTTCAGTCCAATTTCAGTCCAATTGTAGTCGAATAAAGCAATATAGCGCACATGCCAGTGATGAAGGAGTGAAGAGAAAGGGGATTGAAGAGTTGAAGAGGTTTTTGCGAGAGGAAAATCGATTAAAGAGGAACGATTTAAAGAGGATTGATGCAGCGGTGAAAGAGGGAAGAGGAGAACGCAATTAATTGCACTGTCTAGGTCTACGGTCATAGTCGACTGTTCGACTGTCCAGGCGAACGCCATGGAGAGCGAAGAGGAAGAGGAAGAGAAGAAGCACCATAATCTCGTTGTGGCTATCGCCACTAGCGAAAGAGAAAGGTCACCATTTTCTTCCGGGTATTATCCAACAATGAAGATTTGGAGAAGGGTAATTAAAGTAATCTGGACAAATTCACCCAATTCCAGGTCTTTGCTTTACTTTTTTGTTCACACATGTGAGAATCTTCATAACCTAAAGAAGAAATGAATAATCATTTCGTTACTTTTATATTGTATGATTTGAACATTTAGAAACTCGGTTATGTCAATAAGCATCAAATTTGATGCTTGATTGCTCCCATTCCAACTTCACTGAGACTTCAAAACATATAATCTAGGCAAAAGGACACAATAGTAGTGAAATCTTAAGTATGAATTACGATACCTATTTTAATAGTAAGAGAAGGAGAGAGATGCCAGTTTGCGAATCGAACAAGCTCCGTCATTGCCCGAGCAAAATACTACATCATCGCCCACGTCGCCACTTCCGTCTTGTCGTGGCCTCTTTCGTCGCCTAAAAAGAAGAGTCAAAATCGCTCTGGTCATCGCTTGAGCAAAAGACTGGACAATCGCCGCCATCGCCGCGGAACGGCTTTGAACCCTCTTTCTCTTTTTTTTTGTTCTAGGTTCGCCGAAATCTCGCGCGGCTAGGCTTTTTTTGTTCGCGGGGCTAGGGTTTTTCTCTTTTGCAGGGCTAGATTTTCTCTCTCACGCGTATACATAGAGGCTGGGTTCACCGTAATCTCGCGCGGCTAGGCTTTTTTTGTTCGCGGGGCTAGGGTTTTTTTCTCTCACGCGTATACATAGAGGGTAGAGAGGGTGGCCACGTGCGCGACGGCATCGTACGGCTGAGAAAGCATGAAGGAGAAGACAATCGAACGACAACGAAGCGAGGAGCGTGGAAGAATGATGGCAAAGCACAATGTTTACAATTATAGCTAAAGATATTGTATTGGCCACCACTCGTGGCTGTAATTTTAGGTCAATAATCATGGGTAAACCAGGTGGGTAAAGACACCATTAGCTACCAGCAATGTTAGGTACTGACTGTATCTAATAATATCTATGTACATACCATGGGTAAAAGGATACCATCATGTCTAAATACGTCAAAAGACACAACAAGTGGCTAAATCCTGACATTTAAATACGACGGCTTTAGGCACGGAACTTTAGGCATCGGGACCCGTTGCTGAAACCTTGTAGGCACCGTTTATAGATCTACAACTACCATTTTTCCCGGTTGCCGATACTGAAATATGTTGTAGTGATCACAACCATAGAATTAAATATAATGATATAGTTTGTTAATGTCACGAATTATGTATATTATATATAATATGTTATGTTACCATATCATATTATACCGGTATCAATATCCGACAATATTCGAACCGTATTCATATTCGTTTTATATCTGAACCGTATGTGTATCCGGATAGTTTCGTATCCGGATCTATATCTACAAAATAACATGGATACATACTTGGTATGACAACTATCCGAACTGTCTCTAGGTATAATTGTAACTTCGGTACAATAAAAACTTGTAATGAAACTTAAAAGAGTTCTTAGGATTTCGTGGGCGAATATTAACTATTTGACCAGTAGTATCAAAATTATCAATTTGAAGGACAAAATGGATTCATCTAAAGGCGGGAAGACAAATGATTCAATTCTTATGACTTTGAATACTTTTGTTCTTGATGTATTCACATTTTTTTTTTTTTTTTTTTTTTTTTTTTGAGGTGAAAGGCAAGCGCGATACGCGCTCGATCCAATCAATTTTATAGAAAAGAAAAAAAAGTTACAAGAGTTACAACAATATTCACCCGTTACTAATATTTACAAATTTAAACTTAACCCTCCGGGTGCTCAACAATGGACTCTCCACTTATCAATTAAATCTAAGATACAATTCACCACGAGTCCATGCATCGTTCCTTTGTGTTGAAAAATTCGGTTGTTGCGCTCACGCCAAAGTGCCCACACGGTTGCTAGCCATTTTATATCCCATGAGTTCGCTTCTATCTTCGTTTGTCTCTCTCAGAAATTCCACCAATATGAGGTAATAGATGACACTCGCGTATTTGCCCTCGGCTCAATTTGGTGCCAAATTTCGTTTGAGAAGGAACACCTCAAAAATAGGTGTTCGGACGATTCTAAGGTATCGGTGCAAAGCTTGCATGCCGGGTCGTGTGGCCAACCTCTCTTGACTAGATTATCCGCCGTTAGAATTCGGTTATTTAGGACGAGCCAACCAAAATTTTTCATCTTTAGTGGAGCCTTGATTTTGAACATCGTAATCGTCCAAAAACACTCCAAACCCGGATGAGTTATTCGTCCATAAACTTTACCCGTGTCGTATCGTGGAGACTCGATTGAGTTGTTTGAGTTGTTACCCATGGTTATGGGATGATCCCCTACGGGATTACCTAACTTGAGAGATTCATAAAGCGGGAGAAGTTTTTGTAAGTCCCGAATGAAGTAAGATGCAAGGTTATTTGTGATTGCTATAATGTCTTTGGCATTTTGAACATTGTATAAAGATCGAATCGTAACCGACCATTGACACTCCTTATCAACATCAAGTTTAAATAGCCATTTCATTGCCAACGATTGGTTTTGGCGTTCTAGATCGATCATCCCGAGACCTCCGTTTTTCTTTGGTAAGCACACCCGCTTCCAATTAACTAAGCAATGACCTCCTAACACCGTATTTCCTCCTTTCCAAAAGAAAGCCCTCATGAGTTGGTTTAATTCATCCATAATTCCGCTAGGTAATATCATCGTTTGCATGTAAAAGTTAGGGATGGAACCCAAAACCGATTTCACTAGAGTAGTTCGGCCACCAAGAGAGAGTAATTTGTTTTTCCAATTATTAATCTTACTCCTCAATTTGTTAATTATTGGTTGAAACACAAGCTTGGTCGGTTTTTTGTAAGAGAGGGGTAGACCTAGATACTTTAATGGTAATGATTTGTTATCACATCTCACTAGGTTGGCAATATGTGGGTGTAAATTCTCGGGTATTGCAATTGGGACAAAGCCACTTTTGTCCCAATTAATTTCCAATCCCGAAACTCTCGAGAAAATAGATATAGTTTGCATAATTACACGAATGTTTTGTGGATGCGCTTCAACAAAAAAGAGAGTATCATCCGCGTATTGTAAAGTGGTGGGCGCAAACACAATTGGATTAGTAAGAAGTGACCTCATCTTTGCCATCATCAATTGTAAGGTATCAACTACTAATGTAAATAAGAGCGGTGATAGAGGATCTCCTTGACGGAGACCCCTTTTATGTTTGAAATACGATCCCCTTAATCCATTAGTATGAATGGAAGAACTCGATGATGATAGAATCATTCTCGTCCATTCAATCCATTTTGAAGGAAATTTTCTTGCTTTTAGAACTTCTTCGAGAAAAGACCATGACACATTGTCAAAGGCCTTCTTAAAGTCAATTTTTAACATCACCATCGGTATCTTCGCTTTTTGATAGAAGTTGAGAATCTCTCTCGAGGATAAGAATAATTCATTAATTGTTCTCCCCTTGATAAATGCGGACTGACATCTATGAATTAGTAAGGGCATGTAAGGTTGTAATCACAAAGCTAGAATTTTTGTTACTAATTTTATAGGGGTAGAGATTATACTAATCGGTCTATAATCACTAACCATCGAGACACCTTCTTTTTTTGGGATTAGTTGTATTGAAGCTTTATTCAACTCGTCTAGTTGTAATGTGGTGTTAAAGAAAAGTTGCATTAATTGAAAGATATCTTCCTTCAAAATTAACCAAAATTGTTGGAAGAACTCACTTGGAAGACCATCCGGACCGCAACATTTTCCTTTCTTCAACGAGTCTAAAGCTCCCTTAATTTCGACCTCCAAGAATTCAGCCGCAAGTACTTGGAGATTGATTGTTGGTGTCGACGTGCTATTGTAAAGTGCGGTGACATCGGCCGAGATGTTAGCCGTAGAAGCGGTACCTAGGGAGGCCTTAAAAAAGGTTGTGAATATTTCATTAATCTCCGTGTCATCAGTAACTTCCCTTTCCTCGAAGTTTAATTTCGATATTAAATTTTGTTGTCGTCGATTAGATGCGAATGCGTGGAAGTAGGAGGTGTTATTGTCACCGAGTTTAAGCCAATTAACCGATGTGCGTTGTTGCCACTTTATCTCCCTCATCGATATCAGGTCATGTAACTTTTCACGGATCCTAATCCTGAGATTAAATTCTAAGTTATTTAAAAATCTCGTTTCTTCCATTCTATCAAACATGTTTAGGAATGTTTTGCACGTCTCTATTGATGTGTTAGGATTGTTAAAATTTTCTTTTGACCAAACTCTTAGAGCTTGTTTTGTGCTATTCATCTTCTCCATAAAAATCTCCACGACATCATTTGTATGGGTGGGCCCATTTACCCATCCCTCTTGTATGACATTGGTAATATCATCACATCGTAACCAATACCTCTCAAATTTAAAGTGTCGTGGCACTCTAATATTCAATTTAATGTAAAGTTTTAACGGTGCGTGATCGGAAGTTATGTTGGGTAAATCTTCAATTGTAAGTCTGTTTTGATTGGTGATGAACCAAGGAGTAACGAAAATTCTATCTAATTTAGAAAGAGTTGGTTCTTGGCGTCTACTCGACCATGTGAATTTTCTATTTCTCAAAACAATCTCTACGAGTGAGTTAGTATCAATGAAGTTGTTAAAGGCTAGAATTGAGCTAGCGGAGTGACTATTACCCGTAGACTCTTCCATCAACCTAATGAGATTAAAATCTCCTACTAAGATTGTTGGGAGGTTTGAATCCAACCCCTCCTCGAGTTCTTCCAGGAAACTTATTTTTTTTTGTTTCATCCTCGGCGGGACCATACACATTACAAATTCTAAACATTCGATCATTACCTCTATGAAACGTACACGTAAGTGAGTAAGTGCCTATATTGTGATCGACAAGAACAAGTTTATCCGACCAAGCCGTCATGAGCCCCCCTTTCGATCCGTTAGCGTTAAGAAAACGAGCATGACGGAATTTAGAAGAACAAACAAGTCTAATATTATAATACGTTGGTGTACTCCATTTAGTTTCTTGTAAGCACACTACATCACAACAAGAATCTCTTACTTGGTCTTTAATTAGATTACATTTTTCCTTAGAGCCTAAACCTCTCACATTCCAACACAAAATAGATAAATTTTTAAATGACATTATACAAAAAGAATTCTCTAACTTTTACTTTACTTCCTACAAAATCCTTTCGGCCTCCTCTAGAAGATCCATAATTTGGCCAAATGCCTCAAGTAGATTGTTACAAGTGTTAGGGATATTTTGAGGTATTGAGCTACTAAGATTTATAGTTTTTGTTAAATCACGTTCTCGGTTCCTCAAATTAACATCACTACTTGTCGCAAAAAGCAAATTATTTTCCAACTCCTCTAGTTTGGAGTTGTCCTCTACCTCATTATTTGTAATATTCACATTTTTATAATTATAATTTTGTTTTTAAGAAAATGAACGAATTCAATTTATTTATGGCTGGCATGATAGAAGTTTATCGTAGTGACCGACACCGTGTTCAAATATGTAAGATTTTTATATTAAGCGATCTAGTGTTCTTTTCATAAAAACGCAATGCATACATAAAAGTTTTGACAAGCGCATAAAATATATGATTAACAAATAAAAAAATAGAAAAGCGCGGCCGACATTTGTACGACAATTAACGGCTAGTAAAAATCATTTTTCTTTTACGAAATATCTTCAACGTCATCTACATATTCCAAATGGCTGGTAACCATAATTTCTCTTTTACAAAAAATCGATGGCGTCTAAATATTCCAGAGTCGAGTTCCGGGGAGTTCAATTCCTGGTTTTCAGCTCATTGCAATTAGGCCCAAGAAACCTAATTCATTTTGGCCCGAATTATACAGATTCTAAGCCCATAAGAACTCCATCACTCCATTGCCTCTGCCTTCCAGCTTCTCTCTCCATTCGTTCTTCTCGAGTCTCACCAAAAGAAAAGAGGGTTTTCATCGTTTCAGATCGGAGTTGAGCAAGATGGGGGGAGGAATGGAGGTGAACAGGAACAGGTGGATCGAGGATTGGAACGCCGGAAGGGAGAATCTGGAGTTGAACTTCCGCTGGAGCCGCCGTAACCTTGCCATCGTCGGCCTCTTCGGCATCGCCCTTCCCATCCTCGTCTACAAAGGCATCGTCCGCGAATTCGTACTATTCCTTACTCTTTATCCGATTGATTGAATTGATGAATTGATTATCTCTTTAAGGCGTAGATATTTCAAGATAGAACCTGATTCTTGTTAAAGGAACCTTAGATCTCTGTTTATCCAATCATCTAGCTTAATCAAAGAATTTCTTGGATTGTGCTTTGTTTAACTTCATAAATCATAATCAACTTTAAACCGCCGTAATTGAGCATCACGTAAATTCAATTAATTAGTAACTTTTGTGATTTTTGCCTGGTGATGACAGCATATGCAAGATGAGGATGCGGGCAGGCCATTAAGGAAGTTCATGTGAGTAATTTCCAAAATAGGGTTTTATTATTTGCTTTATGTAATAATCTGAAATACTCATCAACTGTTTTGGTGTTTGATTCCTCTTCATTGTGAAGATATTTTACTTTTCCAGTACGAAACTTCGATTGCATGAATTTGACATGTTCTTATTTGTTGCATTTATGGTTATATCAAAATCATAATTGTTCTCAAATTCAATCTCAATTTATAGTATATTTGATGTTTTCGTTAGATTTTGTTAGTTTTAATTTTAAAAAGGTTTTGAACTTGAATTGCTTGTGAATTCGAAACGGGGTGAGTAGATAATACTCACTATCAGTTTTAGAATAACTTAAACAATGACAATCTTGATCGATTTTAGTCATTGATGTAGTATGGTTCGAATATTGGTCTACTATATTATATGTACTATTTTACCATATCTTCTGTATCCATACTATTTTTTTCATACCATCTTGTGTATGGATATGAATGGATACTCTAATATGATTGTAACATTTGATAAAAAGGTTTTTTTATCAAGCATTTATAAATTAATTATTCTAATATATATTTAGTCATTTTACCAAAGAGAACTAAAGTTATAAAAATATAATCAAGTAGTAATTATCACCGCATGAACTTTAAGATTGAAAAAAAAAAAAAGGTTCTTGAGAAGAGTATAGGATAATATTTGTGTCAGTACCCAATTTTAAAAAACAATATCAAACTACGAATCTGATCAACACATCTTCGTATGAGGATTAACTTCTTGTAGGAGTAAAGACTTGTAGGACTGAGACGCTATCCCATTTTATTCTCTAATTTAGAATGTTTGTTTGGTAAGATGCCAAAAATTAAAAGTTGGATAGTGTTGAATATGAAAATATATTTGTATGTAAATGACCAAAATGTCCATATTATTTTAAGAATATTGAAAGTGATAAGTATTGATTAGTTAAGTATTAATTATTTTGCAGTGCAAGAAGTATTTCGTCAATTTATGAAAAAATAAATGACACAACTAAATTTAAACTAAATAAAATATTAATATGTTCGAAATAAAAGATCACATGTTTGTTCTAATTAATTATAAAAAACTACTAATATTACATAAATGAAAAATATCATATCTATATTCCTAAATTACATAAACAAAATATGGACAAAATCGAGTTTCATTAAATAGTCTATTAAATTGGTTTCTAAAATTGTATATAATTTGGTTAATTAGTTCTAATTTTTTATTAGTGAACTATTTTTTTCAAGATAAGAAGTAGCTATTAAGAATATTCATGGCAAATGCGAAAAAAAATCACATATATCACCATACTGTTATTCTTATTATAAGTTCAGGTTCCTCTCCCATGAGTGATCTCAAATTGAAGAGCATAAAAATGAAAATAAAACTAATGATGTAATTTATTTGTCAAAAAATATGAAAATACTTAGATATATTGAAGTTTGGAAGAAATGAAGAAATTTGTGAAGGATGACGAAAAGTAATAAATAGTTATGGAAAGAGAGTAAATGAAGGGAAAATGGATAAAAAGAGAGGGTAAAACTAATCCACGTTTGAGGGCAAATGGATAAAAAAGAGAGGGGATAAGACTAATCCACATTTGAGGTAGGTAAGATTTTGTGGCTTTAATCCTCTTTTAATCCTATTTCATCTGAAATAATAGTGTTTGGGACAAAAAGAAGGAATAAGAGGGCTTGATTGATTTGAGGGACTTAATGGAATATGTATTCGATATGTATTCCGAAATACGGGATATCATCAAAATCATTTGTTTGATTCGAAGATGTATTGTATTTCAAGATCCTTCTCCATATAATTTGTACTCCACTTAAGAACTTGGTATTCCAGTCCATCTCTTTGTAGTTCATTATTTGGCGCTAACACAACTCTCTTTTACCCGCCCAACATTTCCAGTTCTGGTTTTTCCTCTTAGCTCGCCAATACCAAGGTTTCTCGCCAACTACTCAATCGGTCGAAACATCTCCCTAGGTCGCAAAAGAGGGCTTTTCTGCCTCTAATCAGATACTTGGTTTCTCCCCAAGCAGAAGGTAATTTCGTAACTTTTTTCTCTAATCTCTACTAATTTTGTAATGAGATGGAAATCATTTGCGGAAATGAGTTGGCCATGGGACTATCTGCAAAATCATGCATCATACTTCTAGGCCTCTTTATGCGGGTCGAGTTAGGTCTCAGGAACCATCGTCGCCTATTATTCATTCCAATGAAGACGAGATAGTTAGTGGAGACGTAGACGCCACAACTCCCGATGTGGAATCTGCCGCACCAAATCTGCATGACGCAGTGTCAAAGAAACGAAAATTCAAGGAGAAATAATCGTTTGGGCAATATTTCTCAGAAATGTAACAAGTTTTCCAGGATTTGAATACAAATATAACCGTTGTTCTCGCAAAAGACATTAAAACATCAATTGCTACAATACCGGCCCAATATCCATCTTCGGCATTACGCCTTGCTCAATGCTACTTGGTACAAAATGAAGTTTACGGTGCATGTTACATTTCATATAGTACGAGTGAAAAAAATTGAATGGATGGATGAATTTATGCTTTATCATTATAGTGCAAATAATAAGGATGGTATCGGCGGTATTGGTGGTATGGGTAGTATGGGCAATGAAAGTGGTACCGGTGGTGTTGGAGATGATACGTTTTTTAAAGGGTGTCAATTATGATTTTTTATGGTAGTATTTTGAATATATTTAGTATTTTGTGTATGCTTAAAATTATTAGATGGTATATTGACCATATTTTGTGTGTTTAAAATTATTAGAACATCTTTACGTTTATTAAAAGTTTTTGCGTTATCATATATGTTTAATCATCGATAATATTTTATTTATGTTTGTTTATGTGAGTTATTTAATCATCAATTCCTTTCGTAACTAATTAGAATCACAAATAAAAATCATGTTTTTTTTAAGCAAGAATCAAACAAGAAATTTTATATCCATGATTTTGAAATACAACAAATCAAACAACTCGCATGAATTATCAAATACACGGATAATGAAATACATGTATTTCACATATCCATGTATATCAAATTTCCTCAAATCAAACATGTCCAGAATGATTATGTCATGCTTATTCACTTGTCAAACATAACATATATAAATAAAATTATTTGTATCCATATTTAACATAGTTTTAGTAGGAATTAAGATGCATAATTTGTACATATACAAACACGGTCACGCGGGTAGATTAGCTATTCTATGTCTTGTCCTTTAACTGTACGAGGCGTTAATCAGTATTGTTATGTTTTTTTAAGCAACTCTCGTGATGTATGTTACTTATTTGGAAAATTTCTATTACTTTTTGAAATAAAATATATTTCTACTTTTAAATGATATATGGTTTTCAAAATATAATTTATATATAATGCACTATCAAATAATTAAAATACTTGGCCGAATTGACAAACTAGTGCTGTCAATTGAACAAACAAAATATTTAATATCCTTAATTTTGTTAATTGCATAAACTTTCAAAAAGTATAAGTAATATTTTGATTTAGTCAGTTTATTCAGTTTAAAAGAAGTGAATATAATTAAGTTCTTTTAAAAACCAAATTAAACAAACGTTGGTCTCAAAAAAAGATTTCACGCCGGCCAATTTGGCTTGTTGCAAGTCGGTCCGCCAGTAAAATTTATGCTGACACGTCACTGTCAAGTGGCAGATTCACGCCGGCGCGCCAAACTGGTGTCTATTCCGGGCATGCGGAATTATTTCTCTTTTCAAAAATAAGTTCCAATTAAACACCTTTGGCTGGTACAATTTAATTAAAAACTTCAAATAAAGCAATTACATGCTGTGAACTTTAAATTCACAATTAAATTGTTTTTTTTTTGCTTGTCTACTAAAAAAATATCAAGTTAGAGATAGTAACATTAGAAGATCTTTGGGTGCAAGTAGATTTGATGAGTTGTCTATTTTATTTTGACTAGGATATTCATTTAATTATTTCATATATATAAACCAAATTTATTTCCTCATATGAAATTTGACTTCTTCGTGCCTAACTAGGGTTTTGTGAATATATTAATCTTATAACTTAAAATATTCACATCAACGACTTTACTCGAAACCAGGAGCAAAAAAATATACTCAACATTAAAATCAAGAAACCTCCATTTGGTAATTTCTGGACTTCGTCAGACTAATTGCATGTATATAAAATAAATCAAACATCAAAATACACACAAAAACATGAATAAATTAGAAATGGTACTTTTTGGCCATATTAAAATTAAGAGATTGCTTATAGAAATAGTTTAAACAGCTTATTGATACATGTATACTGATATAACAATGAGAAGTCAATCATGTGATTAATTCTACAAAAAGAAATTAAACCAAAGTTCTGGAAGAAGGATATGAAAATTCCAATTTGAAGATTTATATTAGTCTCTTCTTCATTTACATTACGTCAAAAGCGTGTTTCACGTCAATTACTCAATTATTATTAAAATCTTTCAATCAACATCATCTAAGGAAAAGCTGAACTGATCACCAGAAATTGTAATTTGAATTTTTCCTATTTAAATTTTTGGACTACGTTGCTTCTTCATTTTCATTTTCTTGAATACAAAATATTTTTATGTGAGCCGCAAGCATAAATTTCATAATAAAGATATAATTCACAAAGGATAGATTAGTGAGAATAAAATAATCTTCTCGTCCATTGACTTTTACAAAGAAATTAGATTATTATTTACTAAACTAAACTTTATAACAAGAAACATTGGTAATCAAATCCCGCTTTAAATGCTGAGTGTGGTTCTCCGTGGACTAAACCACAAAACATCTGACATGGGCGAATGTTTGGCTAGATCATCATGGGCTGGTTTCATCTAACATTTTTCCACGTCCACTCTCTGCTTTTTCTCAATGACCAGTTTGTACTTTGGAAGTATATACGCACCACTCTCGCCATTAACGATACTTTCGAAGCTCCCTCCAAAGAAGCTTCCTTTTGTTTCTTCTTCTCTTCCTTTTTCTCTACAAGTTAATTACCATGTCAGCTCCACCGAGCACGAGCCCGTCACCGCCGTCCGACTCTTCTCCGCCGCCATCGTCATCATCAAATCCGCCCCCATCATCATCAACTCCACCACCACCATCATCTTCGACTTCTCCACCACCATCATCATCAGATCCTCCACCACCACCATCATCATCAACTTCTCCACCACCATCATCATCAACTTCTCCACCGCCACCATCGTCATCGTCAACTCCTCCACCGCCATCATCATTACCAACTCCTCCGCCTCCGTCTGTACCACCGCCGCAAAATCCTGCTCCGCCTCCAGCAACCCCTCCCACCTCCCCTCCACCTCCTTCAACTCCATCCCCGAAATCACCACCTCCGCCTACTCCGTCCGACCCTCCTCCTGACGCCCCACCTCCTCCAGCTCCGTCTCCTAAATCACCACCTCCGCCTACTCCGTCCGACCCTCCTCCTGACGCCCCACCTCCTCCAGCTCCGTCTCCTAAATCACCACCTCCACCTACTCCGTCCAACCCTCCTCCGGGCGCTCCGCCTCCAAAAAGCCCTCCCCCATCAAATCCTCCCCCACCTGCTGACACGCCTCCACCACCAAATGTCACTTCTCCGCCGCCGGGAGCTTCTCCTCCGCCTCCTGAAGCGTCTCCTCCGCCTCCTGAAGCGTCTTCTCCGCCTCCTGAAGCGTCTTCTCCGCCTCCCGGTGCCTCTCCTCCACCTCCTGATGCCTCTCCTCCACCGCCCGACAGCCCTCCGGCTTCTCCACCCCCTCCAGTTGCCCCTGTAGTTCCATCCCCACCAGGAACACCCGCTGCCCCTGCACCATCAATTCAATTATTATCTCCTCCGCCGGGGAAACAATCTCCACCTCCTCAATATTCAAGTAATTCAACATCATCTGGAAGCTCCAAGACAGCGCTTGTAGCAGGGATAACAGCAGGGGTTGTAGTGGGTTTTGCCGCTCTACTTCTTGTATGTTTCGTCTTGTGGAAGAAAAGGCCTCGCAGAAGAGACACAGTCAGAGATGCCAGTAAGTACTATTCCTCTGTTTCAGCTTGCATTTGATCTTTCGATAATTCTTCCTTCTAATCGAACTTTCCTTTTCTCATTCACACAGACGATCTTTATCCGAGCCATATACCATCCACTATCATTCAATCACAACCACAATCAAGTTCTTCTTCGTATCAAATCAACAATAATATAAGGGGATCCGGAACAGGAGCTGGTAGCGGTACTGGAACGACCTACCTCCCTCTCTCACCACTTCTACCAGCAATTAGATTTGGGGGGTCCTACAAGTATGAAGACCTCTCGGCTGCAACTAATGGATTCTCAGAGACAAATGTCTTGGGCCAAGGAGGATTCGGACTCGTCTACAAAGGCACCCTTAATGAAAAGGAAGTTGCTATTAAAAAGCTTAGGGCAGGAGGAAGTCAAGGGGACCGAGAATTCAGAGCCGAAGTTGAGTCCATTAGTCGAGTACATCACAGAAACCTGGTTTTCTTGGTGGGATATTGCATTCATGGGGATCAAAGGTTACTGATTTATGAATATGTGCCAAACAAGACTCTTGCATTCCATTTGCATGGTACGTATGCTACCTTTCTTTATTGTTTTTAAAAATCTCATTGTGATCTATATTTGCTATTAATGGACGGTTTTGATTAGGCAGTGGAAGACCGACTCTTGATTGGGCGAGAAGGTGGAAAATTGCGTTGGGTTCTGCAAAGGGTTTATCTTATCTTCACGAAGATTGTTAGTTCTTCTTTTTTATGTTTATTTCCTTCAATATTTCACCAATAATATTTCTTAGTTCATACATCATTTGGCTATATTTAGGTGACCCAAGAATCATTCACCGTGATATCAAGGCTGCTAATATTCTCCTCGATTACAATTATGAGCCCAAGGTATCTTAATCACTTCTTTTATGCTAATATTCTCCTCGATTACAATTATGAGCCCAAGGTATCTTAATCACTTCTTTTATGCTAATTACTTGATTAAAATTTAATTAGAATATCTAATACAGGTCTCGGATTTCGGATTAGCAAAACTAGTGTCTGTTGATGTGTCACATGTCTCAACCCGCGTCATGGGAACTTTTGGGTATAAAATTCTAAACTCAGTCTTTGAAATATATGTCGTTAATTATCTTGTAATATCTACAAGAGCGTTATCTTCACATTTTAGAATTTTAATTGTGTAAACTATTCAGATATATGGCGCCAGAATATGTGCAATCTGGAAAACTCACAGATAGGTCCGATGTTTATTCATATGGAGTCATGATTCTCGAGTTAATAACAGGACGAAAGCCTATCTGGTCTACAGATGACATGGATCATACTTTGGTGGAGTGGGTAAGCTTTACATAATCTCTATCTTGATGATTACACACAATTATTCCTGCCCCTGCAAAATCTCAAAGTATCATGCGTGTCCCTACAAAATTTTGTAGGCAAAATCATTTCTTTCACGACCCGTATCTGAGGATGTATATGATGAATTGGTTGATCGAAAATTGGAGAGGAACTACGATCAACATGACATGACCCGTCTGATCCATTGTGCAGCGGCTGCGGTGCGGAAAATGGCGCAAAAACGCCCTCGCATGGGCCAGGTACTATGCATTTTTGTAACATTAATTTCTACAATAATACAATGGTAGACAGTAAGTGAAATGAGTGTGGTGATAAGAGGATCTTGGTCATATGGGATTTTGATTATTTTTCATTTGTCATCACAACAAATGTTTCTTACCACCCGGTCTTCTACCTGTCCATTAGACCCGAGAGGAAGCGACGAGGGGAATTTATGTACAGTGGTGGCAATAACAAATTCATCGAACTTCAACTAACTATGTGACCATCTTTTCCAACCAAATTTATTATACATTAACATCTTAATCAATGTTCAGATTGTGCGATACCTGGAAGGAGAAATCTCTTTAGAAGATCTAAATTCCGGTGTAAATCCCGGGCAAAGTAATGCCCGTGGAGGTGGGTCGAGCGAGCAAGTGAACAATCTTAGAAGAATGGCGTTTGGAGGAATAATAAGTGAGGATTTGGAGAGCGAGCAGAGCGAAAATAGCGAGGTCACTCATAGTGGGGTCACCCAGACGTCTAGCAGTGGTGCCGATACTGCAGAACTCGAGATAAGACCCTTAAATAACCAACAATAATAATAAATACAACTCATTTAAAGGTCTTTTTTCTCTTTTTTTGTTTCATTTGAAAACTGAATGATGGGAAAATACGAGTTTATTGTTGTGCATATATTTTTTGGGTATTTAATACTCGTAAATGAAAAATTATAAGAGGCTAGCGCTCATAACACATTGTTGTTCTATATGATGTACCAAATTATTTCTGCATTATTTTTGTGTGTTGAGAGGATGGTCAATTGTAACTGTGATTAAATGATTTGAAAAAGAATTGGGGAGTTGATAATTGATGTTTTATTTGTAAAATTTTGAAAGAATGTGTTTTAATGTAAAATTGGTGAGTTGATAATTGATGTTTACTTGTATTCAAGTTAAAAGATGGCCTGTCATTATATATAACGAAAACATCCTACTTTCTAATTCGCTCTTGGTTTTTGTTCATTTCTTTTAGTCTTTATCACATTATCATCACAAAACTCTATAACAGTTGAGAATTTGGAATATAATCCAAATATTTGTGGTAGACTTAAAAATTCTAGACATATATGAATCTATGGGATGTAAAATGATATTAGATTTTATGTTGCTGTTTTATTTTATGTCATATTCTTGTATTCCTTTGTTTATGAATTTTATTTATATTGTTTCTTGCACATAAAACTGCAAGACGACACCATGATACGATGCTTTTATTTGCCAAAAAATCTAATCAATGATTTTGAAGAACATATCCATACTCCTTCGAGGATCGGCTATGCTTGCATCCCAGGACACTTCAATATGCCGACGACGCCATTAATTTCGTTCAAGCACATCCGGACAATCTAAAATTGGTGGCTCAAGCGTTGGAATCCTTCTCGGCCATTACGGATTTAGGTATTAACACACTCAAAAGTTCTTTTGTTGCGATTGCAATTTCCATCGAATTCCATGAATTTATAGGGAACATTCTGTAATGCCCTATAAAAACATTGTCTATTAAATACCTCGGCCTCCCTCTATCGGTTAGGAAACCGAAAAGACTGCACTTCCTCCCTTTGCTAATAAATTAAACTCTCGTTTGGCTGGATGGAAAGGAAAACTATTCTCATCGGGAGGGAGCCTCATATTGGTTCAATCCGTATTAGCGGCAATTCCAACATATTTTATGCAAGCTTTTGCTTTCCCCTCTTGTTGGTCAAAGAATTCAAAAAAATAATGAGATTTTTTTCTTTGGAAAGAGGACAAGGTTTGCAAAGGTAGACATTGCCTAATGGTATGGGAAAATGTTTGTTTACCAAAAAAAAACGATGGGTTGGGGATTCATGACATAAAAACGCAAAATGATGTGTTACTTTTGAAAGCGCTTACTAAGATGGCATTTCAACCAAACTCTCTTTGGGCCGCGACTCTTGCCGAGTTCTATGGTATAAACTCAATTCAAAATGTTAACTCCGTCTCGGATCGGTACATATTCGTTTTTCTAAGAGATTACGTCGCCTCGTACATTTTTCTTGCATCTCCATCCACCCAAACCCGATTTCCTCGGCCCTCCAATGGTATTGGACGGCACATGGTGGCTTCACATGTAAATCCGCGTACAATTTTCTTAGAAATCCCGGAATAATATGTGCATGGAATATCCGTCTATGGAGAATTAAAGCACCAAGCAAAATGAAAATTTTCGGTTGGTTTGCAATTCATGATAGAATCTTAATGGCCATCAATCTAGAAAAGAGGTTGGCCGAACAATGAAAGTTGCTCAACATAGGGAGGACGTCAACCATTTTGTCCTATTCTTGCTGTTACGCCGATTGAGTTTGGAATACCATAATCAACAATTTATCCTTCTTTATTCTTCATCCATCTTAAAATCTTCTTGGTTTTTGAATATCAAACAAAAAAAAGGAGACAAGACCTACAACAAAAAAAATGGAGCACGATTTGGATCGCGACGATATAAAATATTTGGAAGGAAAGGAATAGAAGAATCTTCTGGTTCAAAACCGTGTCAACTTCTCTATTGACAACAATCATCACGGATGAAGTGACAAAATGCGGTGCATATTGTTGATGAAGCCTCACAGCCCCGACTAGCCGACACACTCTCATGTTGTTACTTTGAGTTCTATTGTTCAGTTAATTGGAGGAAACATGACATGTTTAACATATATGTTCTCTGTTATTTCCCATTTATATTATTTTTAGTTTTGTGCACTTCGTAAATGTAATATTCGGTGACTACTATATTTATTTTAATGCAAATTTGAGTGAGGTAATTACTATATTTATTCGGTGACCACTTCCTTCTTCGAATTTTTTTTCTTTAACTTTTATTTTCAAATACCCCCCTATGGGGATAAAATTAACTATGGATGGTGTTAAATATTTTTTATGACCAAAATACCCTTCTATTTACATATTTAGTAATTAAAATAATGTTTTTGTTATTTGTATTAATTTTAAAAAAGTCCTAATTTTTTTTTAGTTTATAATAATTTTTAAAAAATAATTATCATATGTTATATTTATATAATTTTAATATTTCATACATTATATATATTTGACTTTCATATTTTTTTACTGAAAAAATAACATAAAATAATAATAAGATGAACAATAATATTAAAATAACACCTTGCAAATATTTAAAAATTAAAATATCATGGATCTATTAAAAACATATATAAAAGAAGAACGAAAATAAAAATAAAATAGATGTTTAAAGAAATATTTTTCTATCAATATATTTTCAAGGAGTTTATTTTATTATTATCTGATGTTAGTTTTTCATGAATAATAAATGAAATATTAAAATTATACAAACACAACATTTAATAATTTTATTTTTGTGAAATCATTATATGTTAAAAATTATTTATGAATTTTCTTAAAACTAATAAAATTAATGAAAAAATAACAAAAATATACATACGAAAATAGAAGGGTATTTTGGTCAAAAAAAAAAATTAACACCTTCCATGGTTAGATTTAACCCCTATAGGGGGGTATTTGAAAATAAAACTTTGGGAGAGGGGGTTTTTTGGAGTTTCCAAAAAGATAGGGGGTTTTTTGAAAATTTCCCTTTACAAAAAAATGAATTTTTTTTTTTTTGTGAAGAATCCTAAGTCACGAATCGTGGCCATTATAGGTTTATTTATTTATATTGATGCCGTCGGGATTCGAACCCACAACCTCTACAACATGAGGGTTTATTGTGCTGAGCACTCAACCATTTAGGATATGGGACCATTGGCTCAAAAAAAAAAAAAAAAAAAAAAAAAAAATTAAATTTTACTACGGGGTAATATTTTGGGATATCATATCGGAAATGTTAACATCTCGGGACATCTCGGGATAGGACAACGGAATGATCGAGGCCGATTCTGCCTCAAAGGTTAACTTCAAATTTAATTGACACCATTTCGAGCATAACAAGGAAACTACACAAGAAAATGAGAGTGACAATACCCATAAAATTTTAATTTAAAGAAGAGCTGAAAATATATGTTTTAGACGTTCCATGAAACGATTGTACATGTATTTGGAAGAGGAAAAACAAAGCGAATGAAACTGGCGATTTTTTTTCTGTTAAGATAATATAAACCATTCATTGAAAACTTATTTTGTATTTCTACTTGTAAACGTGTTTGTTTCTTTAATTTAATAAAAGAAATGAGCAAAACCTTTTTCTATTAAGATAGTAAATTATCATCATTGAAAACTTATTATATATAGGAGAGTTTCATCATACATATTTTTTTAAAGAACCAGAGCACGAAACGTAATTTTAAGGTTCTATATTTTATTAAGGGGCCATTTAGTTCTTGCTTTGGAGAATGTCATGACATAACGTATCCGAAGGAATCACATATCAAGATATATCATTCAATGACATACTCTGTTATCATGTTTGGTTGATACACTAACATATTCCATGGCATATATTAAAAATATAAAAAATGAGTTTATTTATAGAAAGTTTACCAATTTAATTTTTGAAAAACCAAATAAATTGTATTCTCTCTCCATGAAAATAGGAAAAAGTTACCAATTTTGATGGTAATCATATTCCAACCAATTATTAACTAGGGAATGAATTATTCCATTACTTTATTTCCTGGTTTACAAATCAAACATGAAAATGTAATCAATAATGAAGTATGTCAAGACGTAATATTTCCAAATCACGAATCAAACAATCCCTAAAAGTAAAAAGGAAGTACATATGATAGAGTTTGCAATATTGCAATTTACAACACAAATGAAAACAAAATAAAGAACCATCTAGAGTTTCATAGACGTGCTTGATGCCAAGAGTGAAGTAAATTTTGTATTATCGGTTTGAGTAGCTGAGGCATTCTATATTTTCTAACAAATATTCAATTGTTTCTTTATTTCTATATTGTTGAAATGCAGGCGTCCCATAATCTTGGGAGATCCGAGTGGACGGTATTATTTGATTTTACGATGTCGAAAACTTGTTGCCATGCATGTGGGAAATTTTTGTCTGAAATGAGTTGAATCCCACAAATGTGCAAGCAATTTAGTGTGTAGGGGCCTCGGTGTAAATCAACAGAAACATGCAAATTTTCGGCTGAAATGATTTGAATCCCACAGATGAGTTCGATTTGTAAATTGTAATGCTAGTTCTTTATTGTAAAACCCGTCATAGATCGGTAGAAACGTGCAAATCAATCTAACAAAAACCTTGTAATCTTTAATTCGGAAATTCAATAGAGATATGAAAAGGGCATCTCCGGCGGTGTAAGTACTTGTGACTAATCGAGTCGGTCGATTGAGCAAGTAAAGGATGAGTTAAAACTACATAACAACCACCTACGTAACTCCATCACAAATATCTTGTGTCAACTTTAATGGTAACTTCTTTTCATACTTTAAATTATAAGATATCCGCATATTATACCACGTACATTTCATTAGTGCGAAAATTAAACCTTAGGATTACCTATTCACCCACCTATGTTTAGATTAGACAATATCATTGACGTGACAAATCGATATTTCTTTCGTAATTCCCTAGAAGCAAACATATATCGTTCTCAGTACAAGGATAGTCATGTCAGCTAGTGTTTTCATTTTACAGCACCGGAACCACCAAATTCACACATCAATTTTATCATTTTAGAATTAAAACAGTGCCTTAATCAATGTAATATAAATGACTTAGTAGCATTGAATCATACGTACTATGAAACCGTAGTGCGGTATTCTATTCCAACGGTTAAATGGATGCTCGGGAAAATTATACCTCTCACCTATTTGGACACGAAATCGTTCGTGTCCCAAAATTTACTAGGGAATTTGTTCCAGTTAAAAGATTTAGGAGAAGAACAATATGTGGGTGAGGGTGAAATGATTTCTCCAATTTTCTTAGAAGAAAAATCCAAAATATTCAAGCACTTCACGAAACATTACACGATGGAACCAAGTTCTTTTACCCATGCATTCATGCTATGTTCTACTAACTCACCGCATTGTGGTTCCGCAGATACTTTACAAAATAAACCTTTTTAATGCTCACCTACTACGTCATATATGGTCTTTAGATAAAGAAATCAACATTCCATACGTGATAATCCAGCACATGAATTAACGTTGACATGAAAATGTGGCATTTTTCGTATGAAAGTCTAATGACAGGGCTATGCATACATTTCAAGATAGAAATGTCAACTGAGAGAATGTGTCCTTAAAATGAAAATCAAGAATATAATAAATCCAAATGGATTGAGGGAATATTAACTACACCCACATGTGAACGTTTGATATATCCGAGATCCCACTCGATACTATATCTTGCCTCGGTTGGATGGAGATGAAAATGATGTCCCGAATACATTGACCATAAAATTTATGTCACCGAATTTCGGTAGAGGATCCAGAAGGAATTGCATAATTATTTTAATTTCAATTAATTAGGTACATCATTAAAAATTGTGTATCTTTTTCATTTGAAGTTATTAAAAATTGTTTTTTCAAGTTATTGTAATTCATGTTTGAGATCTCTTGCAAAACAACAAAAAATTAAGTTATCTAAGTTAGTTATAGTCTAGAACAAAATCAAACATGCGGATGAAATTAAAAAAACAACAAACATAAATAAACACAATCAAACAACATCATCGTATTTCTCCTCCTCTTTCTTCTTTGCCTCCTCGACCATTTTGGGGTAGTTCATAATCATTTTCGTCCGTCTTCTTTTGGTTCGTTGTATTCGATTAGAAATAAATTTCTTTTTTCAACGCACAATGAAATTTATCAACTCCGAAACAAGATCCGAATTCCATAACAAATCGGGTGTACATAATGTACGGATTGTATGTTGTATCATTATCAACTTATAGCTCTTGGAAATAGTCCGCCTCCTCAATCCAATTAGACATGCTTATACTATAATAAGAAAATTGTACTACAATAAACAATTACAAATAATTATAATAAAAACTAATTTTTTTTAAACTATCAAAAAATGAAATTAATGTAACTATTATAGCTAAAACTAAACATTAAATAAATCCAACTAACTACGAGATTCATATTTCGAAATTAAATTTATCCTAAATTGCATTGAAATTAACTAGTATTTTCAAGATGCAAAAAATGGCTTACTAATGAGATGAGAAACTTTTTCTTGTACTGGATCTAATTTTTTTTTGGATTAATTGTTGAATTTTGGTGAATTTTTGAAATGCAAGATGAAATTTTCGGTTTGAGAATAGAGGAGAGAAGAAGGAAGTGACAACTCCAATCATTAAATGGACTCTCTTTCGCCAGGGGTGCTGGCAAAAGATAGTACAAGCAGCGGCTCCTTCGTTAATCATCATAACACATATGTTAATTAGGGACGAACCGTCCCAAAATTGTTGTCAGAACAGGGACGAGCTGTTGGGAATTCACCCGACCCCGGGCCCGCGCAGCGGATATGAAGGCCCGGTCCGGTTCCCTAAATTCAAGATCACGCCATGACTTCGTGGGTACGATGCAATAGAAGGATAGACGATTACCAGCGTGAAATTGATCATGCACGAAGGGTTGATCGCTCTTCCTTCTTTCTCCGGTCACGTTGGTGACTAGCACGTGCGTCCTATACCACATGTATCCCACCGTCTTGACGCTCCTCCGGTTGTCTCCGTGCGTTCCACGTCCAAGCACTTCTACCGTCTTTGACCGTTCTTTCTCTCCCTCAAGTTGATCACAATCGAAGAGCCACAAGTGTCGCTCCTCTACTTGTATCCACCGTGAGTCGGAGTTCGTCGGTCATGGATGCACCTGCCTAGACGATGCACCGGCGAACTTGCTTGATCGATTGATTCTCTTCTCCGGAAAAACTGTTTTTCTCAGTTCTCTCTCTTTACACCGTTTCACTCAATAGAAAGATCTCTCTCAATATTTCTGGAATATTCTGAATATTCTGAATCAATTCACATCACTGAAGAGAGAGAAACATCCTATTTATATCATATAGGATTAGGATTGGCCAAAAGACATGTATATCCAATATACACTCTTTCACACAGAAAGTTGCACGAATCTGTCCAGTATTCTGTCCATACGAAATTGGTAAATTCCTCTGACAGAAAATCAACCTAGACGAAAGTTGTATATAATATTATTATCTACCCAACCCAATTTGTCCTGGCCCAATTGGAGTTCGTATGCAAAATTTATGACTGTTTTACTAACTGTATGTCATACTGTTACACCCTTTCGGTATTTCATAGAAACGACACTGATACGTCGTTCATATGAAATATATTTTTATATGAAGGTTGTAGATAATCTTATTATCTATCTAACCCAATTTGAACCATTCAAATTGGATTTTCCTACTGAAAGATATGACCACGAATGTACGCCTACATTCGTTTATCCTTGTGTACACTTTTACGGTTGATCCTGAAACTGTATTTCCTTCAGTCTCCCACTCAATTTCAGATCTACCTAAAATGTACTCATGCATATCCAATATGCACTATTTTAGAGAATATAGCTCGCGTATCAAATACCAAGCTACGCGCATCTTATGTGCCAACTTTATAATCAAGCCCGACTTAGTACGACTCGTTGTGTGACCATGTAGGTTTGGTTAACGATGGCAGTAGGCTGTTTCCAAAGCACTGCAAGCCCATGAGCGGGATCTTGTCACTCCATCATGGTTACCCATGTTAACACGAAAAATGATTGTGATTATTGTAACTATCTCGAATAGCGGTCATTAGTTCTCTTGTTAGCGATATCCGTTAATCAAAAGGCATGGTGGTAGTCATCCTTATATTTTGATTAACTATACTTATTCCTCGCTTCCGAACTGATTTAACAAATTCAACGATATTAATCGTTAATATCATTGACCATGGCCATGGTTTTCGTTAATCAATTCATCGAGTGGCCAAAGAAATATATCTTCCTTTCGGAATAAAAAATTCCTATCTTGGAGACTCATATTGAATTCCATGTTTCGGACAATACCCAATGATGACCGTTTTAACTCCCTGTTACGGTGAGCGTATGGTCATATCAAAGCATTGTGTTACGCACGTAACGCAATCAATGGTCCCCTCAAGTATGAAGAACCTAATACCCTACTCGTCGCAAGTCCATCTATAATGACTAAACCATGTCATGGTCTCGCGGCTTCGGTCATATCCAATATATGTCACCTAGCATATATCTACGTTCCCGATTCGACAAACACTTTTGTCCTATGATTAGCAAAACATAATCATCTCCTCGGGTAACGTACTAGTGTACATGTTCAGTCTATTATCTGATAATGTAAATGCTTCACTCTTAAGCAAACTAAATCATGACTATGGATTTTAGAAATGAAACTTTAAGTGTGACGGTTTCGCTGCACATAGTCCTCAACTATGTCGACGTCCACACAAGTTCAAATCAGTGTTCATGTAATCAAATTACACAACCCGCACACAGTTTTCATATAAGGTGAATGCATAAAAATTTAAGTAAACAAATTTTTTAAAATGCACTCATATGGATTAAGTATTGGGGCGATGCAATGTTTACCTATGGGTATCTCCATACCCACAACCTGCGAGGACTATCGTATTAGATAACTACACTCTACTCTCTTCTTCCTCCTCTAGGTATCTCATACCCATAGTCATCGCATGACAATCACGCGCGACTAGAGAGAGCGGTTTTGTAAACGGGTCCGCACGTTGCCGCTAGTGTTAATCTTCGTAAGGTTTGGAATATTTTCATATACCTATGATCACATCTTTTCACAAAATTTCACGGATCAAATGAAATTTTCTGAGTATTGGCTAGAAGTGGTTGTGACCTCGGCATTTTTGACTTGTACTATTGCGTCTCACGCAATACACAATCATAAATCCGATAACTCGTGACTACTCGAGTTTGGTCATGTATCCTTGATCCATACCGCTTCCTTTTGTGATTAATAACCACAATATACTCGCCTCCTTAAATAGAATCATAAATTACTGGTCTTGTTGAATCTTTCCACATATCCGTGTTTTCATTTAAGCAAAACATGTACACATTTTGTGATCGAAAGTCGTGCTACATATTTGGACGTGTCATATTTGGAAACTGTTGTTGTTATAACTCTTTATAACCAACACGTCCTCCACACCATTATAGATAAAATAAAATCCTGAATTCTTTCGCAAAGTATTCAAGGATAAACTTCACCGCTATCAATACAAATCCTGATGGGTTTAAATATACATAACCATTATGTATATACATATATATGTATAACCATTATACATTCATAAGAGTTAGTCTCATGTAATCTCATTACATTCAAACTCATGTGATTCCCATGGATTTTATTGACGGTAAATTAGACGCTTTATGTGTACGACGTATAGTCACATACATGTCATGGCAGATATAATAGATCTTCACATCAAATGTAAAGCATCATATTATTACTTTTCGCCCTGCTTGATGTCTCACATCGAGCCGTAGAAAATTTTTGCCATTCGACATTTCGATTTCACTCCTCCAAGGAGTTATATGTTGAAAACCATTTTCAACATTATGTCGATATACGTGCTATAATCTAGAACGAGGAACTTTTTAGATCTATCCAATAGATATTCACGCTTAATAGCGGTCTCGCCTAAATTCTTTGTCGTTACAAGAAATATAACGCGGCTCCCACTAACCTTCATGTGTACATAAAGTTTCCATTCGTTTCGACAATTTTATAACAGTTTATAACTTCGCCAAAACGAATATTCCAATTCCGAGAAGCTTTCTCTAATCCATCATATGGATCATTAAAGCGTGCATATCTTATCACCGATTCTTATGAATCGACAAAACCGTAAGGTTGTGTCAAGTACACATCCTTTCATAAAATTTCTGTCAAGAAATTCGGTTTTGACATCCATTTTGCCACATCACATAGTCATAATGTGCGATCATGACAAGCAGAATTTTGAGAATGTGAAAGCATGGCAACATGCGAAAACGTTTCTTCATAGTCCGACTATGAATTACTTGAAACTCTTCGCTGCGAGCCTCGCTTTGCATATATGCAAATTCCTATCCATTTAGGTTCTTCACCTTGAAAACCCATTCACATTTCATGAGTCTAACCCAGAAAGTGATTGAATCAAGTTCCAAACTTGATAATGTACATGGATTGAATCTCAGATTTCATGACACCACGTCATTTGGAATCAACTTTTCATAGCATCCTTGTAGGATATCGAATCATCATATGATATCGATCTATCATCATTAGCCACGATAAATCCGTATTTATCGGCTTATGATATAGCCTACTTGATCTACGAAAAATTCTTTTGTGTGTTCGACTCGTATTCATCAACTCTTGATGAAGTCGTGTCAACTTTCATCGGTACAATGTTCATTTTCCAGATCTCGAACTTTTTCGAGATTTATTCTACTCCCACTAGCCCTCATAGAGATAAGAGACATCAAGTTCCTAACTTGTGCGCATTCGGTCCTCCTCTAAGAAGGCATCTCTTCGAGTCACGAAAATTTCATTTTCGTCGGGACGTTAGAACTAATACCCTTTAGTTTCCGTTAGGATATATGATAAACGAACAATTTTCAGATTTTGGATTGAGGTTAATCGAAACCAATTTCGAAATATACTCACATCCCCAAATCTGTACAAATGACAACTTCGGAACCATTCCGATCCATATCTCATATGGCGTCTTTTGTACCGATTAGAAGGTTTATGGTCCATATCATATATGCAACCATTCATTAGTACCGCTGTCTCAAGGGCGTATCCCCAAAACATTTCTGGGAGATCCGTTTGACTTATCATTTATCGAACCATGTCCAACATGCGTTCATTTCCTCTTTTCGGTCACATCTCAATGTTCCGAATAAAGGTAATCGTGAAACAATTCCACAATCATAAATGATCATCAATACTCATAACTCAAATATCGCCTCTTCGATCCTATCGAAATGCGTAGCTCAAATACTTGCTTCCTCGATCCTATCAAAGGGCTTTGATTTTCTTGCTAAGTCGATTTTGTATTTTGTTTTTGAAACTCTTTGACCCTTTCAAAAAATCTCCGTTGCGGCATGCATTAAACAGATATTATCATATCTACTTTAATCGTCCGTAAACGTAACAAAATACCGATATCCTCCTCTTGCCTCGGAATTTATCGGATCTTTTACATCTTAATGTAATTTCCAATAATTCGTTGAATCTTTCTCCAACCTTTGGAGAATGATGCCTTTTGTCATCTTGCCTAATAAATAAGTATCGAATTAATCAATCGAATATAATTCGAATGATTCTAGCAATCCATCATATGGAATCTAGATACACGTATCTCGTTTATATGGCCAAGACGGCAATGCCAAAAGAAGCAATCAACTTCTAGGTTTAATCCTCCTCGGATTTCACCGTTATTTGAGTCATTAGTTGGGACAACTCTTTGTCCGAACTTTCTGTTGGGAAAACTTTTTCCCAAAATACCCATATACATTTATTTTTTTCGATCCCGCCCTTGAATTACAAGAACATCCACGCATCTATATGCATTGGATTCCTTGGATGCTCCTAGCATCTCCAATTCAAATTTAAATCGCATCTTATGCATTTTCGGGATCGACTTATCTATCGAATGCATATGATATTCGGTCACGAAGATCAAATCTCGTACCATCAACACGTGAGTGTTAATCAAAGACCCGTAAGGCGTCTTAAAATTAACCTATTCTTTGAGCCGTATCGAACCATTCAACGCGCTCTAGCTCTTGAAACTATTTCTTTAGCTTTGCGTTTTTCTTTCATATACACTCGAATTCTCAAAACAATTTTGAGAAATTAGCGTCTATACATGCCACCACAAGACACGTAATATTGTTCGATTTCTTCTTAAAGTGTATCGAACCCGGCCTTCTCTAAAGCCAAAGCATCGAGCCCCGAATCTACCATTTCCGTGTCCAACACGTTCATTTAAGTCTAAGAACTATTCTTTGACTATCAAGGTTAATTACGGTAATTCCGGCCCAAAATCCATCTATCATATCAATCTCATCGATATATTTGGTGTTGCTTGAAAACATAATTATAAACGGATGATGAAGATTAAGCTTCTAACCGTGCGTACTTAATCTATATGCGTATATGATGATTATATGATAGTGTTATTTTATCGAATCGATAACCCTCATACCAATACGGGACTCCAAGTCCATAACACCGAAGACCCATATATCACGATCCTCCCACAAGTTGCTTTGGCAGCCGAGTGGGATCTCGCTATTTAGGTAGGATTATATCAAATCGCATCCAATGCGACTCTTGAACCTTTTATATGATTTCGGTGTTGGATCGTATCATATACAATCCCATTTCCGTGTGTGCATCATATCTTTGCCCCGAACTTCCAATCAAGTCGGCTTTGGCCTTAACCCTTACTGGCCTTGAACGGTTAAATCACAACCATACTCAACGTATCGTTCAAATAAACTACTAATAAGTCGGCTTTGGCATTGATCCTTATCAGTCCCTATTTAACGCTTGCCACCCCCGTCGATGACTACAATAACCCATGTGAGACGTAGTACCGAACATAGTGGTTGTGAATATGGAAGACATTTTCATGACTTAAATATTATGAGGGATCATGACATTCATGTTTCTTTATTCGTGACATAATCATATTATATCACTATCACAAGATTTCTAAATGCATATGATTTATTTAGGGAGACTAATTATTCTAAATAATTAATTATCTAATATGCTAGTATGATTGAATTAATTGATTAGAGATAAAGATTGGCCAAAAGGTATGTATATCTAATATACACCTTTTCAAACAGAAATCTGCTCGCACCCCTTCAGTATTATGTTGAAACGAAAATCTTAAATCGTTCCAACCTACTTTGAACGTGAACGAAAGTTCTAGATAATCTTATTATCTTTCCAACCCCAGTAGATTGGACCCGATTGGAATTCGGATGCTAAAATTACGGATGTTTTATTAATTGTATGTCAAACAGTCCCAACCTTTCGGTATTTCATTCAAACGACATTGATAATTCGTCCAAATGAAAAAACTTTCTATATCAAAGTCATAGATAATATAATTATCTAACTAACTCAATTTGATCCAATCAATTTGGAGTTCCTCACTGAAAATTAGGTAAATTTTAGTAAAATACGGACAAACGAAAAGGTAAGCATATCCAATAGACACCTTTTCAACCAGAAAACTACAGACACCTTTTCCGTATTCTGTTGAAACAAAAATATTAAATTATTCCAACCGACTTTGAATGTGAACAAAAGTTCTAGATAATCTTATTATCTAACTAACTCAATTGGATTGGACACAATTGGAGTTTCGATACGACATATACGGACGTTTTAGTCTCTGTATGTCAAACAGTCGCTCCCTTTCGGTATTCCATAAAAACGACACTGATAATTCGTTCAAATGAAAAAACTTTCTGTATCAAAGTCATAGATAATCTCATTATCTAACTACTCAAATTTGATCCAATTAATTTGGAGTTTCCCACTGAAAATTATCTTAGTGTTACTCACTGTTTCGTATTCTAATTTTCTGCAGATTTTGTCGTTTCTTCCGTTTTCACTCGTTTCTGAAACGATAAATCATGAAACCTTTTCACGATAATTCCTAGATACTCGCAATCAACTTTTGATTGATCTCTAGTGAATTCTACTTGTGATTTTTAATGAAATTGGAATCTCTATGTCTATCATCATGCAAACGGGTACGAACTTTGATAACCCGTGCGTATATCGAATATACGACTATGCTTCGACCCTCGAATCGATGGCGATCGCTCTGATACCACTGTTGGGAATTCACCCGACCCCGGGCCCGCGCAGCGGATATGAAGGCCCGGTCCGGTTCCCTAAATCCAAGATCACGCCATGACTTCGAGGGTACGATGCAATAGAATGATAGACGATTACCAGCGTGAAATTGATCACGCACGAAGGGTTGATCGCTCTTCCTTCTTTCTCCGGTCACATTGGTGACTAGCACGTGCGTCCCATACCACACGCCTCCCACCGTCTTGACGCTCCTCCGGTTGTCTCCATGCGTTCCACGTCCAAGCACTTCCACCGTCTTTGACCGTTCTTTCTCTCCCTCAAGTTGATCACAATCGAAGAGCCACAAGTGTCGCTCCTCTACTTGTATCCACCGTGAGTCGGAGTTCGTCGGTCGCGGATGCACCTGCCTAGACGATGCACCGGCGAACTTGCTTGATCGATTGATTCTCTTCTCCGGAAAAACTGTTTTTCTCAGTTCTCTCTCTTTACACCCTTTCACTTAATAGAAAGATGTCTCTCAATATTTCTGGAATATTCTGAATATTCTGAATCAATTCACCTCACTGAAGAGAGATAAACATCATATTTATATCATATAGGATTATGATTGGCCAAAAGACATGTATATCCAATATACACTCTTTCACACAGAAAGTTGCACGAATCTGTCCAGTATTCTGTCCATACGAAATTGGTAAATTCCTCTGACAGAAAATCAACCTACACCAAAGTTGTAGATAATCTTATTATCTACCCAACCCAATTTGGCCTGGCCCAATTGGAGTTCGTATGCAAAAGTTATGACTGTTTTACTAAATGTATGTCATACTGTTACACCCTTTCGGTATTTCATAGAAACGACACTGATACTTCGTTCATATGAAATATATTTCTATATGAAGGTTGTAGATAATCTTATTATATATCTAACCCAATTTGAACCATTCAAATTGGATTTTCCTACTGAAAGATATGACCACGAATGTACGCCTACATTCGTTTATCCTTGTGTACATTTTTACGGTTGATCATGAAACTGTATTTCCTTCACGAGCCGTCCCAATGTGCATCCTTTTTTTTGGTACCGCTCGTCCCTAAGATGAATTACCGTACCAAAATTTTAGTACGGGCCGTCCCAAAGATAATATACCGTCCCAAAAAATTTGTATTGCCCGTCCCAAACAATTCGACCATCCCAACACATTTGTACAACCCGTCCCAACAGTAAATACCATCCCAAATAATTTTTTGGTACTACCCATACCAAAAATAGCACAATTTCATTTCCTCCTATTTTTCCTTCCCCTCTCGTATCTCTCTCTATCTTAATTTGAAAACAACTATTTCCCCTTCACAACCCCTTCTCAGCTCTCTCTCTCTCTCTCTCTCTCTCTCTCTCTCTCTCTCACACACACACAGCCCTCATTCACTCCCCACTCTCGCCATCCTCATTCTTCTGTCACCTAGAGATCTCCTCTTCTCTTAGCACCGAGAGATCTCACCTCCCCTTTCTTTTGTCGCCAAGAGATCTCCCCTCTTCTCATTCTTCCCTTTGAGTTCTGCAGCCGAGAGATCTGTTCCAACTCAGCCCCTTTCATCTGCCTCCCCCTCTTAGCTCTGCTTTTCTCCAACCCATATCAAGTAATTTAAACAATTTTTAATTATTTTACTAGTTTTAGTGTTTGATTTTATTTTTTTTGTTTTTGCATGTCTTTTTAAAGAATTTGTGCCTACAAAGTTTGTTTACGGCTTCATTTTCTCGAATATCTCTGTCGGATTAAGGTAATCTTTAAACTATTTGCTATATTTGGGTTTATTTCCGGTAGTATTTTGATGAAAATCCATAATTTGAGTCAGATTTAAGGTATTTTATATTTTGAAATTAACTTAAAATCTGTTATTGCTAGATTGAGTGAGACTATAGTTTGAAATAAATTTGAAATAATTCTGTCGATTTCCACAGATGAAGAGTTCAAGTTCTTGCCGAATCCGGAACCGATCTTCTCGCATTCAAAATAATCCAAATAAACTCTAAGCCAAGGTCCAAATTTCCTTTTTTTTATAATTTTACTTAGATTTCAAAATTATTTTTTATAAATTATTATTATCAAAAATTATAATTTATTTAGTGATGTTATTTAGTGTATAATATTTTGTCAGTTTAGTGTATATAATTTAGTGTATATTATCATTTATAATATTATATTAACTTTGAGATTATATTATTTATTAATTAATATTTTGTATACCATATGTACATTTATTAGTACTTATTAATTTTGAGACATACATGATGTTTCGGGTTTAAATATCGAAATAATTATTTACATTTTTATAAATCCAGGGGAATTTTTGTAAATTTTAAATTGTAATTTTTTTTTGTAAATCCAGGGGCATTAATTAATATTTTTGTTAACTTATATTTATTATTATTTCACAATAATAATACTATCCCAATAACATTTTTGGGACGGCCCGTCCCAAATTTAGTATGCCCCTGTTTGGTACGCACTGTTTGGGACGGCCTACCGTACCAAAAAGCTTATTGGGACGGTTTAGGGGTTTATTGGGACGGTTTTGCCCCGTCCCAATAAGGCAGAAATGTTGTAGTGAATGTTGGTTCCAAACGTTGCAGATGTCAAATCATGGATTTTGTCTGTTTCTTCAAATCCTCTCACGAAAGAGAACAAATTCAGAATTTGTAATTTTTGACTGTGTTACATGACAATTAATCATTATTAACCATGCAACTTCATCTCTTATACCTAGTGAAAGATCATTCTCTTATTCCATATCCCTAACGAAATCGCTAGTTTTGCAAATTAGGCAAAACTCTAATTTATTTTTACAAATTGGTTTTAAGGTTACTTGTAAAAAAATTCTGGATTCTAACCCAAATTTGCAGCAACCAGCCACACACAAATCTAGTAAGGAGTTGTTTGATGTAAAAGAATTTGAAAGATTTTGAAGGATTCTTGCTAAATCCTGAGAATGGGAAGTAAAGGGTAAGTATTTGAAGGATAAGACATTGCTAAATCCTGAGAATGGGACGGTCTCTTTCATGTGATGTTTGATGTATATGAATGTTCAAATGAAAAATGAAATTCATTGTTTGATGTGGAGGACATTTGAAAAGTAGTTAGGAATGATTCTAATAAGTTATATATTTTGTTTGAAGTTATATTTTGTTTGAGAACGTAGAATTTCAAAATTAAGTATATAATTATATCAAAAAATATTATATATGAATAAATTTAGTACATTAATTGAAGAAGTTAAAACAAAAATAATTATGTAATTATATTACAAGAAAAAATAATAATGTCAATTTATCAAAACACATCAATAAGACCAATCTATCAATCAAACAAAAAACTACTAAACTAAACAAAATTGATAACATTTTCATAATAACAAAATACAAATCCAACACATGTCATTAATTAATTTTCTTTAGATACTTGTTTCTTTCGAAAATTCTCGTCTCTTGTGGTACTCGACAAATTGACATTCCCCTTTGTATTTGTCTACAACATATTAATATAATAGTAGTGAACATTGCAATAAAACAAACTTCACTACGTTCGTCATTACTTCCGGCTTCATCACCATTACTTCTATCATCTTCGCTATTGTGGATCCATTTTATAAACTTAAACAAATAAAAAAACACCATATATGAGATAAAACAAACAATTAGGGTTCTCTCACAATTTGAATATCTTAATGCCAGTATAGGTACAAGTACATGAGAAAATCGAGTACAAAATTATGACAAATATACATCCAATTTGATCAATAATCAATCTTCTTATAATTAACCCAATTAGGGATATTCTCACAATTAACTCAATTAGAGAATTCTCGCAATTTTGTGATAATTAAATCTCTTAAAATAATTGGTACAAAATCTAGCATTAAAATTAGGGAATTCTCACGACTAACCCAATAATCTACAAATTGCTTAATTAGCATTAAAATAGATAAGGTTTGCAAAAAAAAATCAATGGTACAAAATCTAGCAAGAGAGAGAGATAGAGATAGAGAGGTACCAACCAGGAGAGAGATATGTCGCTTGAACCGGGTATTGCTTCTTTATGGTTCTGTACAAGAATCAGTCACTACTGATGTTTAGTGCAAGCATAATCATACATTTATAAGTATCGATTAAAGCAAAAAAAAAAAAAAAAAAAACATTTGCAAATAATAGAGTAACTCCATTAGAGAAAGAGAGAGAATGGTTTGTTGGAACGCTATTCCAAGATTGAATTCATATGTAAAATATTTATGTGTTGTAATATTGTCATTTAAATGTTTATAATATAGTGATCAATTTTAGTTATATAAAATTAAGCATTAAATGTGTCAATTAATTTGTGTGTTTTTGATGTGTAGAATAGTGTGGATAGTGATTCTATTTTCTATGATGGACTCAATTAGAAGATATATATTAGTAGGCCCAAAATATATGTCTTTGTGAAAAGATGTTTTTGTGGTTATATAACCAATTTGGTCCCAAGTACATATGAGATAATGTTCCATTCTAGAATCTTCCCATTAAGATTAGAGAGAGGTCTATTAGAGAAAATTAAAAGAACTCTAAATTGGACATCATAAAGTACTTGGAATCCATTTCTTGCAACTAAGGCTTCATGAACGCAACAACGGTGATGGCGTGACATCAATTCGGACGGATTACATACGGTTAAGGTACGATTTTGATCAAGATTATGCTGTCGAATTCACATAGTTATTACGGTTCGTTTGTACGGACAAATTTATTATTTTATTTACGGAACGATGCCGGATCGTTGCCGCCGCCCCCAACATGGCTCATCACTGTTCCCACGAGAGAGAGACTGTCCCGACGTGAGAGAGACTGCGCCAAGAAACGCCAAAAAAAATCTCAAAAAAAATGTGCCAACGAGAGAGAAAGAGAGCACGAAGAGGACACTAAGAAGATAGAGAGACAACAGCGCCAAGAAGAGGATAAAAGACGGTTGTTTTCTCGCTTCATTTGTGAGACAACAGATGAAGGAAAACAAGCATAAATTATGTGAAAATGGCAATTAAAATTCTATATTTTTCTTTCTTGTCAAACACTCAATCTTATCCTTATCCAGGAAATGAGTTTTTTTATTATTATCCTTGTAAATATCTTGAATCAAACGGTCCTTAATTCTCTAAAGGAATATTATACTCTTCCTCACCCACTTTTTCCATATTTCATCTATCTCTTAATTAATTCATCATTAACAAATGGATTAACAATTAATTCATAATTATTAAAAATTTAATACATAATTAAGATCGTATAAATTAAAGATTAATTAGAAATATTTAATTATTAATAAATATGAATTAACTGTTAATTAAGAGAGACATAATTACCAATTAATTGTCTTGAAACTTGCATCATCATTTGATGATGAAATATGGAAACACTTCTTCCCTAAATGACATGTCAAAAACGATGTGGAGATCAGGGAGAATTTGATAGCTGCCATCCAATAATCCTCTAATCGGCTGACTTTTACATTCAAATTCGGTCAGTATACTATTCTAACAAGTTTAAAATTGTCGACGTGGTCCACATGGACCTGGTTCCTTCTTTCTTTTATATTCTCCATGACCAGTTTAAAGGCCGAGCATTTCTGCATGTGGTGTTCTTTTCAAATTTATTTCAAAAAATAACCCTCTTTTTGCAAATATTCTAGAAATAACCCCATTCGGGTTTTTAAATCCCGCCTCTACCGAGATTTAAAATCTCTCCGGGTTAATTACCTCGAAAAATCAGATCTGTCAGCTTTTTCAGAATTAACGAAAGTGCACCGGATTTTAAAATCCCGCCACAGTAAATCCACTAAAAAACGGGTTTTTAAATCCCGTGTAATTAATTAACAAAAACTGGCGGATTTTTAAATCCCGTTTTTTAAATCCCGTGAAAGAATCCTAGAAGGAAGAGAGAATAAATAACAGTGCAGAGGAGGACTCTTTTATGGATGAACAGTAAAGAGGAGCGGGGTGAAATATTTTATTTATCCTCTAAACTTGGTTTATTGTTAAGATATGCACCATATGACTATGACATACACTCTATATTGACATTAAATTATGATATTTTTATTTATTTTTAATTCATATATCACAGATAATACTTTAATATTAATAAAATAATATAAAAAATATTAATTTAATTAATAAAATACAAAAATAAATTACGTGTAATGAAAATAATAAAATAATATTATACAATATCGAATTATAAGATTTGACGCGAAAAAACAAGAGAGAGAACGAACTTTCATGTTTTTTTTCCGCTCAAAAAGTACACTCTTGATAATTATGATATTTTTATTTTTTTTCAAATTCATATATTACAAATAATACTTTAATATGAATAAAATAATATTAAAAAATCGTATAATTCGATATTGTATAATATTATTTTATTATTATCATTATACGTAATTTATTTTTGTATTTTATTAATTAAATTAATATTTTTTATATTATTTTATATGGTGCATATCTTAACAGTAAACCAAGTTTAGGGGATAAATAAAGTATTTCACCTCCGCTCCTCTTTACTGTTCATCCATAAAAGTGTCCTCCTCTGCACTGTTCATTTATTCTCTCTTCCTTCTAGAATTTTTTCACGGGATTTAAAAATCCGTCAGTTTTTGTTAATTAATTACACGGGATTTAAAAACCCGTTTTTTAGTGGATTTACTGTGGCGGGATTTTAAAATTCGGTGTACTTTCGTTAATTCTGAAAAAGCTGACAGATCTGATTTTTCGAGGTAATTAACTCGGCGAGATTTTAAATCTCGGTAGAGGCGGGATTTAAAATTCCGAATGGAATTATTTCTAGAATATTTGCAAAAAAAAAATTATTTTTTGAAATAAATTTGAAAAGAACACCCCGTGCAACATGCAGAAATGCTCCTTTAAAGGCCATTTTTGCCATTACCGGTCATTTCGAAGCTCCCCCAAAGATATACATATTTATTGTTCCTTTAAGCATCCAAAAGCGGACTAGTATTAAGCGGGCGTAGCATGTCAAGACCGAGTTCAAGCCCACCGCCGCCTGACGCTCCCATCCACCCCCTGGCAGCCCTCCGGCTTTTCCATCCCCACTTGCCCCTATACCTCCATCCCCGCCAGTAACACTGGCAGCCCCTGCACCGTCAATTCAATTATTATCTTCTCCACCGGCGCTACAATCTCCACCTCCTCAATGTTCACCATCATATTCATCTGGAAGCTCCAAGACAGCGATTGTAGCGGGGATGGCAGCAGGGGTTGTGGTGGGTTTGTCTGCCCTGCTTCTTATATGTTTCGTCTTGTGTAAGAAAAGGTCTCGCAGGAGAGACACAATCACATATATCAGTAAGTACTATTCCTCTGTTTTCAACTCACATTTGATTGATCTTAGGTAATCTCTTCCTTCTCATAGAACTTCCCTATTCACAGACCATCTTTATCCGACCCAGATGCATTTGGCTCTCGTTAACTCACAACCCCAACAACATTGTCCTTCAGATCAAATAAACAATCATTTTAGAGGAACCGGAACAGCTGGTAGCGGTACGGGAGGAGGGGGTCCCGCATACCATTCTATCTCACCCATTTCACCAGCAGTTAGATTTAGCGAACCCTACAGATACGAAGAACTCTTGGTTGCGACCAATGGATTCTCCAAGACAAACCTCTTAGGTGAAGGTAGATCCGGACTCGTCTACAAAGGCATGCTCAATGAAAAAGAAGTCGCCATTAAAAAGCTCAAGTCGGGAGGAAGTCAAGGGGAACGAGAGTTCAGAGCTAAAGTGGAGACTATTAGTAGAGCTCGTCATAGAAATCTGGTTTACATGGTTGGATATTACATTCATGGGGATCAAAGATTATTGGTTCATGAATACGCGCCTAACAAGACTCTTGATTTCCATTTGCATGGTATGCATGCTACTAGATCTTCCTTCATTGTTTTCAAGATTGTGATCTATTGACTATTAATGAAAGGGAGTGGAAGACCAACTCTTGATTGGCTGAGGAGGTGGAAAATTGCCTTGGGTTGTGCAAAGGGTTTAGCTTATCTTCACGAAGATTGTTAGTCCTTCATTTTCATAGTGATGTACGTGCTCTGTCCTCTCTCCCACAATCATAATTTTTAAAATTTGATTTACCATTTAATATATTATTCGACATTCTAATTTATGGTTTTAACATTCTAATTCAAATTACAAACTATTATATTAATGTGTGTTAAAAATTAATGTGTTAAATCATATCTACTTCATCAAGAATTGTGAGAGAAATATCAATTAGGGGATGTCCAACATTTTCCATTCTTTTTTACTATTTCTAGGCGATACAAGAATCGTTCACCGCGATATCAAGGCGTCAAATATCCTTCTCCATTATAACGTTGTGCCCAAGGTAGATAAGTTCTACTGATCTTTTTTTTGGTTAATTTGGGTGATTATATGGTAAAAAAAAAATCATTTTTTTATTTAAATGAAAAAAGTGTATTTTGAATATTTTCAATCATCTCTTTCAATTCATAATGAATGCAATCTCGAATAAAAAACCAGTTTTCATTGACAAAATATGAAAATATCTAATTAAATACAAATGCCCAAAACACCCTCTTAAAATCACCCCAATTTATATTAGATTATGGTGACTCGATTAACAACTAAGTAAAATCTTTATTAAGGTTTCAGACTTTGGATTCACAAAACTGGTACCTGATAATACTTCACATATATAATATCTATGAAAATTACAGATTCAAATCTTATATTGACATAATGAAAATTATAGATTTGAATCTTCAAATATATAATATCTATGAAAATTTTATTTTTTTTTATTTTTTTAACATATTTGAGATCTTTTATTGACATAATGAAATGTTAATTTTGTAGTATGTCATATGCGGAATACATTCTATCTGGGAAACTTGGGAAACTTACAAATAGGTTCGATGTTTATTCGTATGGTGCAATGATTCTCGAGTTAATAACTGGACGAAAGCCTCTCATGTCTGCAGGGCCGGTCCTGCATTTTGAGAGGCCTTTGACGATTATTAATACATGATCTAGAATTGCGATAACAAAGAGACCTTCAAGTTGTGATTTTTTAAGGACATAATCACAAATTTGCATATACAAAAATAATTATATTTAGTCCTTAATAGAACCCAGAAAAATGTTGTAGTCACAACTAAAATGACAAAAAAGTAAAAAAGAAAATCAGATTAAGTTGTTATGACCTTTCAAAATTGAGACTAAAAATAAGAAAAAAAATTAAACTTGCTTGAATTACTTCTATGTTACATTCAATGGTTTAATCACTTCTATGTTAAATTGAATGTTTTAATCAATGCCCACAAGGTGTATGGCAAAATGCCTTCTCGAAACACATGCAATAGGCACACAGTTTCTTTTTCACATTAATTCACTATAATATGTGGATGATTTAAATTCAGACCTGGATTATCTGCCACGTCATTGAATTCTGAATGAGGCCTCCTGTTGTAGTCATTTCGTCGAGCACTGAAAGTGCCCTCTGAAAAAAAATCATCCCAAAAGAAGTACTTTTTTTTTCTTCTTCCCACAATGAAAGACCCGCAAACAATCAAAAGAGAAACATGTGCAGTGACCTAAAATGTCATAAAATCTCTTCTAATCAACAACAAATTCGATGGATTTCATTAAAATTTGAGAAATTGATTTATATATTGAGTTGGTGAGTTGACTCATCCTTAGGTTACTGGAAAAAAAATCATCGAGGAAAAAAAGCTGGAAATGGAAACAAGACGTGAAAGGAACCGTCGAGTCGCGGCCATTTCAGCCCTAGGTCGAACCATCTCCTCATCGCCTACGGAAAGAGTTGGGCGAATTCCGTCGCTCCTCAGTTTTGTTCTTTAGTTTTTGGATAAAAATGTCTATTTGATCATACAGGTTAAGAAAAACAAATAAATGGAGGCTCTCAAATTGTGGAGGCCCGTGACCCACGCCAACTTGGGCTAATGCCAGGGCCGGGCCTGATGTCTGTCGAGCCTCACATGGACCTCGCCTTGGTCGGTTGGGTAAGCTTAAAATAATCTTGATCTTGATAATTAAGCGTGCCCATGCAAAATCTCAAGATACCACGTGTAACCTTACAAAATTTTGTAGGCAAGACCATTTCTTTTGCGATCAGTATCTGAGGGTGTATGTGATGAATTGGTCGATCCGAGATTGGTGAGGAACTATGATCAACAGGACATGACCCGTTTGATTCATTGTGCATCATCTGCAGTGCGGAAACAGTCGCGAAAACGCCCTCGCATGAGCCAGGTATTTTGCATTTTATAACATTCATTTCTTCACTAATACAATGATAAGACAAACTCGTCGTGCCAGTTTGGATATTGTTTTTTCTAACCATCGACATCTTGATGAGCGGACAGATTGTGCGATTCCTAGAAGGAGAAATATCTCAAGATGATCTAAATGGCGGAGTAAATCCTGGGGAAAGCGGGGTTCTTGGAGCGGGAAAGAGCGAGATGGACACACCAAGAAGAATTGCGTTCGGGGGAATAATAAGTGAGGATTTGGAGAGCTTGCAGAGCGACCAATCTAGTACTGTTAGATAAAACGCTCCAACCAACGACAATAATCAATAAGATCATTTACAAAATTCTTTTTGTTTGAGAATGGAAGGATGAGTTTGCGTGTGCGTGTGCGTGTGCGTGTGCGTGTGCGTGTGCGTGTGGGGGGGGGGGGGGGATTTGCTTATTCTTGATTTTTTTGGGTATACAATACATGTAAATCAAAAAAATATTAGAGAGTAGTGATTTTTTGGGTATATAATACGTGTAAATCAAAGAATGTTGGCTTTATCATTGTGGTTGTAGCTTCAAAAAAATATTAGAGAGGATCGTGAGTTATTATTTTTTACTCTTGCAAAATTATGAAAAAATTCGGTGGTTGCATCACCTTCTTTGATCCATCTGAATTCGACCCTTCATTTCGAGTATATCTCTTTTCGCGGGAGATCGATAGTACCTTCTTTAGCAGTGGCGGATCTTGACATGATTTATTGGGGGGGAGGCAAAATGAAAGGCTTGTTCTAATATTACACTGCAAAGATTTTTTTGGAGGGTAAACAATAAATTTTACACTGTTATATTGATAAAATATATTGGATCCTTGGCGGGACGACCGCCTCCCCGGCCCCTACTAAGATCCGCCCCCGTTCTCTTGATTGAACTGCCGAGATTGAATCACACAAACCAATTGAAAGGCTGTGATTTAATTTGCTTATAGTACATCCCTTGTTAGAAAGGGTAAAGTGGTAATTACCCCGCTCACCCTCTCACTCTCACGGTCCCTCCAGTTATGTTCTCTCATTTTATTCCAAACTCGGTCTTTTCTTTTCATAGGAGAAATCCAATTTTCTTCTCGGATCTCTTTCGACAATGGTGGAGGAAGATCTCCAAACCAAGCGATTCCCATCGAGCGTGTCAATCTAGCCGTCATGCGTGGATTGAATGATTGATCAAGAATCACAGGAGGTTGTATCTACGAATGGATTGAACGATTCTGTCAAAGAAGGAATCGAAGCGCTTCAGTTATACTCCAAAGAGATTGGCGAGAGGTTGTTAGATTTCTTGAAATCTAGGGATGGTAAGGAAAATTCGAATGAGAGTAGATTTTCTGAGAAGAATTCAGTGAAAAAAGAGAAAAATTAAAGGATGATGAAGATGAGGAATGATTGGTTGATTGATGGTGCTACTTCATAAGAGGTGTCTGTTTGGGAGGATTTTGGCCATGTTCATTGCAATGCATTAGTTGATCCGTTGTAACGGAACTAGTAGTCAAGCTGGATTTAGGCTGGGTTGTAGCAGTTCCGTTGTAACGCACATTGGTGCGTTATAACAGACATTGTTATGGATGTGGAGATCATAAAAATGTGTTTTTGTGGTAAATAAGTTTCCAAAAATTCCAAAATTTTATAGTTTATGAAAAATAGGTTTTATATGTTTGAAAAACACGTTTTCGAAGGATTTTCTCAAAATGAGAGATATGATTTTGAAAAATATTTTAGAAAAAATGATATGCGAAAACTCATGATAATCGACGATTTTTGTAAGGATAATAAGAATGATAATGTGAATTTAGTTTTTTGAGATAGAGCATACCTAGTTTGAGTCGTAACACGGAGAATTGAGCGAACGGTAGTGGTTTCGTGAATATGTCGGCGAGTTGATCAAGCGTGTCTACCCTTTCGAGCTTGACGTCTCCTTTTTTGACGTGATCACGGATGAAATGGTGACGGATGTCTATGTGCCTTGTTCGCGAGTGACGTACGGGATTTTTCGAGATGCATATTGCGCTATTGTTATCACACAATTTAACCCGTAATCGTCAAGAGTTTGGTTCGGCCTCGGCCGTTGATAGGGCAACGGAATGTTGTTTTTGACTTGACCACGAGACAAGTGACCTGCCTAAGAATTGACAAGTTTCACTCGTGCTTTTGCGGTCAACCCTAGAACTGGCAAAGTCCGCATCCGTGTACCCTATCAACGTAGATTTCCACTATACCCATACCAAATTCCTAAGTCGATTGTCCCCTTAAGGTATCGAAAAATGTGTTTTACCGCGGTGTAGTGAGATACCTTGGGACTTGCTTGGAACCGGCCACATAGACATACTGCAAACATAATGTCGGGTCTACTTGTCGTTAAATATAATAAACTACCGATCATACCTCGATATTCCGTGATGTCGAAAGATTCGCCATCCTCATCCGCGTCGAACTTGGACTCCTTCTCCATGGGAGTATCACTCGTCTTTGTTTGATCTAACCCGATTCGTTTGAGAAGTTCGCGAGTGTATTTGGATTGGTTGACGAATATTCCTTCTGGTGATTGTTTGACTTGAAGTCCGAGGAAGAATGTGAGCCCGCCCATCATGCTCATTGCAAATTCACTAAGCATAAGAATTGAAAATTCTTCGACAAGTGCCGGGTCACTAGATCCAAAAATGATATCATCGACATAAATTTGAATAAGCAAAATAGAATCTCCCTTTTTACGTGTGAAGAGCGTAGTGTCGGTTTTACCACGCTCGAATCCATCGGAGAGGAGGAAAGTCGATATACGCCCGTATTAAGCTCGAGGGGCTTGTTTTAACCCGTATAGAGCTTTCGAAAGTTTGCATACATGGTCGGGGTATTTTTGATCTTTGAATCCCGGGGGTTGCTCGACGTAGGCTTCTTCCTCAATATCCCCGTTTAGAAAGGCACTCTTTACGTCCATTTGAAAGAGTGTGAAGCCCTCAATGGCGGCATAAGCCAAGCGTAGTCGTATTGATTATAAACGAGCCACGGGAGCAAACGTTTCTTCAAAATTAATACCTTCTTGTTGTTTGAACCCTTGAGCTACGAGTCTTGCCTTGTTTCGTACCACATTGTCATGCTCGTCTAGCTTGTTTCGATAGATCCATCGAGTGCCGATAATGGAACTTGTGGTCGGTCTCGGTACCAACGTCCAAACTTGATTTCTCTCGAATTGCTTTAATTCCTCTTGCATGGGTAGAATCCAATCATCATCGTTGTTGGCTTCTTTGAATAATTTCGGTTCGATATGCAAGAGGTATGCGCAATGAGCTATGTAGTTGTGTAAGCGTGACCTAGTCCGAACGCCTTCCCTTGGATCACCTACAATATTAGAGAGAGGATGAGCCGATACTTCCCTAAGAACTTCGGGAATTCGATAGTGAGTGTCGATTTCTTCCTCCTCTTGATCATGAGAGTTCTCTTCTTGATTTTCCAATTCATCGAGGGTAATGTCGAAAAATCTTTGTTCAAGTGGTTTAGACCCTTGAGCGACATCCTCATTATTTTCTTCATGGGTACCTACATTTTGAATACCTTTCTCGCCTTCTTTGTTAGTTTCATCAAAATGAACATGTATGGATTCACATACTATCCATGAGGATTTTATGTCAACCCAATAAGCTTTACTTGTACTTGAGTACCCTACAAAAACTCCCTCAAGTGATTTTGGATCGAGTTTGTCTATATTATTTGATTCATTTAAAATGAAACTTTTGCATCCAAATACTCTCATATATGAGATATTCGGATTTCTCCCGTACCATAGCTCATACGGTATTTTCTGCAAAAAATGGTCTTAGGCTAAGTCGATTAACGACATGATAGTTCATCGAAATTCGGATTTATCAAATAATAAGAATTCATAATAATAAGAATTCATAATAGTTCAAAATACAAAATCCACAACAACTCACGACAATCCACGACAATTCAAATACAAAATCCACAACAATTCAAATACACAAACCGACACAAATAAATAGAAAAGTCACTAATTGCCATTCAAATCATCAGCATCGAAACATCCGAGGAAATCATTTGCCGGTCCTGATGTCGATGGTCGGGTCGATGTCTCCTGAATTTGATGAATTTTTATATTAAATGATACAAGTCCCTAAATTTATAATTTTTTAATATTATAACTACTAAAGATTTGTTTGGATTAGTGCAAAGGTGTAATACGAAATAATAATATCATATATCCCTAAAGACTTTCATAATTTTTCGAAATTTTTTTAATATCCAATATTAATTTATAATTTTTTATACAAGTCCGTAAATTATAATTTTTACAATAAAATATAATAATATATTATTTTTAATAATTAATACATATCCCTAAAGACTTTTAAATGTATTACTTCATACTTAAATTTTAATTCATAATTTTTTAAAATTATAATTTTTTAAATATAACATAAATATATATATAATAAAATATAATTAAATATTATAATATATCATATCATATTATATTATATTATTTTTTGTTAAATGAATGTAATAATATATTTAATAAAATAATACAAGTCCTAAAGACTTTTAGATATAATATTTCATAATTAAATATTATTTTGTAATTTTTTAAAATATTATATGAATATTTGTAATAAAATATAATAAAATATTATAATACATTATATTTTATTGTTTTTTATAAATGAATGTAATGTTGTCAAAAATATATCTAAAATTAAATTTTGAACACACCAATGTATAAAAATACACTACGTTATAATCACAACAAATACTACTACATCCAAACAAAATCCAAACAACCCTTACATTCTACATCTAAAACTAATATTTTTACTATAAGATACAAACTACACATTTCAAATATACAATAATTGACCAAATTTTTTTTATAAATATTGAAATATTATTAACCTTGATCCAAAGCTAATGAATTAGTCCCTTGCTTAAGTTTTTTATTCTTCACCACTTCACGCATGTTTGGATGATTGTGTTAGAAATTACATGAAGTAAATTCACCTACCGCAAGTCGACATTCCGTAATTGCACTTCAAATTATAATGTTTGGATTCACGAAAGTGACACTACCAGATTTTAATTTTTTATGTTTGGCTTGATGTAAATGAATTATGAAATTTCAATATTTATGTATTAAAATTTTCAAATTAATTTGACCATTAAATATAATTTTTTATTTAATCAAGAAACTAATAATCATCCAAAACATAATCATAAATCCTAATCTAGTACGAAACATATATATACTTACAAATAATTGTCTTGCAAATAAGATTATGTTACTGCACCAATTATGTATCCTATTTAATAGCTAGAATGAACAACTGATGGGCAGTATTTAAGTCAGATTAAGAAAATGGATTAAAAAAATCAAGCAATCAGATTTATTTGAACTATTGACTTCAAATTAATCAAATTTCAGAGTTGGAGGTATATTGGAGTTGACTTCGATTGGAAAAATAAAAAATGAATTACATAGTTGGAGGAAGATTCAAGTTGATTTAAGTTGGAGAAAGAGGACGTCTTACAATTTGAGAACAAATCTGAGTTCAAGTCGAGATCCCCAATAATACCCCCAATTCAAACCCTAATAACAAGAAAATCCTTGAATTTGAGAAGAAATCGAGTCAATTCACTTGCAAAGTCGGAGTGAGCAGTGAGGGTTGAACGAAGAGAGGACGTTGGGCTGAACAAGGAGAGAGGGGGCGCTGGTTGGGAGCGAGCAGAGAGGACAATGTTGAGTTGCAAGAAGAGAAGGGACGCTGGTTGGTTCAGAGGTGATTTATTCGCTCGCCAAGTTTTTCTTTGTGATGTATCTCCACTTCTCGTAATTTTGAAGGGAGGTGGAGTTGCAGGAAAAGAGGATGAGGATGTAAAATGAGTTACAGAAGTTTGATAAAATACATCAAACCAAACAACGAAAAATAAATTAATGCAGTAACTACACTTACTAACTGACACAGTTACTGCAAAACAAACAGCCCCTAATAAAATATTTCTAAAGAAGGGCAGAATACAAGATTTTTAACAAAGATTTTAAAAATGACCAAAAAAACAGAAATGAAAAAAAGGCTTTCAAAAAGATTTACAATTAAACTAAATCTAAAAAGAAATCAAAATGTAAACTAAATCCATTTCAAAAATGAAAAACAAAACATAAATGAAAGTATATGCCAAAAAGATTAAAAAAAAACAGAAACTAAGGATTAAAAAAAAAATGGATTTCAAAAATGAATTAAACCACAAAAAAATTATTAAAAATAATTAAAAAATATTTAAAAAAACAGGTCTATAAAAACCAGAAACTAAGATTGCAATGTATTGAAAATAAACCAAAAACAAGGATTTCAAATTCAAAACCAGAAACGAATTAAATTTAAAAACAAAAATTGAAAATTATTATTTGCAAACCTAAAACAGAAATGAATTCAATTTTAAAAAACAGAAATGAATTTAAGATTTTTAAAAATAGGGATTTTAAAAAGGGATTCAAAGAAAAAACTAAGCCTGCCAATTAAAAAAAATTCAGCACAAAAAATACATTAAACTGCCAATCTTAGCCTAATCTTTCCCTAACCTTAGCCTAAAATTTTAATTTTAACTTGTGTATAATTTTGACGGATTTCCCCTGTTTTTGCTGTGCCACGTGGCTGGGCCTCTCACATGTGTGTCTCAAGATTTTCTGTGGCCGGATTAGACTGTTGTATATGTTGTTTCTATCTATACCGTCTGATATGATGTATCATGTTTTCTTGATCGTTTGTTTCAAGCCGTCTGATATTTTACTGATTCGTGTGGGCCGTATGATTTTAATATCGGTTTTCATTCGTGTGGGCCGTACGATTTAGATTCCTTCCCTATATAAGGACTTCTTTCTCCATTGTCTTCTCAGTCCGCATAAAAAAATGGGAGCATATATGGTACCCTCAGATCCACCGCGTCATCCACGATCGGGGGGGGGGGGGCCATTACACATCTCCAAAAATTGCATCCAAGTCAGTATATTTGTACGGAAGTGCAAAACCAAGTTCTAAGTTATTATTTTAATTAAATATACTAATTTAGAACATAAATCATGTTATGGTAAAATTTGGGAGCAAATATCAAATTTTAATTGAAAAACAAAATTTGGCGGAATTACCAATTCCGCCAAATAATCTATGGTAATTCCGCCAAATAATCTAAACACAATTACCTGGCTTAACGAAGTAAAAAATGGCGGAGTTACAAACTCCGCCATTTTTTAATTTGGCGGAGTTTGTAACTCCGCTATTGTGTATTTTTGTAATTATTTTAGAAACGTGTGTATTTTCGTAATTTTTTTTTTTTCGTGTGTAAACAGTGAATTTTTCCTATAATCATTATCATTGTAATAATCTTTATCATTATAAATTTAGTATGAGAGAGAAGTAAATAAGATCCAAGGCATTGCCAATACAGGGGCGATTACATTGAATATACTTAAACAATCGTATTATAAAGAAATCATCATAATACATTCATACATTCAATTAAATACAGATATTTCATCCTATTAATTTCGTTGTAATATATTCATACATATAATTTGTCAAAAACATTCTAATACAAAATCATTTAATGTAGTTCACAAATTTCATACAAAATCACCCTTCTCTTTATGGTTCTTTTCATTTTCATTCATAAATCTATCGTGGGGATCTTGTCACTTAATCGAGCTGTGTAGCTCTGTTTTTTTTTTAATAAATGCTCTTCTACCTGATGAATGGACTGCTAGGTCTTAAAACCCTTCTAAGGAATCACTATCCGCTGCAAATTCAAACACGAAAATAGTTCGATAAAAACATTAAAAAAAAATGTAAAATCACTATGCAAAATATCCACACAGAAATCACTACGCAAAACAAAATCGAACTCGAAATTATCCTAAATAAAGAGAGAGAGAGAGAGAGAGAGAGAGAGAGAGAGAGAGAGAGAGAGAGAGAGCACTGAAAAAAAAATAGAGCTGCAATATTACAAATTTCTCAGTTTCAGGAAAGAAACACCGAAATTTCTATACAAAAATGGAGAGAGAGAGAGAGAGAGAGAGAGAGAGAGAGAGCAGAAGCAAGGGAAAAGAGATGAACTTCAAGAGGGAGCACCGGAAAAAAAACGGAATTGATTGATACTTTCAGACAAGGGAGGGGCGCCCACGAAACCGAGAGAGAGAGAGACCAAACCCTAACAATTGGGAGCGGTGAAAAAGAGAGCTGGTGGGACTTGGGAGGGAAGAGAGATTTTTGTTGAAGAAAAGAAGGTTGAGCGTGGAGAAAAATTTGGGCCATGAACTTGCTGATATGGCGAACCAGTGCCACCTCAGTATTTCGGGAAAAAAATCGGGAAAAAAATCGGGAAAAAAAGTATGGTTCGTATCATTACTCTTTGCTGAGGGAGGTACTTTTTCTCGGATGTGTTTAGCATGCCAATTAGTGTCTCGGCTTAAACAGGTTGTTATTTTCTTCTTTGTATTTGTGTCGTTTGATTTTGTTTGTTTTTGCACTTCTAAGAGGCCATGCACTGCTTCAACGTTGATGCAAGTTTAAATATGCCTCCGTTTTGAGAGTTTTAAAAAGATAGATTTGTTTTTTTTTTATCTTCGTTGTATTGTTTTCGGTTCCGTCATGAGCTGTTTGCCAACAAATGAGTTAGGCTATTCATGAATACATGCAGCTCATGCTAAGTTTTTTTTGTTATGTAAGGTTTGGAATTTTGGGTCCATTTTGATCATGAGATGGCGACAAAATTCAAAAACTCACCTGGCGACGGACAGGCGACAGCTTGGCGACGACGAGATCCAGAGCTCCGGGGCGATGCAACCACCTGGCGACCGATCCAAGGTGGAGACCCGAGGCGACGGCGCGACGAGACGAACCTTACCTGGCGACGAGACGGAGCTTACCTGGAGACGACGCGACGCGATGCAACAACAGAGGGACACAGATCTGGCGACGGCTCACGCAAGCAAACTCGGGGGAGACTTCGGCCGGTACCAAATGGAGAGGAAGGTTGGTACTTGATGACGCGACAACAGTTGGACGCCCTGCCACAGCCGTACGAAGTCCTTTCCCTTACTCCCCTCTCCGATGGCATCTCTTCCCCAGGTATCTCGGGACCAGAACACTCCCTGCCCCCTCTCAAACCCTCACTCAATCTCCCACAATCCACCTCCCCCTCATCATTTCACCTCTCTCTCACTTCTCTTCTTCCCCAACCTTTCACCCCCCTTCTCTCTCTCACTCAAGCCACAACCATGTCCGAAAAAGGCAAACAACCTATGATCCTCTCGGTTTCGGATGAGGAAGACAACCGAGCTCGCTCATATGCGAAGGTATTGCGGGACCCGGCACCATCCGGGTTTATGGCAGCGGCACGCAAGAGCAACAACAACCTCGGCCCACCTTTTGTGCACGAAGTCTCGAGAAAACGACACTTGCCGGAGCAAGAGGACTCCCCAATTTCCTCTCCGGAACGCCTCTCGTGGCCACCGAGCGACAAACCGGAATGGCATGACCTATGCCACAAGTGCTTGGTTACGGGACACCCAACCGAACAATGCCGCAAACCGAGAGCTTGCGTAAATTGCCGTCTTCCCGGACATATCGCCAAATATTGTCCGAAACAAAAGGCGAGAAGGGCCTCCGTATGGTCAAGAGTCCAAGAGGCGGGACAAACATCCAAAGCGTGGATACAACGCAACGCAACGGTAATTCTAGGACACGGACGCCCGACCGAAAAAGAAAATATTCAACATGATCGGTCCAACTCGAATCCAATAGCATGCAAGGCCACATCCTTGGACATCGTCAACTCTAACAAAGAATTGGGGACGGATAATTCAAAAGCGGGTTCAAACCGATCCACCTCCAACGACCAAACCCCCACACTCATCCCGAACCGGGTCCAGACCCGAACACGCGCCCAATACCCCCCAAAATATCGGTGCCCGAATCTGACCAAGGAAAAAATTGTCGGCCAAATTGAGGGTCCATTTGAACACACCGTCTCGGTATTCTCTCGGCAAACCGTAAAACAAGAGGGGGAACTCGTACGTTGGCGAAGGGGGATCATCATAGATGCCCGAATGGTCCCGAATCGTAACCTCCGAGGCTTGCACATTCTAATACAAGAAACTTGGAATCGCCGAGAGAAATACGAAATCTCACATTTCACGAAGGACCGGTACATCCTAATTTTGCCGGACGGGATCAATAGAGAGGATTTTCTTGCGAAAGATCTCTTACCTCTAAGGAGAGCAAACTACGTCAACTTCCCTTGGGAACTTACGATAGGCGGTGAACAAGCCGAATTTCCGAACCGTGTGTGGGTAACCCTCCACAACCCCCCACCCCCGGCTTGGTGCGTCGAGGAGCTCAACAAATTAGCGGGCTCCTTCGGCATCTTGATCGAACATGGGCCTTTGGTTAACCTATCGACCATGGATTCCCTAGACATTCTAGTTGGAATTACGGAAAATACGACTATCCCGACAAAAATAATTTACACACACGCCGGAGTGACGTGGCACATCAAAGTAACCAAGAAAGAAAAATTACCCGAACCTCTCTTTTTTCCATATGTCCCAAACCCGGAATCTCCCTCGGAAATTTATGAAAATATCCAAAATCGCATCCAAGCCGAAATTGAACGCGAATTAATGGAAAACGAGACTCGAGAGGCATCAAAGATGAAAGGAAACATATCTATCTCGGCCCGCGATTGGATGAGCGACACATCGGCCGAATCCGTGGAAAGAGCGGACACTCTCAACTTAAAGGGGAAAGTAACGATGGATAGAGAATTGTTCCACCAATTATGGAGTCTCGCGGGCGAGGGACTCAAAATGAAACCGCAACCATCGCAAAAAATTCAAAAAGGAAAAAACAAGGGAGCCGGACCGAGCAAGAGACGCAAGGAGGGGAACCGAGAAATATTTACCCACAACAACACACAACCGACGACCCCTACACTAACGGGTATGGACCCGATAACACACCCCCTCGCCCTGGACGCACCCCCTGCACCTCCCCCTGCCCCTGCCCCGGGTCCTACGGCCCCTGGCCCGGGCCATGCCCCTGGCAGATCGGCCCCTGCCCCTGGACGAGCAGCCCCGGCCCCTCGACGATCAGGCCCGGCCCTTACCCCGGCCCCGGGGCGACTGATCCCTGGCCCGGGCCCTGCACATGCCCCCGCCCCAGCCCCTGCACCCCCCACAGCCCACCCCACTGCCCCAGTCCCTGGACGAACCCCCCCACCACTGAAGACGGCCCTGATTTCGCCACCCCTGCCACAGCCCCTGACCGAAGTGACCACCACTCTCACAAACACGTCGGGAGATGAAGCGCAACCCGAAATGGAGACACAATTTCAAGCCGACAAAGTCAACCTTGAGACAACAAATGAGGGAGGTATAAACGAATCTTTAGCTTCAATTCAAACTAAATTAAAATCAATGAGAAAATCAAATGACTTAATGATTACTAATCCACCGATTCCTACCGAGATACGAGGTAGTCAACGACCACAAATATACCAACCAAAGGCCCGTCTTAGCGCACGGGAAATTAAACCATCCACCAAAATTAAGGAAAACATACTATCCTTGTCCACAAAATCCAATGAAACAACACAAAAAATTCCAGAAAAAAAAAAACTCGAGCCAAAACACTACTCAAAAAAATAAGAAAAGAGGGAATCTCCCAACAACCCCTAATTGCCGATTTAATAGCCAAAATACACAACTCGTTAGGCCTACACCCCCCTCAACTAACCCTCCAGGAAAACGAAATAATACAACTAGAAAAAATCCAAACTACAAACCGAGCCTCTAGCTCGCGGGTCAGACCGAAAGGAAAACAAAAAAAGAGACTTAAAAGCAAATTATCAAATTTTATGGATCTCGCAAAAATTAAACAAACTAAATTCACAAAAATAAAAGTGACAAATGCATCTAATTCGCCTTCATCTTTTCTATTTAAAGGAAAACTAAAAACAAGGGAATTAGCCAAGGAAAACGAGGAAGAGGAAGATGAATTCTTCGAGGAAGATGAAGGCGACATAGTCGAGGAAGAGGAGCAGGATTACTTCGAGGAAGCCGAGGAGGAAGGGCACATGGAATTAGAGGAGGATGACTATATCGACAAGGTCGACTACGGCGAAGATCCCGTTGTCTAGGGAGGCCGAGAGCTAATTAATTAGGCTTGTATCTTTATGGTTGTAATTTTGAGGACAAACAAACTTTATCATGTTTTGTACGAACATTATTATTTTATCGTGGAATGTTAGAGGCTTAGGCCTTCGAGGAAAATGTAATATCGTTAAGGACACAATTGCTAAATCTAAGGCCAATGTGATTTGCCTCCAAGAAACGAAATGGGCCACCTCAAATGATTTCCAAAACCGTCGGGTCCTTCCACGTCGTTACAAAAATGCCATAACCAAGGAAGCCATCGGCTCAAGGGGGGGATTGTTATTGGCATGGGATGATACGGTCTCGTTCATCGACTCTTCTCTCTCAAACAACTGTCTAACCTCCACTTTCGCCGACGGAAAAGGAAAATTATTTGTAATATCAAACACTTATGGCCCCGCCTCGGCAAGGGGAAAGGAAGAATATATTGACGAAATCAAAAACCTTAACAATAATCCCGATAACCCGTTGATTTTAATGGGAGATTTCAACCTAATAAGGTCACGAGAGGACACCACCTCCAATACAATTAACACTCGGCTAATTCTCAAATTCGACGAGGCCATCAATGCGGCACAACTAATTGAGATCCCTTTGATTGGGAGAAAATTCACATGGTCCAACAAAAGAGAGATTCCAACTCTTGCGCGTCTTGACCGCGCCTTCATATCCAAACACTCTTTTTTCGACAATACGGATTCATCGCTCCGTGAGCTCCCAATGGTAACCTCCGACCACTCCCCCATTCTTCTCACGATAAAGACTAATACACCGCGAGCTCCAAAACTCTTCCGGTTCGAGAGAGCTTGGTTGAACCTCCCCTCCACACGTCAAATAGTGGTCGCCTCTTGGCCCGAAGACCACTCCGACAACGCGAATCCACTGGACCGACTTAATCTTGGGCTAAAGGCATCACGAGGAAAATTCAAGGAATGGGCAAAACTCCATTATAAACCGAACCCAATAATGGAGGATTGCAAACTTTTAATAAAGATTCTAGACTTGGCCGAAGAATCAAGGACACTCTCCTTAGATGAAAGGCGTCTAAGGATCTCGACGAAGGAGAAACTTTTTGAATTGATCACTCAAAAAGAAGTGATGTGGCAACAAAGGAGCTCATGCACATGGCTAAAATTAGGAGATGCAAACACCAAATATTTTCACGCGATTGCATCCTCAAAAAATAAAGGAAATAAAATAACGTCCATTCTAGTAGATAATGTGGTGATCACGGATCCGGATGAAATTATAAAAAGCTTTGACGAATACTACGAAAATATTTTGGGCCATTCGGACACCAACCCGTCAACCCCGACTTTCTTGTCGGTAGCCCAAACCGAAACCGAGACCACTACAACAAACCGCACCACCGAACTCCGGGAATTAGACGATCCATTCACCATAGAGGAAATTGAAACGACGATTATGGATATGAAAAAAGGAAAAGCGGTGGGAACCGAAGGTTTTCCAATCGAATTCTACCAAAAAAACTTTGATATTTTCAAACCGATCCTTCATGATCTTTTCATGAAATTGTACGAAAATAACTTAAGGTTAAACGGTCTCAATGAAGCATTCATATCGCTTATCCCAAAAAAAGAAGGGGCCACGGAGCGAAAAGACTATAGGCCAATTAGTGTAATTAACACGCTCGGAAAAATAATTTCGAAAGTGCTTGCTAACCGCCTACAACCAAAAATGGAGATGCTCATACACCGAGACCAAGCCGCGTTCATAAAAAATAGATCAATAGGCGAAGTGTTTCTATCGACGCGGGAACGATTAAGCGCGGCACACAAAAGAAAGATACCAACTATCATGATGAAAATTGATTTCAATAAGGCTTTTGATACAATTTCGTGGACCTATCTCCAAAAAGTTCTAGAAGAGAGAAATTTCCCGCCGAGATGGACCCGATGGCTCCATAGTCTATTAGGCTCGGCCACGTCGAGGGTCAAGCTCAACGGGAAATTAGGAAAAAAATTCCCCCATAAAAGAGGAGTTAGACAAGGAGACCCCCTATCCCCGATGTTATTCAACCTAGTAGCCGACTCGCTTCAACTTTTCCTCCAACGCATCAACCACCTCATGCACTCCCCCGTGCGGTTCGGCCCTGAAAGAAATACAGTTTCGGATCAACCGTAAAAGTGTACACAAGGATAAACGAATGTAGTCGTACATTCGTGGCCATAACTTTCAGTGGGAAAATCCAATTAGAATGGTTCAAATTGGGTTAGATAGATAATGAGATTATCTACAACCTTCATATAGAAATATATTTCATATGAACGAAGTATAAGTGTCGTTTATGTGAAATACCGAAAGGGTGCAACAGTATGACATACAGTTAGTAAAACAGTCATAACTTTTGCATACGAACTCCAATTGGGCTGGGCCAAATTGGGTTGTGTAGATAATAAGATTATCTACAACTTTCGTGTTGGTTGATTTTCTGTCAGAGAAATTTATCAATTTCGTCTGGACAGAATACTGAACAGGTTCATACAGTTTTCTGTGTGAAAGGGTGTATATTGGATATACATGCCTTTTGGCTAATCCTTATCCTATTTAGGTATAAATAGGATTTTCTCTCTCATCTTCACTAAGGAATTCAATCAGTTGAATCATTCTAAGCAAGTGATTATTCTGCCCAATATACACAAGAAAAAGAGCAAATTCAGATTTGATCTTTAGTGAGTGAAAGGGTAAGAAGAGAGAGAAATCGAGAAAGGAGTTTCTCGAGTAATAGAGAATCGATTAGATCGAGCAAGTTCGCCGGTGCATCGTCTAGGCAGGTGCATCCGCGACCGACGTCTTGCGACTCACGGTGGATACAAGTAGAGGAGCGACAATTGTGGCTCTTGGATTGTGATCGACTCAAGGAGTGAGAAGACGGTCAACGAACGGTGAAAGACGCGTGGTATGGGACGCGCGGATTGTCACCAACGTGACAGGAGATAGAAGGCGGCGATCAACCCTTCGTGCGTGATCAATTTCACGCTGGTATAGATCTATCCTTCTATTCGCATCGTACCCTCGAAGTCATGGCGTGATCTCGGGAATCGGGGAATCGGACCGGGCCTACATATCCGCTGCGCGGGCCCGGGGCCGGGGATATTCTCCTTCAGGCCCGAGGGCTTTTCAATATGCGGATGACACAATACTATTTGTGGAGGCGGACCCGACAAATCTCAAGATCCTTTCTTACGCGTTGACCCTCTTCCAAAAAATTTCGGGCCTACACATCAATTGGGATAAATCGAAATTTGTTCCAATTGCCATTCCTGACGAATCTCATATCACAATGGCAAGGATTCTGAGATGCGAAAAACAAGACCTACTGATAACCTACTTAGGCATGCCCCTTAATATTAAAAAACCGACGAAAATTGATTTCATACCGTTAATCAAAAAAATGCAAAACCGGCTATCGGGGTGGAAAGGAAAGTGTCTCTCACTAGGAGGCCGATTAGTGCTAGCGAAATCGGTACTTAATGCGGTCCCTACTTATTTCATGCAATGTTTCAAATTGCCGAAATGGGTTATAAAGGAATTGAATAAGATTACAAGGAACTTTCTATGGAGAGGGGACAAAAATTGTCTCGGAGGTCATTGCCTTGCCAAATGGTCAAAAATTTGCCTACCCAAAGCAAATGGCGGGATCGGTCTAATTGACCTACAAACTCATAACGAGGCACTCCTACTAAAATGGCTTTGGAAACTCGCCTCCAATCATGATGACATGTGGGGTGAAACCATAAGGGAAATATATGGCGTCATCGACCCATCAAATATTTGCTCCATCCACGATACTCACTCGTCTTACTTCATCAAAGACCTCCAAAAACTGGCTTCGCACTTTCGGGTGGCAAAAACGGACGACCTCCAAACCGGATCCCCAAGTTGGCTCGGAAAAGACAAATTCTCCACGTCCGCAACCTATCGTTTTTTCGTTAACCCAGGAGTTCGTCAAAGTTGGAACGAACAACTATGGAAAATAAAAGCACCCACGAAAGCGATTTTCTTCGCATGGCTTGCGATAAATGACAAAATACTTACCGGAGATAATCTCGCTAAAAGGAATTGGCCCGACGTGCAAAATTGCCAAAATTGCAACAGGGAAAGCGAAACGGCCACTCATCTACTATTCTATTGTAGGTACGCCAAACGAGTATGGAGCACGGTGGGTCACCCGGTCCCAACCAACCTAACGGCTCCATCCTCTGTGCTACACTTCTGGATATCTATGAGAGACCGGAAGACTGGCGAGGATCGAAAATTTTTCGACACACAATTCATAGCTACCATTTGGGGATTATGGAAGGAAAGAAACGCCCGTATTTTTAGAGAAGTGCACGCCGACGCTACGACGACGGCAACAAGGATATTACAAGAAGGCAACCAGTGGTCACGTTTTTGCTAAAGACGTACACGACCATTTCTAGGTTTAGGGGATAATCCCAATTTTGTTTTTACATTTTTTCGTGTAAAAGCTTAACTCAATGTATTAAACTCTGTTTTAATATATTAAAAGAAGCTACAAGCTTCTTTAGTTCTCAAAAAAAAAAAGGTTTGGAATTTTTTTTGTGACCATTTCAATGGCTGAGCTGATGTGAACGAATGGACTACCTTCTCCATTCAGCTCAGTCATAGATTGTATCTTTTGCTCTTTCAGTCAATGGCTCGACTTAAGTGGTTGAATGGAGTACCTTCCCCCTTAAGTTGTGATTGATTTTTCTCCCCGTCCAAACTCCAAAGAATACCTGCTCTTATCTATGGATTTCATTGACTTATTATAGAGGTCTATTGCTTTACACAACGAAGAAAAGTTTACGATTGATTGCTGATGATGTACGAAAAAAAATTGTATCGTACTGTAGTTTGTGAAATAACTTGATCGTTCGAGAAACCCGGATCTTGAACCCTCATGTTACTTCCATTTTACAATCTATTTGTGTGATTCTATTTTGTTTCTAATCTAAATCTATGTACTTCTCGTTTTAGCATGACTATTCTATCATGGAAATGTCCAAAAGTAAGACAACAGAGAATAAGAATGGTTATAGCATCAAGGAATAGATATGTTTGTACGCCCATAAAGATTGCTAAAATAAAACTTTGCACAAGTTCAATTATGTTTCAAATTGTATTTCAAGTGTTGTATCTTCAGGTTTGTTATCTTTGTTGTACATAATTGCAAATAAGCTCCCAACATAATGGTGTTGGGGCGGCGGCAACGATCCGGCACCGTCCCGTGAATAAAATAATTCAATTTGCCCGTACAAAACGGACCGTAATAACTATGTGAATTCAACCGAATAATCTTAATTAAAATCGTACCTTAACCGTATGCGGAAACGTATGAAATTCGTCTAAATTGATGTCGCGGCGTCATCGTCGTTGCCTTCATGAAGCCTTAGTCGCAAAGATTTGGAATTCCAAACACTTTATGATCTCCAATTGAAGAATCATTCGGTTTCATTTCTCCTATGAATCTCTCTTTTCTTAATGGGATGGAAAAGAGAATGGCAGAATTTAATCTTATGTGCTTGAGACCAATTTGACTTTATAGCCACAAGACATCTTTTCACAAAGACATACATTTTGGGCTCCCTAATGTGGATTTTCTAATTTAGCCCATCATAGAAAATAAAAGCACCACCCACAATATTCTACACATCAAAAGGCCCACAACTTAATTGACACATTTAATGCTTAATTTTATAACTAAAATTCATCACTCTATTAATAAGCATATAAATGACAATATTACAACACATAATATTTTACATATAAGTCCAATATTCGAATAATGTTCCAACAATCTCCCACTTGAACTATATGTAATTCCTTATAATTACGTATTGACCATAAACCGAAATACGCGTACTTGTTTGTCATAAAAACTTCATGTGTCCCTAACCAATTCCGTCCATCAATAATATCAACGTAGCATCAAATCGGTTTTCGTCACATTTAACGCAACTAAACCTTCAATGGTCACATACACTAATACAACTGAATGACATGAATCATGATGTGGATGTGTAGCATGAAAATTTCATGTAATGTGATATTAACATGCCTATTTCCAACTTGGTCCTCCTAAAAAATAAATTTAGTGAAATTCTTAAAATCGTCTCCTTTAATAACTTAATGAGACAAACCGTCTCCTTTAAAACCGCATTGAGACAACATGTCTCCTTTATTACCTTAATGAGACAAACCGTCTCCTTTAATACCTTATAAGACAAACCGTCTCCTCTAGACCGTATTGAGAAGAATCTAGTTTAAATCAGAGTAAAGTGATAAAAATGACTTTAATTCTGCAGAATAACCATAATACCTAATAAACTTGAAAAACTTTATAACCGTATCATATGTCTATAACATATGTTTATATCACGTGTCTATATCATAATAATTATACAAATAATTACTCCCACTATAACTGAATATCCTTAACCGAAATTACACCCATATAAGCAACGTCTTGCTTATATAACCTATTGGGTAATTATACCTTATTAGAGTTTGTACCAAAATATATGATAGATAAATATTACTCTGACTTTCTTTACTTTCTCTCACGTAAGTAATGGTATATTTACTAATTAACAAAATCCATCTCAAAACCAAATAAGATGATTTTGTTATAAAACCAAAAATATATATACCAATGTCAGTGTTCTTGAGATGTCAAAGTTTGTCTTTTCGGCTAAACAAAATTTGTTGCCGTATTTTCCCCCGCAAACAAGACATCTTTAAAGAATCATAAATCGCATAAATGCAAGAACCGAATTAACGTTAAATAGAAAACTATAATCAAGCATTGTATTGCTCACCAAAATAACCGAATAATAATAATAAATTTAATTAAAGGTTATCCCCATCATCAAAATATCCCTTTTCCGTTAATATTTTGACTTTGGCCAATCATATTAACTTCTTATTAATATCTTGGCGTAGTAATCAAGAATTGATAATAAATTAACATGTCAACAAATTAACCTTCCTTTGGACCGATTTAATAAGTCACACGTGAAATCAAATAATTATCACACACTTATTATCACATATGCATATGAAATTATATTAAATATTGCCTTCCTTTGGGCCGGTCAATATTTAAATAATATCATACACATATCCTTTTTATATTTTAAAATATAATTAATTTCAACAAGAGATGTCACTTTGGCGACATGTTGCTAACCTTAATTAATTTTAAAACACATATACCTTTAACCTTTTAATTAATCCTGAAATTATACCTTACTATGGATAATTTTCTTAATTTTAATATTCAAAATTTTAATATTCTGAATTTTAATATCCATAATTTCCATATTCAAAATTTCCATATTTCGAATTTCCAAATTCGGAATTTTCCTGCTCCGTATTTGAAAATCCTGAATTTCCAGATTCGGAATTCCTGATTTCAGACTTTGAATATCCTTAATTTATGTATTCCAGAATTTGAGATTCCAGAATTGTAGTGTCCAGAATTTTCAGATTCTAGATTTTATTTCCCAGATTTGGAAATTCGGGATTTTAAACACCCTCAGAAAACAGGAATATTGAATCCAAAATCTATTTCCTAGTTTTTCTTTCCTGGATTTCAAATAACTTAAACAACTGGAAAATTAATTCCAATTTCCTTTTCCTGAATTTACGAATTACGGATTTGAAATACCTTGAGAAAACCGGAATAATAAATCCAAGATCTGTTTCCCAGTTTTTATTTTCCTAATTTTCAAAATCCAAACTTTAAAATCTGGAATTTGATATCCTGATTTTATATTTAGTATTTGCAATTCCGGATTTTAATAAACTTAAAAAACCGAGATGTCAAATCCAAATTTTCAATTAACCCTAATAACCGAGAATTGAATTCTCGTCCCTTCCAAAGAGTCACGACCAGAAGTGGCCTTTCATGTTTCTCATGTAATCAGAGCCAAAAATGGCGTCCCCTTCTTCTCGTCTTGCGTCTGTTGGGCGGGTTACTCCGTCACCAACGTCCTTTCACGAAACGAAGACCATAGTCGTGTCCGGAATTATCCATTGAGTATAAAGAGATAGTACAAATTTGCTATAAACTTTTCTTTCTCTCTAATTTTGTGACCCGTTTCGATAAAAAATCGAAATTACCCGAAATTAATCGAAATTGGACGAGAGAAATCGTGCTAAACACTATATATTTTGTTTCTCTTCCATTTAAACCGTGATTCACCATAGTTTCGCTCTGATACCAATTGTTGGTGCGGCGGCAACGATCCGGCACCGCCCCGTGAATAAAATAATTCAATTTGCCCGTACAACACGGACCGTAATAACTATGTGAATTCGACCGAATAATCTTAATTAAAACCGTACCTTAACCGTATGCGAAAACGTATGAAATCCGTCCAAATTGATGTCGCGGCGTCATCGTCGTTGCGTTCATGAAGCCTTAATCGCAAAGATTTGGAATTCCAAGCACTTTATGATCTCCAATTGAAGAATCCTTCGGTTTCTTTTCTCCTATGGATCTCTCTTTTTTCTTAATGGGATGGAAAACAGAATGGCAGAATTTAATCTTATGTGCTTGGGACCAATTTGTTTTTATAGCCACAAGACATCTTTTCACAAAAACATACATTTTGGGCTCCCTAATGTTGATTTTCTAATTCAGCTCATCATAGAAAATAGAAGCACCACCCACAATATTCTACACATCAAAAAGCCCACAACTTAATTGACACATTTAATGCTTAATTTTATAACTAAAATTCATTACTCTATTAATAAGCATATAAATGACAATATTACAACACATAATATTTTACATATAAGTCCAATGTTGGAATAATGTTCCAACAAATGGGCCTGTTCGTTTGTAGTGGAATAAGGCGGAATAGAGGAATAGAGAGGATTAAATGTCCTATTCCAACCGAACATAAATGGAATAGCATGGATTAAAGTGATGGAAAATGGTTTATCTTTATTTCATATAAAACATGAAATAGATCTATTCCATCAAATAGTTTTTTATTTTGGACCAATTTACCCCTTATTATTATTATTATTATTATTATTATAATAATTATTATTATTATTATAATAATTATAATTATTATTATTATTATAATATTAATAATATAATAATAATTAATATAATATAATAATAATAATAATAATATTAATATTAATAATAATAATAATAATAATAATATTAATTGTAATAATAATATTAATAATATAATAATAATTAATATAATAATTATTATTATTATTAATATAATTAATATAATAATTATAATAATAATTATTATTATTATAATAATAATAATATAATAATAATTTATATAATAATATATTAATATTAATAATATAATAATTATTATAATATTAATAATAATATTAATTGTTATAATAATAATTAATATAATATAATAATAATTAATATAATATTAATTATAATAATAATAATTACTATAATTATTATAATTATAATTATTATAATTATTATTATAATTATTATTATTAATAATTATTATTATTATTATTATCATTATTATAATAATTAATAATTATTATTATTATTAGTATTATTATTATTATTATTATTATTATTTGATTTGATTTTAATTAGAGAAAAATTAATTTATACGATAAGGGCATTTTGGTCATTAGCATCATTCATTCTTTTTAAACCTATATTCTTAATCCATTAGTTTTGCCGAACAACGTTGGAATAAAATAATTTAATTGTCTATTTTCTATTCCTCTATTCCTCTATTTCATCGCTTGCCGGGCCCAATAGTATTTCAAGCGTGCACAAGTTAAATAGTATTTTAAATTGTATTTCCATCTGGGTATGCAATGAACAAAATGTACATCGAAAAAGAACCGGTACACTCAACAAAATCCAGATGAAATAAAAATCCACACAATAGTACAAGTCCCAAAGTATATCACATCACAATACTTCTTTTCATGCGCTGTAATTTGGACAATTAGAATAATTACAAACACAAATAAACCAATTATATGTTCTTTGTTAAGTGTACCACAAAGGAAACACATGAAAGCCTCCCCAACTTTTCAAAACAGGAAGCATGGTTTTCCATTGTCAAATGTGATCATTAAAAAGAGAAAAAAAAAACCCATACCTTACAATATCCAAATATTACGAAAAAAAAAAGTTGGGTACACAAAAAATCAAAAAATTACATTGTCTTTGATGTATAAAAAATATAATTATATCATAACGCTTGAAATATGTTCGTTTTTTAAGAAGGCCGGATTTTAAAAAATCAGGATATTTCCGTTTTATGATATGAAAGGATTCATATATACTGAGGCATCTGTGATATTCACTTTACCGTACTTTATCATGTTAATAAAAAACAAATTCAGGAAAATATTACACATATAGTTAACAAACGACCAAATGATTATTATGTTCCTTCAAACTTATAATGATGATGATCATTGTTTGAAATCTAGATAACAATGAATCCAACGATCCATTATAATAAAATACATACAACTAAGATAAAAAAAATACTTCTTTTCGTTACTACAAAGTCATTCGTTTGTTTTTATCGCAAGACATAATACTGTT